>JAQQZX010000011.1:4843217-4868345 GCA_030068355.1 Notoglanidium maculatum | reverse complement strand
GCTGGGATTGGCTCCAGCTTCCCCGCGACCCAGATGGATAAAGCGGTATAGATAATGGATGGATGGATGGATGGATACTTCAACACCAATAAAAAAATTTCCTTGTGCATTCCTCGGTGCACCTTCTTTACACTTACTGCAGTATTATACCATGTCAGCCTACTTTTGTTAAGAAAATTTCCAGTTGAATTTCTCACCCATTACTTATTTGTTATCCGATCTACAAAATTTTTCAGAAGCGCTACCTTCATTTAACAGAGCTGACTAGTTTTTTGTGCTTCTCAGAGAAAACACAAAAATGATATTTTCTGTCAGTTTGTCTGTCAATCTCTCTCAATTGTTTTGTGAAATAACTGTTTAATTTCTTCTATGTTTAACTATTTGGCTACATTTTAATACTTGTCATAGGTTGATAAATTGCATTAGCTTCTGAGTCAGCTAGCTTACAGCTACCCAAAAAATATACAGTCTGGAACAGCAACTTAAAATGTATATGTAGAAGGAATTAGCTTACTTCTACCCATAGCTTATACAGTATTTAAACTAGCTTACCACTACCTAAAACCTATAAAATGTTGGAGCTAGCTTACTCCTTCATAAAACTTGTAAAGTGTTGGAACTAGCTTACTGCTACATAAAATTTGTAGTTTTAGGTACACTTGTAAACAAGTGTTGGAACAATTTGTAGCCTTATTCATTATAATCATTACAGTGTACAATAATTAAAAAAAAAAAAATATTTCTAATATTAATATATAATTATGGAGTAGTCGTGGCCTAAAGGCTGCAGGTTTGAGACTGAAAGGTCACTGGTTCAATTCCCTGAACTGGCAGGAAGAATGTAATGAACAGCATGGAGAAGAATGGGTGTATGAACAGCACTTTCCTTTCCCTCTGCATCCATGGCTGAAGTGCCCTTGATTGCTCCCCCGGTGCGTAAATATTTCTAATATTAATATAAAATATTATATTATATGCTGCAACATAGAGCTGCCCACTGCTCTGTGTTTGTACTTCTCACTTGTGCGTGTTCACTGTTTGGATGGGTTAAGTGCACAGGAATAATTCATATCTTGCTTGGTTCAAGGTATGCCGTAATCATACGGTTTAATGTTTTTTTTTTAATGGAGCTATCTTACTGTTACCTGACACTTACATGCCATTGGAACCAGCTTACCGCTACTTTGAGTGTATATAGTGCTGGAACTAACTTATTGCTACCTGACACACATTAGAATCTAAAACTTAAACAGTGTTGGATCAAACTTACTGTTTCCTCTCACAAATCTTGTCAAGTTGGCTTGTGTCAGCTAGGGGAAAAATAGAGTGGTAGAGACTGAAGGGTGGTAATAGTTTACCATTATATTTACATTTTCACTGCATTTTTGGCTCCAGTATGCTTCACCATTAATACTGTTCTAATACTTAAAATCCAAAGAATAAGTTCTCTATGATTGAATGAAGCAACATTCAGTGAATTCATTATTCATTCATCATCCTAGGAGAACAATGTTGCTTTCCAGACATTGTTTTGTGATGTTTGATTTCTTTTCACGTAGGTCAAATGATACTGCTTTGTTTAGTATTTTTGTACTATGCATGTAGGCTATATGAGTTTGTATTGTGTTTTTACTCAAATGAAAACCAGAATTTGTTGGTAATGTAAGCATTCACTAATCAGTATTCATTCATTCATTCTTCAGTAACTGCTAAATTCTGGCCAGGATCAAAATGGATTCCATTTGGCATAAGGCAGGGATACACTACATATGGGGCACCAGTCTATTGCAGGACAACTAGCCAGGATTTCTAGAAAAATAAAACTAATAAATGAAAAAAAATAAAACCAACCAGTGAAGAAATAAAACTTTATTTCAAGATGCTCCTTACAGACTAAATCTATGTCTTAGAGAACATCACTGAACACAATCAACACAACATACAGTAGATTTAATGTTATCTATATTACAAAATTCATTCTTTAAAAAAATAAAATAACTCAGGGTTATTAAGCTAGTGCTCAAGATGGTGAGAGTGCTTTATGATTTTCAGAAAGCAATCTAATAGAAAAATATATTGTACATAATTTGCGATCAATTTAGGACAACATATAAAATGCAAATTCTACTTATTTTAGAAAGAAAAACATAATATGGAAAAACCTACAGTGCAAACACCTTACCAATCAAAATTAGAATGTTTTAATTAATAAATTAATATAATGGTTTCTTTTTGTCTGTACTGGACTTCTTGCAACATCAGATAATTTCTACTGTTAAAACGTCTGATTTTGGTTAATTGGATTTTTACCAAATTACTTAAATGTATATTACTTTTGTCTTTTACCTTTTAGTTAATATATAAAAATTAGCTACAAATGTCTTTAGAACGTATGATACATTATATAACCCAGAACAAAAGGTCAATATTGTACCAATATTACAGTTTCATGATTTCTGGTTTATTACTGCAGTGGTTCGCAGGGAAGATTACCATGTCCCAGAACAAGAGGACCCTATATAAAGTATATATATAAATCAAACTATATCGATAAAACGTGAAACTTTTATCCACATGGAAAACGCAAAACTGCATATATACTGAAATTATATGATAAACCAAACATATTTTGATCAAACTAAAGATATTGTGCATAAATCTACAGCTTTTACAGGAATAAATTGATTTGTTTTGTAAATATATGCACAATAAAATACAACAGATTGAAAAGCATACATAGAAACCTTAGGAAAAGAACATACCATTACAATAAGCAAACAAAAAATAAAAACCATACCATTACAATAGCCAAAAATGATTTGTTTTATTATATGACACAGTACTCCTTCATAATGACTTCAGTAACCAGCAATAATAATCAAACTAAGCTGACCACAGAGTGAACTATTTATTATGCAAATAATTACACTCCACTGATATGAAAATACCTGAAGGTAGATATTCAAATCTTGCTTTTTTAAAAAAGAACAGGGCTTTTTAGTTGTGGTATATAATATACAAATCAGAGAAAGTCTTTCCATTACCCTCCTTTTGCTGCACTAGCACTCAGCAAGTGGAGCCTGTAGGTCTCGCCACAGTGTAAGCATCTCTTTGGGGCTGCGCTTATGCACCAGTAGTACTTTGTGGTAAGCACATGGCTTCTCTCTCTTGGCCTCGGGTAGATCAAAGGTCAAAAACCCGAGATGATGACTAGGGGAAACACCCAGTCTCTGGAGACACATCCCCATGTACACATCATCAATGGGGAACAAACTGACCCAGTGTGAGACTACTCGCAACCGCATGGCCAGAGCGGCAGAGTACACCACTCCTCCTCCACCTGCATATGATGGGTACACACCTTTATAAAAACTCTCAGGTATGTAATATTTAGCTGTGGGCTGGCGACTGGGCCAAGCATTAGTAATCACATCTCCCACAAGGAAATCATCCTTTACTTTCTTATTTGTCCCTTGAAGAGGAGCATAATGTTCATTTAAGTAATCTAAGAGAGCACCGGTCCTAACAAAAACATCATCATCTCCTTTGAAGATGAAGAGGGCCTGTGGGCAGTGCACGGAGAGCCAGTCCCAAAAAAGCACGTCTTTCAAGGTGAGGTTAAAGAACGTGTCTCTGAAATCCCACTGCAGGATGTCCTTATGAAGGCTGCTCTCTAGCTGTAAAAGGGCCTCAAGGTCTGGGTGGGGACCTGTTGTTATGTCCTGCCTTCCAAGCAAGAAGACAGTGCGCACTTGCCACCTTTCTCCCTCTGCCTCTTCCTGTGCCCAGCCAGTCCTCCCCCATGTCTCCCTAATGGCCTGCCTGTTCTCAAAGTTTCCCACCTGGGACTTGATTGCCATAAAAAGCATACGAGCCTCTGACCCGGCATCTTGCCCAGTGCACAGGTCAGGCTGGTTCATGAGGAGGGTGTAGTTCCGACAATGCATGGACAACACAAAGTCCTTCATTTGCTCAGGCATAGTATTAAAATCAGGCAGTTGAGATGCCCAGAGAGGATCAGGTTTACATGGATGAAAACTATCATTTGACTGCATGTTAGTACTTTCAGTGCCTGGACTCCTGCCTCCTGTGGTGTTACCTCTCAAAATGGGATTGTTTTCTCTGTCCTTGAGGTGCTGAAGGCGGTTCCACAAACCCCCCTCCACCAAACGCATGTTCCAGAAGGTATTTAGTGGATGTGATGCAAGAGCTCCAGAGTTCGATGATGCTCCAGGGGCTATGAAATGAAGAGGCAGAGGCAGAGGCTGACGCTCAGGTGTGTAGGACATGGCGACAAAAATGGTCACCATAATATACACCAAGAGATGACTCATCATCAAAAATGGCAGAAGACAAAGGCACAATGCCCTCCCATTACACCTGCACCGTGCCATGGACTGGGAACAAACACAAGAGAAAAGGAAATTTGAGAACTATCTTTTGCATATTCCAGAGAGGAAGATAAAAGGTAAACAGACAGAAAGGTAGACAGGTAGACAAATTTATAAATGTGAGTGCATTACGTTTACATGTTCAAACTTCAAGCACTTATAGATAAGGTTAATTCCAAGTGTCCATTGTTAGCCATGAAAATCTGTGTTTGTACCAAAGTATGAGCCATTATCAGAAAATCTCTTGGGGATTTAGTCTCTATGGCGTTGCCACAGGGGGCTCATTATCTGTGCCTGACTGGGCACAGATTAGAGCACCTTGCAACCCATGATATTTACATCATGTACCTCAAGAGCAAATTTACCCAGCAGATGAAAATGTCTTGTTTACACATTCTCATTTGCTTTACTTAAAAAGGTGCACTAAGTTAAAAGATGACAAACGGATGATCAATATCGTAGGAACTGACCTGGGGATTTGGTTGTTCATGCAATGATTTTAAACCAACCCTCTTCCCACATATTTTCCAATGCTCATTTCCATCACTTTAACCAGACTTTCATAAAACAGATTTCAGATAAACAAAGTAACCCAAAGCTTCATCAGCAACATACAACAACATTGTATTACCAAAGTTTATTTTAAATATCCCATTACCTCTGAACTTTGTGCTCCAATCACTTCAATCCATTCAGGGAGACGAATTTCCCTTGTCTTGGACTCTCTCTTGCATATCCACTGAAACTCTTCTTCCACAATGGACAAGTTTTAAGTGTTCTCATGTCGTCTTCAGGACAGCACAATATAACAGAATCAAGTTTGCATTACTATTAGCTCCCACGTCACAGAGCCTTTCTCTGTATGCAGCTCATCTGAACAAAAGCACAAGTTTGTCTCTTGAAACTGCTAGCAGGTGAAGAGCTTCAGCAAGTAAGTAAATGTTTCCTGGCAATGTACGTGGTTTCTCTGGTGGAGTCTCATCCCCTTAACAGGTTTCCTCCCACATGAAAGGCGTGTTCAGGATGTGCACTAATCTGTATGGGGGCCACTTCATAATTCCATTAACTTTGCTGAAATATGTTTTCTAGCATTAATTCAAACACAATTTAGATATAAGTTAAGAAAGATATAAGAAGGATAAGTTAGATATAGATAATCAAGACTTAAATAAAATCAAATCTAATTAAAAAATTGGCAATTGGTAAATAAAACAAACCTTAACAATAAGTCATTATATTACATTGCAGATGCTATAATTATATATTATTATAATTTAAGTTCTCAGAGTTACCGAACATGGTAGACATTACACCTGCAAAGGTGTTTTACCATTTTAAATAAGATTGTGTACTTGAGGTTTTGAAGAAATTGTTAAAAGGAGGTTTAAAGGAGGATTGGAGGTTAAATGAATGGTGGTGTTGCTATATAATGAATGTATGTTAATACTGTAGACAAGAACAAGATGGACTAAATGTGTGAATGAGTGTGTAACAGAAAGGCATATGAGAAGTGTTAGTTTACATTGTCATTTTAATCTGAGGTATTTTGTTACACTATATTCAAGGTAGGAGAAGATGCTGCTATTTAAATACCTTATTATTAATGCACTCTCATGCATGTTTATAACTACATGTTTATTGGATCTATTTAGTCTAAGAGTGCTAGTAAAAATGTTTCTATTTGCTTTCTTTTCTGATTTAATAGAACAGTTTTAATTACAGATTATTTTATTGACAACAGCTTGAGTGAAAAGTAGAATCTTTGAAATATTCACATGAATTTCATAGTTTCTTGGTATTTGGTATTTCCCCTTTTGCTTTAATGACAGTGTGCACTGGCAAGGACTCGACAAGTTTGTGCAAAAACGTATTATCCATTTTAGATCAAATCCATCAGAGTGACATCTGAAAATCTGAAAAGGAAAGTCTGAACTTTTGCACATAGCAGTTACCATATTCAATATTATACGGTACATTTGCTTACATTTAAATAGGAACATAGAAATAGTGCAGAATCTTCAATGTCAATGTTAAATATTCAAGATATTGAACATTTACCTTTATTGTTTAAATATTTCAAAATTTTCAAACCATTGTATAACTAGTCAAAGTGCATACTCATAGTAAACTGATGGCCACAGCATTGTAAAATGAAGTATGATGGCTTGATGTGATGCTGAATTGACTTATTATTGAAGTAATTGTTCAAGGGTCATTGCTTATTTTAAATTAGTGGGTAAATGGGAAAATTATTGGTTATCAGTTCACTAATAATTTTACTACCTCTGCTTTTCAAAAGAGCAAGAAAAATGACATTTCATTTGATTAAAGTGCAAAACAATAAAGTTGAGTGGTTGAGTTTTGCATGGGCACTTGCCCAGTGCATTATACAAACAATAGGAGTGGGAGGCCATGTGTTAGCAATATGCCTTTTGTTTTTCTACCCTGACAAGGGACCCATGTACTTCCGGTTTAGATATCATTGACATATCATGACACACCTTGTGGCCAAACATGTCACTAGCAGCTGGTAATATTATGACAAGGGTATTATTTGCATAGCTAAATAATCAAATTTCAGCCTAGAAAGCATTTTTGTTTTTAAAAATGAGTCGATTTCATCACCTATGTCTTATAATTATATACTTTTATGGAAAGAACTAATGACAGACCATTACAATAGTTAAGTAATTTATATATTATATAATAGTATGGTGAATAAACAACAGTAATAATAGAGCACTAAGAATATTAAATTTGTAAATATAAAAAAATACACCTCTTTTCAATTTTAATCTTAAATCTTATTGAGCTGCCATTATTTTTCAAATGTTACTAGCTTTCTCACTGCATTACTGAAAAAGAAGCTGCAGTGCCTTGAAACAGCTCAGCAAAACTGACTCGGGTTTCAGTATGAAATTGCTTTCTGCTCTGCCAAAATTAGCAGATTCTTTCGGTTAACACAATTTAGCAAGTTCATTGCTATGAAGGCCCAAGCAAATCTTCTACTAACACATCAAAGCCATCAGTCAAGTGTATAAATATAAAATCAAATATCCCAACTAACAAATGTTAGATGTCTCACACAGAATAAATCCTATGTATGTAGAGGTTTAGAACAATACACAAGGTATTGTCTTATTTGTGGCTTTGACAATGTATCGCCTTCAAAACCTCTCTTTCTTCTGCTCACTTGTTCTCTCGCCACACAGACATCCTAAAAGCTCTTGTCCCATTTTTTAACATCCCTTTCAGGCGGTCTACCATTCTAGCACTTCTCTGTCATTCGAACACTGGAGTGGCCCATGACTAGGCGTTCAGAACAAGCTCCCCGCCCCCATGTCCTCTGGCACTGAGTCAATTTCACCGAGTCGATTTCATGTCATCAGCACCACTAAAGTGGGTGTCTGGATCCCGTAAGACAGCTGATCCTGAGCATCGTTCTGTAACAGTAGATACCCTGCAATGGTAAAGCCATGCTAAAGTAGAACTCAGCAGCCTATTGATTTAAGCCCCTCAGGGCACTAAACCACAGCACACAGCAATCACATATTAAAACGAACACTTACGTAACCACAGTGACTTCATTTGGAGAGGAAAAACTGCTGATCTGACAAACCTTATTGACCAGGCTATTCATGTCGGAAACCTCAGCCATGTTTATGAATGAGATATTAATTTTTCAAATTTTAGCCAAAATATTTTTTTATAACATGTAAGTTAATTGAAATATTGTACCGTTAACTAAGGCATTACAGTTGATCATGAAATGTAGATTAAAAAAACAAGCACTGTGTATTATGTTTTACTCAGTAACAGCTTTATCCCTGTCAGCCTGTCCCTGTGAAAACTGTACGTGAGGCAGGAATACATTCTAGATGGAACGCCAGTCCATCACAAAGCACCATGCACATACCTAGGGGTTATTTAGCCCAGCCAATCCACCTACTACCATGTTTTTTTTTGAGGTGATAGGAAACCAGAGAACCTGTGATCGGAACATTCAAAACACAATAGAGATAGTGACACAAACGAACAAGCAAGTCCTGTACTCGACATCTGTAACTACATAATTCCATTTCCAAAAAAAAAAAAAATACTTTTTACTCCTTACCTTCAAAATACTAGTTACAAATCACAAAGGTCTCTTCTTCTCTCACCCGAACAGTGTCTGAACTCAGTACGCCAAACAAATGGGCTCCTCCACATTTTTTTTGCATTTATTTGCATTTTGCTCACCTTTCAGTGTAAAACATCCAAGCAAATTCATCAATGTAGAAATAACTATCATGTATCGTGTCAATTTGTCTGCTGTGATCTACACTATATGGCTAAAAGTATACAGACATCACCATCACATCCATATGTGGTTCTTCCCCAAACTTTCTTTGTTGCAACAAACACAATTATCTAGAATGTCTTTGTATGCTGTCTGTGCTAATGCCCATGGTTTTGGAATAGGTGCATATGGGTGTGATGGTCAGGTGACCACTTACATTTTGCCCATATAGTATGCTTAATATCATCAGTTAAAAATACTTAGTATTTACTTTTTAATAGTTGACTACATGAACAACTTTTTGACTTTGCTTGTGTAATTTCACTGTTAACGGATTAAGTCTTTGAAGGAGTAGGCACGGTGGTGAAGGCTAGCACTGTCACCTCACAGCAAGAAGATTCTGGGTTTGAACCTGCTGGCCAACTGGAGCCTTTCTGTGTGGAGTTCTCCACATACCTCCACGGGTTTCTTCCAGGTTCCCCGGTTTCCTCCCACAGTCCAAAGACATGCAGATTTGGTCAACTGGCCACTCTAAATTGCCCATAGGTGTGAATGTGAGTGTGAATATTTGTTTGTCTTTGTGTTAGCCATGTGATAGATTGCCGACCTGCGCAGTAAGATGGGCTTGACTCCAGCTTCCCCGTGACCCTTGGGATGGATGGAATTTTAAACATTATCAACACTTTCACTTTAGTATAATTTCCCGTTTCTATTTCCAACCCAGCATGTAGGGTTAGATTGGATATATTCTAGAGGGTTACATTTGCAGATTTATAGATCCTAGATTTTCTAATGAGGGTAAAAGTTTAGCCATGACTATTTTTTTCTATGCATTTTATGTTGAATGATAATCCATCATTCACATATACATCATTAAACAAATTATAATATTGATTGTAATAAAATTTGTGGTCTTAAAACAAAGTTTTGAGCAACATCCATGGTTCCTCATGCTACCGGTCACATTTCATTGTTAAAACTAATCTTGCAAAGAAATCCAGACACGGTATATTGATGATTTACTGTAAAAAATGTATTTCAGCAAACCATTTTAGTTTTCCAGAGATTACCGAATACATCATAAATGTGGACAATTTTGTGGTAATATACACTGTTTTCTGCTCTTTCTTAAAGAGGTAAATCATCCACAAAGTCCATACATGTGATAATCAGTTTTCCATGACTGATTATCATTGTTACTTTAGAACAAGATCAGTCTTTTAGTCACAGTAGGTTTGAGTAAAAAAAAAAAGGAACAAAAGTCTTCCTATAAATTCACGATGATAAAATCAACAAGGACAGAATGAATACGCCACACCATCCAACTGCACACTATACAGTGTGGCATGGTCACTGGTGGAGATGGGGGGGCAATGTAGAAAAAGCACACCATGCATTCAGATTATTCCAGTCATCCACAAGTACTTGTTTACACATCTATTTAAAAGAGTCACCGAAAAAAATTGTAATGATCAAACAAAACATTGCCAACATATGAAAATAGAACATTGTCTCATGAGAATCATTATTTAGCAGTTTAGCAGAAAAATTTACATGTACAGTATAAAGATACAGCAATGAAGTACAACACTGTTGTCAGGCTACGTGGACTAACATCAAGGGAGGAAGGGAAAATAAGACACCAATAATGGAACAGCACTTAGCAGAATTCATTCTCCAGGGTGCCTTTTTCCCTCCAAAAAACTGCCAGTTCTTAACATCTTTCTTTTTTTAAATACTTAGCACAATATTAAAAAAAGAGGTTAACACACAAATAAATATGAATTTACAGAAATAGACACTGACATACAAGTTCGAGTAAATTATACATATAAATTTACATTTGGTTGTTCATTATTAGGTGCAAAAAATCATATATGTAAGAGATCAATTAACACAATAAAAAATACACTTCAAATGGTTCCTATAAACATTGCTCTTGAGAAATTTGCTCGCAGTATGTATCTTTGTTTCTCGCAATGATGCCTTCTGGAAGAGCAAAACTATGGTATTGACAAATACTAAGGTTTGAATCTTTTGTTCATTTGTTCATTCATTCATCTTCAGTAAAGGTGGATATGGCGCTTATCCCAGGAACATTGGGAAAAATTTGGGAATACACCCTGGATGGGATGCCAGTCCATCACCGGGCACCATGCACATATATTCATACCTAGGGGCAATTTAGAGTAGTCAATCTACCTGCCAGTTTTGGAGAGGTGAGTTTCCTTGGAGGATACAGAGGAAACACAGAGGCAACTTGGGGATCCATGGAGAGACAGTGACCCTAAGCTTACAAGCTCCGGGACCCTGGAGCTGTGAGGTGGCAACTGTACATAATCTGTATACACTGTGCCACAAAGTTTGAACATTATTAACAATTAATTAATGCACAAGCCTAAGGTTGGCATTTCAATTAAAAATGGAAGGAAACTTTTTCCACATCATCTCTCTCCATGTCTCTCACAGTCACAGTAGACACTGCATGAATAAATTTGATCAATTTTAAGATATCTCAGTGTCAATTTCCTCTTCAATGATAGTCACTACATTGAGTGTTACCTCACCTGACCTTAGTATTATAAGATTCTATCTAGATTAAGTAGGAATGGGAGAATATTATGAATGAATACTGAGCTCACTATATAGTATTCTGGCATTTATGTATTTACCTAAGCAGGGAGGAACCACTTGCAGTTGTACATGTATGTAAAAATACAAACCATGAGTAAAGCAGAATTACTTACTGTACAATAATGCAATAAGTGCTAAAAGGAATATGTTAAGAAATAATATTCATACTGTTATCCGAAGTACAAATATTCAAGTTTAAATGTGTTGTTGTCCTCAATATCTGAGTTTATCAGCAGCATCCGTGTCTAGACTGAGATTGGTGTGATCTCACAGAGCACTTTTAACTCACTCAAACACATTCAGTAAGCGGCACAAATTTCCTTTGGGAACAGGAATTTGCCCAGCCATACCAAACGAAGAAGCATTAAACAAAACCGCTTTCATTTCATTTAGCTTGTGAGAATCAGACATTTTGAGGCGTACATACATACAAACATACATATACACACGCACACAGCGCACACTTCACGTTGTTTTTTGCTCATATATATTTAGTGGCTCCATGTCCTGGCCCAGCTGATTTGCACTGCAATGCAAAGTGGAAATCTCTCGGGAGAGTGGCTTAGTCGTGACATGGCAGTGGAGGGTGAAAGCGCATTGCTTCAGCCAGGCAGATAAAAGCTCAAAGACAGCAGACAAAATCCCCCCCACCCACCCCTGCGCGCCAAGACAGATGAAGGGAGACTTCAAGGACTAAGGCTGAAAACTAGACAATATTCAGGAAGAAGAAAGCTTATCACAGTGAACTGAACAAAGCCTGGTCTTTTTCACAGATTACACTCCCATGTTTGAAAAGTTAGAATGGTGCATAGTATCATAAGAGCACTGTTCAAAATCTATAAACTAAGGAGAGAATGTAAACAATGGATCAGAGGGTAATAAAGGAAGAATTCGAATGGCGGACATTTTCCATTGCTAATCATCAAAGGCAGATGGTTTGCCTCCTCTCCTGTGTTTATTCAAATGAATGCTATGAAAATGAATGGCATCAGAATCAAATAAGCAAAGTCGAATTTAAATAGCAGTAAGGGTAGGTATCTAGAGGATTGGATAAAGCGCAAATAATATAAAGCTGTTGCTTATATTATTATTGCCTTTTAAAATCTATTTTCTAAATCCATTCATAAGACTACAGTATATTAACTATGACTAATTCACATTGTTGTTCCTCATAGGTATGAATCTAATAGTATTTACATTAAATCATTTTTTGCCAGGCAGCTATAGATGGAAATCTACTGGCAATGATTTTGAGCTTTAATTTGCTGAAAAACAGAATCATAAAAATGACTTAAAATGTATTAAACTAAACTCATTCAAGCAAGCTATGAGCACTTAGATTCAGAGTGACAAGCAGCGTGGTAAAGTTAAACAATTATTAAATTAACCTTGTTGCCTGCTTCTTTTAAATGTAAAATGATGGACTTTTTCCTCATCTCTGATCATTCCCCTCTTGTTTTGCTCATATCACACCATTTGATTTAGTACCTTGAACACATAAAAACAAATACATACAAAGTGCTTAGAAAAATAAAATCTATACTTGCACCCTCATGCCTGTAGAGATTTAAAAAATAGATAATAGTTCATAAATTCAATTAGCAATGAAAAATCTAACAGAATCCATTAGTGTTTTTCAGTCCACCATGTATTAAAAGCACAGTATTGTGACTCTCTCGCTTGCTTTGCTCTCTCTTTCTCTCACATATTGTTTTGTTCCTCTTTCTCTCTTTGTGTGCGTGCAATAAAATGTTGCTTTTCATACTCGCATCTGGGACCTCAAGTTCCTTCTAAATTATCCATTTATGGAAATGTCCAAGCTGGAATACTTAAATTCAATATCTCCTCCACTGTCCTTACACTTCTATTGCACATTTCCCACACAGAGGTTCCTTTTTAGAATGTAAACCACAAATGTAGTAACAAAAGTGGCAGATGATTCAAATGAAAAAAAAAAAAGCAAAATAAACCTTTGTGTGTGGTCATATTTGTCAGCGGCTAACTTGGCGTTAACTGGGATAAGAAAATAAGTGCATTGAACTCTCTACTGGATAATATGTCTAGAAAAGTTCTGTGCACAGTGGAGAAGGTGTGAGAAATTTGCTACAGTTTTCGGGTCTGAGAAATTCATCACTGTGTCTTTTTCTGTGCTTGACAGTACTTTTTTTGCCCTTACATTGCACTTTCTCCCTGCCTTCACTGTTTTATACATAGGTTATGTCAATGAGGGCAGGTTGATAATACGTAGAATACAATAACAGTTATAATGTATTACTATGTAGTATTTAACATTATAAAACTTGGCACATTATTATGAGCACAGTATTACTGTGAGGTTGATTATACAAACACCCATTTGCCTACTTCTGTTTAAGTGCTATATTTATGCAATAGAAATACTCAAAAGAGTGGAAGTACATCATTTTTAAATATTTCCTTAGCATACCCTACAGCATTCCCCTAGATTATTGTACTCAACCTTTTTTTAAATGTCCACAATAAGCATGTTGTAAATCGTGCTTTCTATTTCTTCCCTTTTTTTAATCGATTATTCTAGACTTGTGTTTCCAGGCCACTCAGCTTGGGTGTTAGGATTCGAGGTGTAACACCAGAGTTGAGATCTCGTTCGAATTCCAGCAGCTGGCCCATGAAGTTGAGGTTCGGAGACACCACTGGTCTGCGACTCCGCACATATTTATAAGCGTCGGTCATGGTCATGAGGGTGTGCTTCATCAAGTAAGCAATGACGATAGTTGCTGAGCGAGACACGCCTGCTTGGCAATGAATCAACACACCTCGGCCGCTCTGGTGAGCCTCCTCTGAAAAAATATACAGTATATGGCACATCAACATACGTGATACTCATTTTTTACCTTTTTTTAATTAACTCATTTAAATTTTTTACAATTACTGATCATTTTAATGGATTCTTCAGCTTAGATTCAAACCCTGACACACAAAACAGACTATGTCTGTTCACAAATCCACTCACCTATAAACTCAAAGACCTCCTCAAAATATTGTCTGAGATTCTGCTTGCTGTTGTCAGTAGCAGGTAGACGCTTGTAGCGAACCAGACCCATGTCCAGGTGATAGAGGGGCAGGTGGGTGGTGACATTGACCACATAACTGATGTTCAGTCGCAGCAGCAGATCCAGGTCCTGAGCATCTCTCTCATTCCCCAGGAAAAGGAAAGGTAGAATGGGGCTGATTACCGCGTTCTCCACATCTGGAGTCATTACACTCTCATCCGACAGAGATGCAGGAAGGGAGGATGAGAGCGGAAGGGAGAGGTGCACTGACAGAGAAAAACATAACCCGTTTCATTATCTTGTCCTCTGTGTGAAATAAGTGCACCTGTTGTGCAAGTGAGCTAGTAATTAGGAAAGCAAGTGGGAGGTTGTAAAAGAGAGATCATCCAAAAGACACTTCATAATATATGCTATTACTTTCATCCACATTGCACATTATATTGAAATTGCATTAGTTCTGAATATGGCTTTGAGCATCCTGTTATGCTTACATAATTGCAATGACATACAAACAGCAGAAGGGATTAGAGCACAGAGAGAGAAAGTAGAGCAGAGAAACATGGAAAAATTGTTCTGGCATGTATTTACAGAACTTTGGAAGAATATAATATTATTTTACTGATTTCAATCATTTATGTTTGTATTCACATCATTATACTGCTCCATTCTCTTTGTTCTGTTTTCTTTTAACTAGAGCTGTGATAAACAGTTATTAGCCTGTGGCTTTTTTAAAATACAAAAAAAAGGCAACACAATTCAATAACATGTAAATGTGAAGCTGAGTTCCTTTCAGGCAAAGGAAGGTGATAATGGGAACAAAATCATCATGTACTTACAAAAATCCTAAAAAAAAAAAAAAAAACCTCTTACCTCTCCTCTTCTCCTCTTCTTGCTCTCTATTGAATGAGTTAAGGACCAAATGGAGTGACTGAGCAGATGGTAAGGAGTGCCCACCCTCCCAATCTCTTCCTCTTGGTTTGGGCTTGATCAGGGTGCCAGGGGCTGATGGTGGGGGGGAGAAGGAGGGTGAAGACTCAGGAGTGAGAGAGCGATGGGAAGGGGAGCTCATAAACATATCATCTAGGCCATCATCATTTCCCATTCCAGCATCACCTTCCTTGTTAAAGAGCCTTTTCAGAGAGTCTTGCCCTGGGTCTCTCCTGTTTCCTGACCCCATGAAGTCCAAAACTGCCATCTTGCCTTGCTGGAGTCTCCGTCGTCCTGCATGGTCAGTCAGTTGAGAGCGAGTAAACTCTAGAAGATTACGGCAGTCAAGAATGACTGGACTGGTTCCATTACTGGTTCTCTGGTCATGGCCCATGTAAGAGCTTCCTGTTCCCATCCTAATCCCTACACTATGATGGTTAGGTTGGGTTTGAGAGTGAGTCATCTTTTTTGCAAGTTCATCAGGCCAAATTGTGCGTACGCTGTAATCATCATCATCTTGTTGTTGCCCTCCTATGGTATGCACCCCAGCATTGTGCGAAAAGCCAGGAGGCTTCCCTCTATGAGGGTTAAAAGTCACTACTATAGGATCACTACTGCAATAACTACAAGTAGAGCTACCAGTCTGGCTTGCTTTGGGGTTGCAGCCAGTGACACAACTTTGCAGTGCACGCAAAGGAGCAGATGGGGAGAATGGGGCACAGGGTAGACAACCACCAACCAATTTTTTGCGAAATGCAGCAGGACTCTCAAAACTTCCACCTTCCCCTGAACAGGATGCACAGCCTAGGGGCCTAAGAAGCCCTGTTTGGCATTCTGAGACAGTGCTGTTGGATGAAGAGGTGTTTGTGGTTGAAGCTGTGGACAGACACGCTCCTAATTTCTTCAGTCCCATGGCACCGTCTCCTACGTTGTTTGAACTTGCTCTTTGGCCTCGAGAAAATGAAGAAGATGGACTTCCAGTACCTTTGCAGCCAGCCGAGTGAGTTCTCCCTCCTCTACAGCACACCAGCCTCCAACAGTCACAGTTGAATGGACGAGAAAAGTCAATAGTGCAAGTGTGGTCAGGGCTAGGGAAGCCTTCACAGGAAGAGGTTGGAGATAGTGGCAAGCTGTGGAGGATCTGGGGGTGTGTATCTCTGATGCGTGAGGACCGGGTTTGACTGACTTGTGGGAAGGAAGATGGAGGCCAAAAGGGGACAGAATTTGGGGTCACTTGATAGTGGGTGTTTAAGATGGAGGCATGGGCTGATGGGGTAGAGCTAAGGTGATGGGATAGACCATGGGGCTTGGGCAGTTGATGGACAGTTCCCAGTTTGGAGTTTTCTTTGTTACCAAGAGAAGACACGTCCCTGTAGTTGGCAGTTGTAAAACGTGGATTTGACAACAACTCTTCCTCTTTTGTCCACCTAGATTTAGACTGCTGTCTTTGGGCTGGAACAAATTCCAACACCCCACCGGGTGACACTGTAAGGTTGTTCTGATAGTGATTATTATACTGTGCCTTGATCTGGTGCCTCTCAGTGGTGTCTGAAGACTTTCCTCTGAATTTCCTGTCAGTCTGCCCTGGAGCTAAGTGTGAAGACACCCTCTGGGCTCTGCTCTCTCTGCTGCTTTCACCTCGAGTCAAGCTGGTACTGTACCTTTTGTCTGAATGTGTCCCTCCGTTGTCCACTGATACTTTGATGTCAATGGTATGAGTGTGCGTGTAAGGTCTGGGACCCAGAGTCACAGTTCCATTGCTGTGACAGTGACTAGGGATCCAGCTGCTGTCCTCTGTACTGCTGCCTCTGTCGCCCTTGGCTCTTTGCCCATGGGGTAAGTGCCTGTGCCTGCATTCCAGGGACAAAGAGTTAGAGGGTGGATGGGGACAGGATGAAGGAGGTTGGGTGTGTGGTAAGCGGGGTGGGGGCTCGTTGCGGGTGGTAAGACGTGAGGAAGACTGAGAGGTGGCTGGTGGAGAGGCCACACACAAGCCCAGGCTTTTAGGCCGCTGAATTACCACGATGCGCTCGTCAAGAGGGAGGGGAGGCATCTGGGGCTAGGCAGAGCTGCATGTTTGAAGATCAGAGAGAAAAAGACAAGTAAATGGCTGGTAATTCTGATATTTGAGTAATTTTATGTTATACATGATATTTATGTATTTGCTCAGTGTTAGTCACACCACGCACAATATTACAAAATTGTGATGAGTACCACACAAAAGCTAAGCATAGCTTCTGCTTGTCATCCACAACCTTCCTGTTAATTGGACACCAAGAAACAAACAAAAACAACAACAAAAACAATCTGTTATTATGAAACCTTGCATGCTATCTTTTAAAAATCCATACCAGGGTATTATTTTTCAGCATTGGCAACCAGTATCAGTTGTAATCAGCATTATATAATATCAGAGGTCTATAGTGGATGTGAGAGCGAGAGAGAGAGAGAGAGAGAGAGAGAGAGAAAGAGAGAGAGCGAGAGAGAGAGCAAGAGAGAGAGAGAGAGAGAGAGAGAGAGAGAGAGAGAAGGCGGAGGAGATGGTGGACTGGGAGAACAAATATAAGATACAGTATGACATGGTTGACTCAGCCACAGACCTTGTCTGAGGGACACTCATGCAAAACTGCACTTCAAACACACACACTCCAGGACACAGTGATCACACCATGCGTTTAACCCCACATGCATACATCCACGCACTGAGCCTGGTGATGGTATCCTCATCGTCTTTCTGTTTTCAGCGTTGCCTTTTTCTGCCTGTGGTGGAGGGGGTGATGGTTACATTGACCCAGATTTTCTGATGTAACATATCACATTGATCACATACCTCATATGTACTATCACCCAAAAAATACATGTATAAAGGACATTATTTATATAACATTGGGGCAAACTTTTGTACAACAGCATGTACTTGCTTAGAACATATAAAGCAGCTTCTGGATTTTGACCAGTATCTGTGTATGCACACCATCTCCTAACAGGAACCACATTTCATATGTCATATATAAGAAACTGTCTTGTTTTCATTGCTCCTGTTAGTTTTTGCAACAAATTCACAGATTTAACAGAACTTTTGTTGCATAGGACAACAAATTGTACTGTACTGTGTGACACAAAATGTATAATGTGCAAGAGTAGCCAATTATGTGATGCTTTGTAGTTGTGTAGACTTGCAGTAATGAGCACCACTAATGGTAATATGCTGTCCATTACATAACTAGGTAGTTTTTTTCACTCATCTGTTGACATTATCATATACAACAGCACTGCTGAATCCTCTACTCTGATTAGTCAGAAGGTGTTGATCATCTTTCTTTAACAATATGGCTCAGACATCAGTTCCTGCTGCAAGCATTATATTAATGTCCATGTTCTAACGTGCAATCGTTTCTATAGGCACAGTGGTACACAGTGTTGGCTTAACAGTTAAGGCTCTGGGTTGCTGATCAAGAGATCTAAAGTTCAAGCCCTTGCCTTGAGCAAGGCTCTTAACCCTATCTGTACTAGGGCTGCTGTATCATAGCTGACCATGTGCTCTGACCCCAAATTCCTAACATGCTGGGATATGCACACACACAAAAAAGAGCTTCACTGTGCTGTAATGTATATGGGAAAAACAAAGGCTTCATCTTCTTAAAAAAAACTTACACATGGACATGGTATGGTGGATTATGTCTGCTGCACTATGGACAATATTACTATAGGTACAAATTAAAAGAAAATGAATGATCAAAAGATATTTGATGATATATATATATATATATATATATACATATATGCATATACATATATATATATATATATATATATATATTTTTTTTTTTTTTTTTTTTCCCTTCCCTATTGGTGACCTGGTCATTTTGGTCATGTAGAGCTCCACTACATTATAGCAATTTTCATTCATCCACATTTCTCCACAGCACAAAGCACATTCTATATGAAGGGCATGTTTGCTTTGCTTAATAGTGATACAGAACTTTAGCTTGGGAAAACGATTCTCACTGTTGTTCTCCATGACATATGTTTCTTGATACAAAAACACATTTAGGAATTTGAGAAGCATAGGTGTCTTGTGAAATAGGAAAAGCCCAAGAGTACAATGTCTCTGTAAATTCTCAGTCAGGAACCTAAAGGAAGTCCAGTTGTCTTCGATTCAAGCACTCAAGAGCAAGAGGACAATATTTACATCCAGTAAGAGCTTTTGTTTGGCTACTATTTTCTTCCAGGTTACAAAGTGTGCAATCAAAGTGTACAGGTGCTACTATTTGTTCTTCAGAAGTTGTTTGAGCAGCATCTCAAATGAAGCAGACAGGATAGATATAACTAGTAAAGGCTGGTAAAGATAAAATAATATCTGTAATATATGTAATAAAATGGGGTGACACCTTGGAGTAGTGGTTAGTGTCCTCACAGCAAGAAGGTTCTGGGTTTGAACCTGATGTAAGACTGGGGCCTTTCTGTGCAGAGTTTGTATGTTATATTTGTGCCTGTGTGTGTTTCCACCCAAAGACATGCAGATTAGGTCAAATGGCTACTCTAAATTGCCCATAGGTGTGAATGGGAGTATGAATGTTTGTTTGTCTCTGAGTTAGCCCTGCGATAGATTAGCAACCTTCATGAAGTCAGCTGGAATTGGCCCCAGCTTCCCCACAACCCTGACACATAAGCGGTATAAATAATAGATGGATGGATGTAATATAATGTAAACACTTAATGTAATATTTACTCATATCTTGTAATGTACATTGTGTGACAGGAGTACTTTGAATTTGAAGCACAAATTGTCCTGGACTTGTATTAAGTGTTAAATCTTTTGAGATGGGAATATTTAGAAGGGTGTCCATGGTTCCATTCCCTTCAGTCCGCTATGCTGAAGTGATAATGTTAAAAATGTTTAAAATTAAAGAGTGCCAAAAATCACTAAATGTTGCTGGGAGTCTCTGGAGAATATCTCATATCTCTACTAGCAGAAGCTAACTGATTGACGTTGATATATAATGTTTCATCTTGCTTGGGTACAAGAAGGATCTAGAGAAATCTGGCACAACTTTCCCATGTCACTAATTGGTAAATGATTTTAAAAATCAGGCTTGCTTCAGTACTAAATCAGTGACTTTTTTGTTTTCATTATCATGGATACATTTCTCGTTTCTTTTCTCCTTATCAAACAATGATATAGTCATACAACCTAATCACATTGTTGAAAAAGCAAAGTAGATTGTATTTACATGTAAGATTATTATGATATATTATAAAGGTTTTTATTATATTTTTACTATTATACTGTTATAAATAACAGACATAAAAACAGATAATATAACATTAGATAAATGCACTTGTAAATTCAAATTAGATACAAAATCAGAGAAAATTTTTAAAGGTGCCAAGTGTATGGATTTTTTTTTAATTATTGTTTAAACGCCAAACTCTGGAAATGTAATTATTAGTTTTCGTATCTTTGATATTCATTATTTTTATTGTTTATAGTATATTTGGGGGTTTTCTTGCAAAATATGTTCTTGGACCTTACCTCACTTGAGATTCGGTATCTACTTGAACTGTTGTAACCTACAAATTCAATACGTTTACCTTTGATAAACAGGTTTAATTTGTATGGGTTAGCTTTTTGGATGATGTACAGTCAAATTAATTAGAAGTCACATATATAGTGTAAATTCTCAGTGAATTACAGAAAAGTGGATGTGATCTGCAGAGTAATAATGTGCTCCAGCTGTCTGCGAAGATACTGTGAAAGTAATGCAAGGCCGTACATTTTGCTCTTTGCCAATAAATGCAAAATGGTTGACCTATAGATCTATAGATAAAAAGAAAGGAAGAAAAAATTAAGAAATTGCATTACACGCTACAGTAACATTTTGTCTATTATTATTATTATTATTATTATTATTATTATTATTATTATTGTCTTTATTCAAAATACCTCATTTTCAGCTATGTCCACTCACTGTAACTTCAGTTTATTTATTTATTTATTTATTTGTTTATTTTACCATCGAGCTCAAATCACTCATGGAAAGTCTGCGTCAGTCTCAGGCCTACTCAGCATCCAGGCTCAGATGCCGTAACTGCAGGTTACACATCATCCTGTTTGATTCTCTGCTTTTGTTCCTGCTTACTCATCTATAGTCACAAATGTCCAGATAACATGCGCAGTAATTTGATAATGATAAATGAAGTGGAAACTACAGAGTGAAATAATTTAGCGCACCGACACACATCATTGCGCTCTGGATAGGCTAACCAGCTGCGTTTGGCTCTCATCTTTGTGCGCGACTGGTCCATTGTCCCTGGAGCTGCTAGATTATAACTGTCCTCTGTCATTTTAATCCATATGCTTTTTACTCCCAGTTTCAGCACCAGATCTATGTCCTGCTCAAAGACATGAATTGATTGGACTGGAGCCCAAAAGATGGATCATCTGGGATCCAGTAAACCAAAAATGACTGGTTAGGCCACGTTGTCACATAGGTGCCCTGATGCATCCAGTACCACATCTCTCTCTCTCTCTCTCTCTCTCTCTCTCTCTCTCTCTCTAGTTCTGGTTTTTCTAAGGAATATTCGACCGCAACATATAGCAAAATTTGTTTGAGCTCTGCTGGGAGTAGGCTATTCCAGCTGCGCGCTTGTGCGCTTCTTTGCAAGAGGCATGATGTGATGTGATGTGAACCTCTGGGATAAACAATAATCATAAGCAGGCCAGTAAATGCTTAAATGTCAAAGAAATATGCGTCTGCTATCATTTTCGGTTCAGTGAAATCGGAGTCATGGCTATTTTCGTGGCTCAGACATGCAGGAATAGAGATAAAACAAACAAGCAATAAAATATACTCACGTTACTGGTAACCTACGTCCTCTGTGTTGTCATTACTTCTCATGGACGCTCGTGCTTCTCTTATGATAATTCCGCTCCGAAGCGTGCACGTTTACATGGTCAGTCTATTGCTGTGTGCTGTTATGATCTTAGGAAAAAACACAAACACACACGCAATAGCTATGTTTATGCAGATATCTCATTTACAGTTCGCACATGTAGGATAGCCTGTTTATGCACAGCATAAAAGCATGCAGTCGCCGCGGTCGATTGGGTGAGCTCACAGCACAATTTCACTGGAGTCGCGCATCTTGTGCATGCGCGTGCGCTTGTCAGTTTGTGTGTGTGTGTGTGTGTGTGTGTGTGCGCGTGCGCTCCTGCGCATGTGTGCGCGCGAAGGCGGGGTTTCCAAGTAGATGACATCATTCTGGCCCAATGGCAAACAAAACACTTGGAAAAAAATTGGGGGGGAGATCGGATCTGTGCCTTTTAGCCGTTGTGTTATTTCGTCGGGTTAACCACATGCCCAGTGAAAGTCTGTGGCACAGTCTTATATAGGCTACATAAGCATAATTAATAATGCACTATATGAATTGTAACAATGCAATGCATTGTTTGTGCTAAATTAAACCATAGCTTTCAAAATGGGCTACCTGTCACAAAGGGCATTCATTTAGCCTATTCATTCACATTACAGTGGTGAAGATCACTATCAATCACTATCATATAAGTTTTTACTACTCCATACTCTGGCTATAGTATACTCAATGGTTAAGCATCTCAATTACTGCTTAGGAAGTCAGGGGTTCAAGTCTCAGCACCACCAAGCTGCCACTATTGAGCCCTTGAGCAAGATTCTTAATCCTCTCTGTTCCAGTGGTGCTGTACCATGGCTGACCCTGTGCTCTGACCCCAGCTTATTAACAAGTTGGGATATGTGGAGAAGAATTTCACTATGCTGTGAAACACTATTTCTTCTTCTATTACTACTATTTATTAGCCTGGTTGTTGAATTAAATGGGTTGAGGTTCAGCAAAATGGCTATTAATAATGTAAACATGAATCAAGCCATTTTAATAAAACTTGAGGGGTGGTGCTGTGGTTAGCACTGTTACCTCACAGCAAGAAGGTTCTGGGTTCAAACCTGTGTGTCTGTGTGAAATTTGCATGTTCTCCCCATGCCTACATGGAATTCCTCTATGCAGATTAAGCTAACTGGCTGTTCTAAATTGCCCCTAAGTATGAATGGTTGCTTCTGTGTTAGCCCTGTAATAGATAGATGGTCTGTCCAGGGGTGTAGGCTCTTGCCCAAAGTCAGCTGGGATTGGCTCCAGTTTCTCTGTGAACCTGACAGATAAGTTCTATCGATAATGGATTTAAATTGTTGCTTAGTTTGAATAAATTGGTTTAAATCAATCTGATGCAATGAAAAGAGTGTTTGTAGGTTTGTTTTATTTGATTTTATTTTGCACTGGAAGTGGCTCTTGGTTGCAGAATTGTGGCTATGTATTCTTTAGTCAAAAGATAAGTTCACTCTTAAAGTAAGGAAAAAAGTAAGATATACTTTAGAACCCTTAAAAGTTGAACCCTTTAAGTGCTTCCATAACAGAGAAGGTTCCAAGTAGAAAAAAGTAGAAGGCTAATAACCTTTAACTATCCAAAGAACATTTTAAGAAACTTTTGTTGAAGAGTAGTCCATATATTTTAATCCAAGTGACATCACCTCAATGGTGATCACAGACAGATTTAGGAATAAAAAAGATCAACTGATTTGATTTCTCATTCTGAAACACATGCCCAGTACTATAAGAACTGACCAAATTCATATTAGTCTCTGCTCAAGTTCAAAAGGTTGCAGTAGGATACTTCAGTAGATTATGTTATACTGCTCACACCACCAGAGAGCAGCAAAGTGCATCACGATAGCAGAATCAGTGAAACATGGAACAACAGTGAAAAAGAATGAACTGGTTGATGATGATGGGCTTCCACATTCTTCTTAATACCGATCCTGCTTTTCTGGTTCCTTCAGTATGCTTGCAATGCTGATATTTTACAGAACAAGTGTCACTGACCGTCATCAAATACTGTATTTAAGAATACTCTCAAAGCCCCTCCAAGCAAGCTGGAGAGAGGCTTCAAACTAGGTACTTTGTCACACATACACAATTACGGAGGTGTGAAACTACCTAATGTATATCTAATTTATATAAGTAAATAAGTAAACAAATAAATAAATATTACTAATAAGAAAGAAAGAAAGAAAGAAAGAAAGAAAGAATAGTTAGATGGAAATGGTAATGCTTCATAGCATTGAATGCAAGTAGCCCATTAGACCAACCAAAGCTGCAATCGCATGAACCACTTTTCTTTGGTGGACAATTAGGGAAAACACAAATCTATATATATCTGTAGATAACTGCAGTTAGGGATGGTGATAATTTGTGGGAATGGAGTAGGAATGGTGATGGGGTTTCTGGGGATGGGGTAGGGATGGTGATCGTGTAGGTGGGGATGGTGATGGGGTCTGTGGGCATAGGGTAGGGATGGTAATTGAGTGTGTGGGAACAGGGTAGGGATGGTGATGGTGTGTGTGGGGATGGGGTAAGGATGTTTTTGGGCCCTGCAGGAACAAAGTGAAGTCAGTGTTCAGGCTCTGCAGGAACAAGGTGAAGTCAGTGTTCAGGCTCTGCAGGAGAAGTGTGAAGTCAGTGTTCAGGCTCTGCAGGAGAAGGGTGAAGTCAGTGTTCAGGCTCTGCAAGAGCAGGGTGAGGTCAGTGTTCAGGCTCTGCAGGAGAAGGGTGAAGTCAGTGTTCAGGCTCTGCAGGAACAGGGTGAAGTCAGTGTTCAGGCTCTGCAGGAGAAGGGTGAAGTCAGTGTTCAGGCTCTGCAGGAGAAGGGTGAAGTCAGTGTTCAGGCTCTGCAGGAGCAGGGTGAGGTCAGTGTTCAGGCTCTGCAGGAGCAGGGTGAAGTCAGTGTTCAGGCTCTGCAGGAGCAGGGTGAGGTCAGTGTTCAGGCTCTGCAGGA
>JAQQZX010000011.1:4779138-4806333 GCA_030068355.1 Notoglanidium maculatum | reverse complement strand
TGCCGGCAGTCAGTGGGCGAGTGCGAGTGGGCAGGCAGTCAGTGTGCGAGTGGGCAGGCAGTGGGTGAGTGTGCAGGCAGTGGGCGAGTGTGCAGGCAGACAGTGGGCGAGTGCGAGTGGGCAGGCAGACAGTGGGCGAGTGCAAGTGGGCAGACAGACAGTGGGCGAGTGGGCAGGCAGACAGTGGGCGAGTGGGCAGGCAGACAGTGGGCGAGTGGGCAGGCAGACAGTGTGCGAGTGGGCAGGCAGACAGTGGGCGAGTGGGCGAGTGGGCAGGCAGACAGTGGGCGAGTGGGCAGGCAGACAGTGGGCGAGTGGGCAGGCAGACGGTGGGAGAGTGGGCAGGCAGACAGTGTTAAGCCACACTGTATGATGCTAGTGTGTTGCAGCATAAAAAAAGACTTGGTGCTGAGTCAATCACAGTCCTCTATCACACACACACACACACACACACACACACACACACACACACACACACACACACACACACACACCCCTCTTATTTGCATGCAAGAGTGATCTTTCATCCCCTTACCACCTGCAGTCTGATGCCTGTGTGCCTGATGTTTAAGGTGACACTTCCTTTGAATGGTCTCTGTGGTACACGGCGCACGAACACACATACACTCGCATGCAAATTTGCTTTAATATACAAATTCTGTCTGCTTTGTGAATGCATTACTCTTCTAGCCTGTAGCGTTCCCTCCTTTTAAGTTCTTTTTTCTTTTCACGGGTAAATCATGGCTTTTCCAGGCTAATGTACCCAATGATTGAATTATCATCTGTTTAAACCAGATTAATTTATCTGATGAACAGACAGATCATTAAAATCTACACATTATGTTCATCTGATTCTTGATTTGTGCTTGGTGCTTTGCAGCTCCTAGGGTTTTTTTTTTCCACTGCACACTGAGAAACAAGGTCTGGCCTAAACGGGGGCCAAAACGGCTCGGAGTTCTAGTTCTTCCATCAGCTCGAGAGACGACTGAAACAATCTCGGTCAGTTCAGCATAAAAGACGCGCTTCGATTAATACAGTTATTTAGTTTTACAGGCTGTTTGGTTAAATAGTTTATCCTGGCAGTAACAATTAGCAAGAAAAAGTCTTGCTGATCAATGATTTTTAAATTTAATCTGTGATGGCAAGATTAACACCTGATTACCATTTCAGTGATTTTAATTTTAACTTCTTTCGTATGAAAACAAAGAAACAAATTTAAACTAACGTAGAACGGATTTAGTGATACTGGTTTTGAGTATCTGCCTGATCCCATGCTCCTTTTTTTTGTCATTCATTTAAAAAAAAAAAAAAAAAAAAAAGAAAGAAAGAAAGAAAAACACTTCTATATCTACATTTGCTATGTAAGATTAGCATGTTATTTCTCTAATGAACAGACAACACAAAGTGACACAGATCTGGACGTGTGCAATCAAAAAGCAGGCAGCACACTATGCTCTGTGAAAACACACTACATGGCCAAAAGTATGTGGACACCTGACCTTCACACCCACATGTGGTTCTTCCCAAAACTAATGCCACAAAGTCAGAAGCACACAATTGTGTAGAAAGTCTTTGTTTGCTGTAGCGTTACAGTTTCCCTTCACTGGAGTTAAGGGGCCCAAACTTGTCCCAGCATTACTGTGCCTTTGTGCACAAAGTGAGCTCCATGCTGTGCCAAGGTTGGTGTGGAAGAACTTGGGTGTCCATCACAGAACCCTGACCTCAACCCCTCTGAACCCCTTTGGGATGAACTGGAACACTGACTCCATTCTTGACATCAGTGCCTGACTTCATTCAAGCTGTTTGTGGCTGAATGATCACCAGTCCCCACAGCCATGCTACAAAATCTAGTGGAAAGGTTTCCCAGAAGAGTGGAGCTTATTATATCGGCAAAAGGAGACTAAATCTGGAATGGGATTTTCAACAAGGACATATGGGTGTGATGGTCAGGTGACCACAACTGTTTTGACATGTAGTGTATTAAGAGGAGGAACTACAACATCTTCGTACAATACAAGTAACTTTAAAAGGGAGTGTGAGGCTGGCTGAACAGTATCAGCGAGTGTGGTCATTAAAAAAGACCAAGGCCTTTTTTAAATTTTATTTATTTATTTTTTTATAAACTCTTGAGCAGGAAATGTACACCAAAGATCTTTGGTACTGGACTAATAACCAGTGTTAAAAAAAAAACAAAAAAACTTCCATCTTTTTGGTGCTTTGTGCAGTGGAAAAAAATCCTGAAGTTCATTTGCTTTGAGATGTTTCAAGTTTGTCTTTGTGCTGAATGACTAAAAATGATGTGCTTCTAACCAAACGAGCCCCTGCAAAGCCCAGCCTGCATTATCAACACCATATAACACAACATCGTGTTGAGCTTTCTGCTGTAATTCCGTGTCCCTCCAACCATCATTCCTCCATGAGCTTCTCTCTAACATGTGCACTTCACACTCCTCTCCTGCCCCCCTGTGTGGGGGTTCGAGGAAGGGGTTTGTGGATGTTTCTCCCCCCAGCTTGAGCACACCAGGGTCCCGCGCCTCTACTGCCTCAGCAGCTGCTGTTCTAGCTTCCTCTTCCTCCCGTCCCCGCCACCACAAGTCCCTGTCCACCTCGGCCCACCCCAACTCCCCAGACCTCCATGCACATCGGCCCAGGCAAGTGGCGGCACAGCTTCCATGCTGGGCTGGAGCCAAAGAGCAGACCTGCTCGAGACACAAGGATCTTCAGATAACCGATTACCTTATTCTCTCTTATTCCTCTGACTGTTTATGCCTCTGCTTTGTTGTCAATAATAGAATGCTTTTAGTGTGCTGGAAACACTTTCCAATTTTGGACACCAGAATACCAATATTACTCTTTTCTCCAGGAACCCCTTTCATATTGAATTTTCTCCACCTTTCAGAAAACTTCAGCATGTTTCCTGTTTTATAATAATTCCATGCCTCGTGCTTCAGATCTCACCCTCGTTCCCAACCAACGTGTCCAGTTGGAAGGTGCACTCTGACACTGATTATAGAACTGCTTCTGTCTTCAAATCCTGCTCCTGTTCTCGGGAGCACAGTTGCGATGGTCTGGGATCAGTGTAAAAGTGTATTTTCCGCTCCTCTTTAACAGCGCTTGTGATGTGGTTTGAGGTTTGGCATCAGACGGCAGCATGTTATAGCTCTCCTCCCACACACTCGTCGGTGCCTGCTGCCTCGACTCTCGCCATCAGCCCTCGTCTGTATTAATGCACTCTTTCTCACGAGGAAAAAGAAATCTCAGTACACTCACACGTGCAACACGGATGCGCTGCTAACATCTTCAGCATGCACATTCTAACGGGCGCAGATGATGCATGTCACGGCATTGTGCTACACTTTAGTCTAGTTCAGTAGAGGAGTCTGGTTGCAGCTCTGCATGATAGTAGGTGAATCTTTTCCTCCTCAGTTTTAACCCAGACCACACTAACTAACAACACGGAGTTTGATTCTGTTAATGGAATAGAACGTTTCTGACTTAACACTAAAATGCATGCGAGTGGTTTGAACATGGTAAGTGAAGCTTTATGCCCATGGCTGCTAACTTGACATGATTCTCTGCCCATGTTCCATGCCTGATTTTTATTTTCTGCTGTCTGTTATCTTTGAATAATGAATTTTTTTGGTGAATAAATATTTGATGAAATGCCACATGGTAGTATTGGAATTTAAAGGGGTCGGCTTAGCCGAACAGAATCCAAAACGTAGTTCTTGTTTTGAAAGCAATTGACTGCTACCTTCTAGTGCTCTGTGCAGCAGAAAAGCCACAAATGAACTGTTAGTCATCCCTTTGAAACCCATCTTGAACTTTTTCTCCCTCACGTGTCATACATGGAAGCTTTGAACAAAACATGCCTCATCTTTCCTTTCCTTCGTGGCCGCCTTTGAGACGGCCGAGGTCAGCTCGGGTCCATTGTATATTATGCAGTGACCATAGGAAAACAGGATTGAAAGATATGAAAATATAGATGTTTTGAAAAAATATCAATTTCAGATTACAGTTTAAGATCTATGATTTAGTACGTCTCTGGATTGTTTTGGAATATTACAGAAATGGTGACCGGCTACTTGGCGTAGCTGCTTGAGAAGGGTGAGCCGGCAGTTTTAAGAACTTACATAGGTCATGCTTACCAAGTGAGACAAGTATAACAATACACAGCCAATTCTAGCTCAGTATGTTGCGCTTTCTTCCTACAAAACTATTTATTATAAAATTCAAATTCGTAACTAAATGAGGAAGGAAGATCCGATGGATTGGGCAGCTTCTCCTGAGCGTTTTTGTGAGCAAGCCACAAATCCCAAAAGCGCCTCGAATTATACTGTATATCGTCTCAGGAGCTTTGCATGTCCGTGACTTGGGAGTTTAAGTGAACGTGTATGTGTGAGGTATTGTGAAAATTAAGAAGACTTGTATCAGTCAGGAAGTCAAAAGATGACATGGTGTGAGGAAGAAAAAAAGAAGCAGGACCTTAGTGGGTATAACGACAATGGAATTAATGAAGATCCTGGTTATAAGCCACAAAGTCATGTAATGATTGTGCAACTGTAGCTGTTTCCTCATTTTTAGTGTATTATTAGTATCAAAGGTGCTGAAGCTATGTGATGTAAGAAAGTTTTAATGAGAGGTATCTGACCTATGCAATATGTTAACAAACGACAGAAATGGAGTTTTTAATAAGGCAAAAGTGTTGAAATATTAATAATTTAATTGTACAACTACAGGGGGGACAGTACGACAAACTACTATAGCTACACTATATGTATCATGACATTCAGGTTTTCTAACCAATTAAAAAATACAAATGCAGTTTAATTGTACTTTCAACATCGACAAAAATAAATTATTTAATACTGAAAAATGGCAATTTATCGTCTTTTCTTTTTTTTTTAAACATTTTGCAATTTTTAAAGATTCAAAATTTTTACACCAATCCAGCTGTTGCTTCAAGTGTGAGAAAAGATGATAATATGCATAAGCATGGTCACACTACTAAACTAATCTTGACCACATCTACCAAATGTCTGATTTCTAAAAACAGCACCGTTCCACAAAGAGTTCCTGTGGTGTCTCCTTCAACCAACAACATAAGCAACTCCACGGTAGCAGACCGCACCAACTTCCCCCGAGGGGTGACGAGCAGAAGCACTTTCCACGCAGGCCAACAGAGGGCCTCACGCGACCAGCACGCCTCGACCTACAACGGGCCCCCAGCCTCCCCGTCGCTCTCTCACGGGAACAGCCAGGTCCGTCGCACTGGTACTGGCATCTTCAGCAAATTCACCTCCAAATTTGTGCGCAGGTGAGTTCGAAATTCTGGAGAGGGTTAGCTTTATTGCATTTAATGTACTGCTAAAATGTTGATGCACATTAGGAGGATGAGAAGAAACATGACTCCAGGTTTGTGGGAGAATTTTTGGGGTCAAAATTGGAATGTTTCAAACAAAGATTTAACATCAAGACAATGTGGAAGTACTTTAGATCTTTTTATAAGTAGTGTGCAGCTGAACACAAGCTTAACTGTGACAAAATGAGCAAATTTGGGATAAGGAAGTAAATGCCTCCTTTACTCAAAATGGTTAAGAGCTAAACAGTGCTGCAGTCATTGTCGGACTGTGATTCTTTTGAAGGTAAAGCAGGTTTATTGCATAGTTGTGGGATTTTACTCCCAGAGGAATGAAGATTCAGGCTGTTGGCAGGCATAGTTGTCAGAGAATCTCCACAGGTTTAAAACAAAACAAAAAAAAATCAGGAAGAGGGCGACGTGAACTTCAGTGGCCATCTGTATCCTCATCCACAATCGGGACACAAAACTCTTTTACTCTGACAAGCTGCTGGGGATGCTGATTCACACGCTCATAAGCCACAGAGCGTCTGATATTGTTTGTATACTTTTCTGTCCACAAGCTTCAGGATCTTTGAAGGTTACAATCTGATTGGCTCTCAGCACTTCCATCTTCCTTTCTCCCCCAAATTTGGTCACCTGCCAATTTACACCCGTAAACCAGCTCTCCTCACCATACGACAGCTACTAACTGGCTATGGTGAAGGCAAACACATGCTCCTTCAGAGACACGTTAAGCCAGCAAACCACGTCTTTTCCTGCTGCTCATGTTACATCACAAAGCAATGTAACACAAACAGAGGAATGTGCCATCTGCCCTCTTCCTCATCAATGATCTCACCGATGCCAGTGATAGGCTAGTGTTGCTATGAAGGCACTATGACTTCTCTCCCACCTAGAAAGTACAGACAGTTTTGTTCCTTGTGGTCCCTTGGTTTCAAGTTTAGTTTGAAGTAGTCTGAAAAGGTCTGTTGTTGGTCGTCCATCACTGAAATTGCTTTTTCCTGGGGAAGTAGGTGGTTCTTGGCCTTGTTTATGGAACTTTCTAGAAATCTGGACTGTGAGATTATCTTTAACTTTGCCAGTGATACTAAACTGTTGGAGTTGGAGGCTTTTAAATACATTTGTCTTCACACTTTCAGGAAAAACACAATCTGTGGGTTTTCAAAAAAAAAAAATCATTTTTCCGTTATAATCCAGAAGCATGTTCAGTTCAAGTTTTGGTTTATGTTTAACTTTTTTTTTTTATTTTTGTTATTGTTTTTGAAGCCCTGTTTTAATAAAGCTACTTGGTAGAATCATCCATGTCTTCTTGAAGGCCAAATGCATAGCTGTATTAGCTCAAGTGAAGACTTCCTTTTCAGATCTGTATAAAGAAAGCTGTTTTTCAGTGTAGACCAAGAACAAGGGCGTCTTAAAACAATATAGAAGCGGGGTAATGTTGGCAATGGAGGTCTTTATCACCTTATCCCAAAGTCACATCAGCACTAGCTCAATTTGTCCAGGTATTAAGAAGAAATGCTGGCTAAATTCTTTCAAAATGTTTTACAATGTGCTTCTTGAGATTTTACTGCATCATTATTGTGCGCTTTATGGGATGAGAGGATCTCCGTTCAAAGTTCATCCATTTGGCCTGTTGACTTTGCAGTTACTCCCTTCTTTCAGGACAAGCTGGTTTGGAGTGGCACAGATAACTGTGGCTAAGAACTGGTCCCTCGTAATGATGGGCTCATGGAGCAGGGATGGGTTTCACTGTGAGAAACGCCATAATGGATCTAACCATGATCATGGACCCCACCCCCTTTTAATCTCATTAATCTCCCCCCCAAAATACCCAATGTTTAAGATTAATCCATTTTTTCATAACTACTACATAATTCCAGCTATAATAACATTATTGCTTAATATGAACCGTTCTGGGCCGTCCCTCCAGTTAACCTTTAATTGCCCTCATGGCAGCTCAGTTCACCTGACAGGCCACCTGGGATTTTTATGTCTTACTTAATACTTTTTTTTTGCAGATTTGCTATGTTTTTTTGTTTTTTTTTGTTTGTTTTTTTTTCCTTCACATTTGAGAACACACTTCTTTTTTTTTTTCTTCCCCACCTTTTTTCCCCCCTTGTAGAAATCTCTCATTCAGATTCCCCAGAAGGTAGGCAATACCAAAACATCATCGCAAAAACCGTTTTTGTGCTCTTTTTCCCTTCTGTGGTCTTTCAATGCAAGGGATGTTATTTTTTTGTGACTCTCGTCCATCTCGCTACGGTTTTGCCTTTCACTAATGCCCATTGCCCAGCTCGCTCCTTCTCCAGTCTTTTCTTCCTCCCCTCGCTTCTCCTCCCTCAGCGAATAACTCTGATCCCTTTTCCATTCACATCTCACTCTTTTGTTGGGGCTGTTGACTCCGGTCAGTGTTTGTTGTGCCTCAGACCTTGTGAATAGGTCTCCCTGTGCCATAGTCTGTGCTGTTTTCATGCAAATCTCCTACAATGCAGTTAAGTAACTACAATGACCGACTCCTCGAAGTCACACGTGCTTCAGACGAAAACGCACTCTGAAACCTGACAGAGTTCTGTGTCTATTACTGAAGTATCCTAACGGCTGAACTAAACCACCTTTATGGGAGCTGATGTGCTGCTTTTGTCTGTGTTCTGGCCTCGTCTTGTCTGCCCTAGGTGCATTCGCCTTCTCAACCTCTCGGAGTCAGTATGCACCTCACCTCACTATGGTTCCTTATACAGCTGCCAGTAGGGAATACAAACATTTAGGAAATAATAATGTACAGAAGGGTATGTGATGTTATGCCTATTAATATTCATTTCTTTTGACACAGGGTTTGCAAGACTGAATGAAAAAGGATTTTTTTTTTGCTTGTTTGTTTTTTTAGGCTGTAATCATACTGATGTTAGATATCGGAAGGCTTTCTACAGTTCTATGGTTCCACTCCTTAAATTTCTGAAAGAGAACAGTGAATCAACTGGAGCAACGCAAATTATGGCATAGTGCTATTCCTGTGAAGTGCTGCATCTTTTTAGATAAGGATTAAAACGCTTCGGTTCCTGCTGCTGTAGGAACTTTATTAACGATGGGGGTGGTTTTATGTGACGACGCGAAATCAGGAACCATTACCACCCCAAGTTTTTCCCCTATAACAGCACATCCTGCAGTGTTTTATTTTCCTTACAACACATCAAATTGCCAACACCTTCATTATTTCATTAAAAAGAATGTTAATCAGTTTAAAGTCATGTTTAATGTTGACCACAAGAAGTTAGTTCCTGTTATTTCTTGCGAAAGAGTTCCAGCACTTTTGTCTCTCTTGAAGATCAGAAGACGAAACAGAAAGCCATGTCATGTTAGGCCTGTTCACACCTGGCATTAAACGGATCACAAACGTTCAGCCTTAGTACAGGTGTGAAGTGGGTCAAATGCATCTTGAAGACACATTGCCCCTGTTTACACTTGGGTTTAAAATGCGTTTTGTGCATTCAGGTCACAAATGGACAGCCAAGACACATCACTGTTTACACCTGTGTCTATCATGCGTCTCCAAGGTGTCCAGCTGAACACTTTTGTTCAAATTTCGTTACTGCCCATATCACTTTCGCTAAGATCCCTGCGCACATTATAAACGTTAAACCTGCAACACACCTACATTATTTTCTTGCTCTCCAACAACGTACATTGGTGCTCCTCTACGGTTTTTTCCAGCATGTCATGCTGTTACCAAAATAGTCACCACGTATAGCATTAATTACCTATTTTCCTGTTACGTCCGTGTCGGGGCTCGGCAAGTGGTTTGAGTGAACGCGTCTCGTTTCTTTAATAATTCAAATGTTTGAGAGAGTCTGTCATGGTACCAGTCAAACGTTTGGACACATCTACTCATTCATAGATGTTTCTTTATTCTGTACATTGTAGAACAATGCTGAAGACATCAAACCATGAAAATATGTGGTAAAAAGTGCTAAAAACAATGTTTCATATTTTAGATGCCTCAAAGTATCCAGTGTTTACCTCGATGACCGCTTTGTACACTTTTTGACATTATCTTAACCAGTTCATGAGCTAGTCACCTGGAATGCTTTTCAGTTAACAGGTGAACCTTGTCAGAAGTTAATTAGCGGAATTTCTTGCCTAATAATGCGTTTGAGACGATCAGTTTTGATACGTCTAGCTAGTGTAAATACAGTAAATAGCCCTATTGCACTAATGTAGTAATCCATATTACGTCAAAAAACGCTCACGTAAGTAAAGAGAAACAACAGGCCATAATTAGAAGGTTTTGACTGGTACTGTACATGAGAGATGTAAATTTGTCGGACACTTCTGCCTGAAAATACAGCTAAAGACTGACGTAATAAGTGCGCATGACGGCCTTTCTTCAGAGAAAACAATAATAATGCCATTCAGAATGCCAGGTGTGAGCAGGTGTGAGCTCGGCTGTCCACTTCTGATCAGATCACCCAGGTCGCCCGTGCTCATTAATACCAGGTGTGAATGTAGAGAAACCGCAAGGCAAAAAGTTCTCTATTCTGAAGACTTTACTGTGTCGTAAAACAGCTTTACAAACCGCCGACACTGGAGACTCATCAGTATTAAACCTGTGAGTCGAATGCCTGACCAATCAGATTTGAGAATTCAAAAGCGCTGAGGTATATTTTAAAAATTAGTTCTAATGAGTTTTCACTTTAAGTTTATGCAATCGTTTTTCGCTCATTTTAACGAAGGGTACTTCTAGAGGAAACTATATATCACTTTATAAATACAAACCTTGATTTTTCGAAACATCCTAGCTTAAGTTTTAGTTGTCGGTTAATTTGCTCTAAAATTAGTGGTGTTAAGTGTTATACTAATGAAATGGATGTCGATAACTAATTAGAGAAATGTGGTGTGTGTGTGTACGTGAGTGAAGGGGTGTGTGCTACTCCTTGAAGGTTGGAGGGTTTGAGAGAGGAGGCTCTGAGGTATATGTGGTGGAGGGACTTTTGCAGCAATGCTTTCTGGCTTACGCTTCCCTATTCTCTGCCGTGAGGAAATGGAAATGGTTCACCACTTGAAAACTGTTTGTGTGCTGATATGTTTATTGCCTTTTTATTCTCTTCGTTCCCAAGACTGCTACTGCTTATTAAATCACTGTTGAAGCAAATGTCTAAACCATGCTAGTTGTAGTATATCATTAGTTGTTAATGTAAGGTTAGGCTGTATGATTTAATGGCTGTGGGTTTAATATTAAAGTACCCTTGAAAATGCCATCTTAAACCATGTATATAAATATGTAGAATAGTTTACCCCGAAATCATCACTACGCGCTCTTAGCCTCATGGCTTTTCTTTATGCCGAACAGCTAGTGAGCTAGCACATTTGTAATCACCTGAGTCTCGATTTTGTGGTAAGTTTTAATAGGTTTGGCTAATTGTTTCTCACTACCATTAGCCAAGTCTAGCATGCAGTTTCTGTAGCTAAAAGGCTAAAAGTTTCCCATCATGACATCATCCTCTGCAAATTTACATATCAGTCCATGATAGGTTTACATTTTATGACATCACAAACTAAACTCGTATGCAACGACATATATATATATATATGGCTGAGGGTAATTTTTAGGGCTGTTTCCACCCCCAGAGTTCACCCGAATACTAACTCTGTCATGGAAATCAGCCACTCGAGTGTCAACCATTTAAGACGCCTTTTTTTCCTTTTCTTTTTTAGTTCAGAGGTACTTTAATATTATTCCAATAGTGTTATTATTTCAAGAGTCTTATCAGGAGCCTGTAGCCAGAAGTAGTGATGCAGGTGTTAGTTCTGTTTAATGGCCAGTACAAAGAACATGAAAAGTTATTAATAGACTAAACTTGTGCCGGTTTTCTTTGAGGAGTCCGTATGAGGGAGAGGGTCGAGATGAGGCCAGCAGGTGAGGATATCAATTAAGTAATGATCATTACAATGTTTAAACATGATCAATACATTGGTTATAGCTCTTAATTTGTCTCTAAGAATGAATGAATCATTTCTAGCACATTTTAATGAATTAGAGTTGAAGATTGACATGCCTTTGTGTCCTTCCTAAGGGAATCACTTGGCTCGTTCTTACCCCGATTATGAAATTTCACCCAGCTAACCACCAGTAGATACGCATTAGTACTAGTCACCTCAAGAATTTTAGCGTGTACTTGTCTTTTCTTATCAACTTAAGTTTTTAAAAAGGATGCCAAAGTGGTTTGACTGCATTGTAGCCCTGCATCATGATGTCACATTTTATTTTTGAGTTAATCATGTTTCCCTGTGTACGACTCCGATGGTAACGTCTGTGTTCTTATAAGTATGTGAGCTTTGCTTCAGTGGTCGAGGTTGTGCAGTCCTAAATGAGCATTACGTTTACTGTGTCTTTGCTAAGTTGTCCTCCTTTCGTTCACCTTCTCCTTTGTTTGTCTCCTCTCGTCACCTCTACCCAAGACCCATGTTGAGCACTGCAGAAAAGCTGGAGAAAGGCACCCAGGGATCAGCGGGGGATGAGAACAGGGACTCGGTGTCATCCTCCTCGCCGGTGTCCAGCACGCCCTCGTCGACCCAGTCCTCCAAGGACATCAAGCCGCGTTCGCTGCGCTTCACCTGGAGCATGAAGACCACTTCATCCATGGAGCCGAACGAGATGATGAAGGAGATCCGGAAAGTTCTGGACTCCAACAGGTGCGATTATGAGCTGCGTGAGCGCTTCATGCTGCTCTGCAAGTCAGGGAACCCTTCACGTGATGACTACGTCCAGTGGGAGATGGAGGTGTGCAAGCTGCCCCGCCTCTCCCTCAACGGCGTGCGATTCAAACGCATCTCGGGCACCTCCATCGCCTTCAAGAACATCGCCTCCAAGATTGCCAACGAGCTTAAGCTGTGAGCCTTGAAACATGATTTGGGGATGAAGTTAATATGGAATTGTGGCCGATGTGAGAGCTGTAGCCCAGATGTGCGTTAGGAGAAGATGGACAAAGTGGCGCCATCTGAAGTGGGGACAGTGAAGCGTTTAAAGACTGTAAATGAAGCAGGAAGGCTAGCACAGTTTGGTGAGGGAGGTCGGTGTGTATAGATGTTTTGAGGGTCGCCTTGATTTATTTTTTTATTTTTATTTTTTTGGTGGGAGGTGTTTCCTTGGCTTGGGTTTTCTGTCCCCACATCACCCCCGCCCCCCCTCTCCCACCCGTATTTTGTTGTCATCTTTTATTTGTGGCGATTTTGTTTTGTTTCCAGTTTTGTGGTTTCTCCTTGCTCCTCAGTCGTATTCTGTTCAAGCAGTATAGTGATGGAGAAGGATGTTTATGTAATTATTGAACTGAAAAGTGTTTGCTGGTTATTCTTATACTACAAACTTGAACCAGCAACTGTCCCAACACGCTGTAATCCCCGTCCCCCACATTATTTGATTTTCTTACTTCCAGTTCCAAATTACTCTTAATGAACAGAGAGGTAGATTGGTGGCTTTGACACTGAATGTACAGCACGTTTAGTGGTGGGAAACTGAGACTGAAGTACTACGCACATTTAGTAGAGCCATAGTGAAATTTGAATATTCACTCATCTTGCTGTGGTTCATTCTCAGCCTCCTCACTCACGTGTGCATCACAGTAACGTGTCTTATCTGATCTGATCTGGAAGTGCAGACTTGAACCCTCAGTGCTCTGGAGGGAGAGTGCCTCTGTGCACTCTAAGCCCAGACAATTAGTTTTTATTTTCTCTTCCTGCTGCACGGGTCATATGTCAAAAACTAATTAAGGGCCAATTAAGTCATTATTGGTGGATTGTAGTGTAATTAAGAGTTGCTGGTTGGTTTCAATGTGCTGCACTGGAATGAGTCTGTGTTTTGTTGCCTTTTTTTCTGGAGAAGATTATATTATAAGAATAAAAAAGTTGGCTGATTTGTCGTCTCTTGTTTTGAAAGAAGTTTTGCTTTTCAGCTAAAGGCTCTTGTGTTTCAATGGTATCAGGTCATGGCATGTTGATGAAAAAGTAGTTATCCCTGAACAAGTGCTGTACCGTTCCCTCGGGAACTATACTTTTAGTCAAAAAAAAAAAAAAGGAAGTCTTGGAGATTCACAGATGTACCTCTCGACCGCATCGTATAAGTGAACAAGTTATTTCAATTTTATTTAAGGATTGCATTGTCAATAAATAGCTTAGATTTCAGTTTCTCACCTGAATTTAATGTCAATTTGCCGGAAAGGCATTATTTCATTTTAATTGCTTGAAAGAAAGCAATATAAACCATATCCATAAATTACGATAAGACTAGCTATTCAATTAGGACCAAAGAAATGGCACCCTGTAGAAGCAGGAAGAATAAACCAGGCCTAAGTGTGTGAGATTATGGTAGAAAGTATAAATGATGCTATTATGGCTATGTTACATACGTCCACAAAGCTCTGCGTCCAGGATCAGAGGTGGTCCATACAGTATAGTGTCTATAAAATGACTGACAGGAAGCACATCCAAACATAAGATAGCATTCCGGCCTGGAAGTCAGTTTTCCACATGGGGTATTCCCAGTGATTTTAAACTTTTGTTAAGGCCATTGTTTTTATCAGGTGCTACATGTCTTTCTGGTTATTTGTACAAGTAAGGAATAAAAACAAATCGACTATTGCACCTTTAATCCAAAGATTACCACACATTTTTCATGCCATCTAGTCTATCCGTTTCTGGAACATGGATCTGTCCTCTTTTAAGTTGATCTTATAGGACTCAAAATAACTGCCTGGGAGAGTTGCCAAGATGGCCGCCGAGTGGTCAGACTTGACTTGGGGATTTTGCATGAGCGCTACCACGGAAACCAGCAGCATACTATAGATAGGAAGGTAGAACCACTTTAAAGTGATAAAACTGGGTTTTCCATCATACCCTGCTTTAGTGTCACGGTCAGAGATCTATCTGCTCTAATGAAGCTCGAATGAAAAGCTATGAAAACGTCAACATTGGAAATTTCAACATGGATAAGTGTAAATACCTGCGTCATCCGTGGCTGTCGTTATAGTTACGACTTTCTGCTGTTGAACAGAAGTAAAATGCAAACTAGATATAAATATAATCTAGAATTCGGGGAGGAAAACTCTCGTTTGTTTCCGCCCGGTTTCGAACCGGGGACCTTTCGCGTGTGAGGCGAACGTGATAACCACTACACTACGGAAACTTCGACACGCTGCTCCGGCGCATGTGGCTTTTTGATGATTAACATTGTTACGAGACAGTTTATAAATTCATACCATACATATGTATGAAAATGTTGGTAAAATGCAGGTCAGCTTTATCAAGCGAGTTCATAACCATTTGCTATGCGAGTTGTTATTTATATGGAGACTATTTGTCTAGCTGCGTCGCTAGAACAGCAAATATAGATGTAACAACATACCGACTGCTTCTTCTGCTATTTTCCGACCGTGTTTAAGTTAAAAACAGAAAGTCAAAACAATACGAGATGAGTTATTTTACAATACATTTCAGCTGAAGAATGCACATACGGCAGCCCAACACTAGGGAGCGATACCTAAATGCAACCAAACAACTTAGGGTGAAATTTATCTCCTTGGTCCAGAGCATGCGCGAACCGAACGGCCCGGATGTGGGAATCGATTCCGGGTCGGCTCCCGTTTACAGAATTTCGACTCTTAGTAATAATTAAGAGTCGACGGTTACAGGAGTCGACTCTTAATAATAATAATAATAATAATAAGTGTATCATGTTTTGATTTATTTTAGATTTATTAATTTAATGTGCTGTCACCTTAGGTCAATCAGGAGGTTGAGCCAAAAGCATAATCGATTCATGTGTCATAATGCCCGGGGACGCAGAATCGACTCATTTGAAGGTCGAGTCATATCTTTACTGCTAATCAAATACTGACAACAAGGACCGGTGAAGATTTTTTTGTAGTCTTGCTTTCGCGGTAAGTTTTTATGAGTTTAATCTATTCAGTGCTTTCGTTATGTTAACAGGCCATATTATTTCCATTTGCTCTATGCATACAAATATATAGCTAGTTTAGTAGCCCGTAGTTCACGAATTGATAGCTAAGCTAGCTTGAATTCGGTTAGACTTGATAAGTTAGTCGTTTGTCTGTGTTATTCGTACATGTTTTAATGACTTATACAGCTTGACTACAGCAGTGAGATGTGGAAACTGCATTGTACTGGTATTATATGAAAGCCAGACTGAGGCTAACGCGATGGATAAAGCACAATAGCAGTTAGCTGTACGCTAGCCTGACCATTCGACCTGCGCTCAGTTGTTTGATTGTGGCCTTTTTCATGGCTTTACAATGTCGTGTTTTAAATTTCGTTTACTGGAGCTTATGGTCTGAAATGAACAACATTGTGTGTGGAGAGATTAAGGTTAAGTTTTTTGCCATGTCGTGGCCTCTTCCTCTTCACCTATAGGCCATTTTATTAGTATTTTTATCGGTTCATATCCCTGAACATGGCGGAAACTGCGTGCACTAAATAAATAACTTTTGCGCGTGGGAAAGCCGTTTGTTTACTATAGGGGTGGGAGATATGGCAGCTATATAATATCGCGAGTCTTCGACGTCATATGAATTCGTCACGAGTTATCGCTGTGGACATTTGTGTGTGGGGGAGGTGCAGTTAACCATGTGTTGCCAACCCTCTTCTGGGGAAAGTAGCTAATCCATGCTGAAGAAGTCACCACATGGCGTCATGGGTTAATTTGCATATTCATTGCGCCGCCATTGTGATTTGGCATATACATGAAAAAGGAAATTTTTTAAAAGATGGTTAGTATAAAGCAGAATAGACTCAAATAAACTATTATCAGAATAGAAAGTAATACATTATTAATACACAAGAGCCATATTGCTAATATCTGTTCTGAAAGTCATTATATTTACAGCCCTAGAAACAAAATACGTCTCAAAAGTGTCCAAATTGAGTGACAGTCAACAAGTAGGCAATGCTGTTAACACTGATGTTTGTGTGGTGAAAGTTTGATGTTATCTCTGACCTCTCTTTTTGCTTTTAGGGACCGCGTCCAGTTGCCAAGGAATCGTCTTAACCTGTGCAAACCAAACTGTCAAAAATGGTGAAGATATTTGTTGGTAATGTAGCTTCTGCAACCACAGAAGCAGAGCTGCGTGCACTGTTTGAACAACATGGTGTTGTGTCAGACTGTGACATCCTGAAGAACTATGGCTTTGTGCACATGGATGAGGAGGAAGCGGCCCAGAAAGCGGTCGCTGCTTTGCACAAGCATGTGCTCAATGGCTCGCGCATCACCGTCGAGTACGCCACCACCAAGGTGCGCAACGCCACCAAAATCTACGTGGGCAACGTGCCTGAGGGTGTCACAGCTTCCAAAATCAAGGCGCTCTTCCAGCCATATGGCAAGGTGGTGGAGTGTGATATTGTGAAGAATTATGCATTTGTTCATATGCAGAGGGAAAACGAGGCCTTGGAGGCCATCAGGGAGCTTAATCATACAAAATTGGAGGATCAAAAAATCTTTGTGTCCCTCTCTCGCAGTAATCAACCTAAAAATAGCAGAGGAGATGACTATTTCCCCCCTCCTCCCCATCACTATGCACCCCATCCGCACCATCCTCCTTACCTGCCCCCACGTCCTCCACTCGGTGAGTTCTATCCGCCTCGAGGTCGTCTCCCGCCACCACCACTCCCACCGCCACCTCCCCGCTCCTACTATGAGCGTGAAGCATATGAGAGGGGTGTTCGCCACGACCCGTATGCCGCTGACCCACATATTTACGACCGGGACCCCTACGAGCGGCGTCCTCCGCCTCCGCAGCGACCCCCCTCGCCTCCCGTTGCCCCTCGCTACTACCGAGAGCGCAGCCCTCTGGGCAGTCGTCGGTCTCTGCTGCCTCCGCCGCCCCCACCGCCACCGCCTCCTAGCTACATGCGCAGCTATGCCCGTGGTGCTTCGGGCGCCGCACTTCCTCCCCCGACCTCGGCCGCAGGCTCCGGCTATCAGCGTTACTCGCTCGGCTCAGGCTTTGATAAAGATGATTACATGGAGGACAAGTACAGCAACGGCTTCGGCCGTGGCTACTAAGCTTGCTTTGTCCAGAAAGTCTATGCGTCTCTCTTTTTGTATAAGGCAAGCTAATAAACAGGGACATATCTGCAGGAATTAGGAAATCTACTCTGATGCTTGTAGCTGATTCTCACAATGGGTATAGCGGAGCTCATATTCTGTTAAACTATTCAACTTAGTGTATTAGAAAATTGTCAAATGCTGATTAAATTAGAATTTAGGCAGGTTTTGATAGTATATAATGGTTGTAGGTGTTCTCACTTTGAGTATCTTTCCAAGATTCAAATTTTTTTTAATTGAATGGTATGTTTTGCATGTGTGTCAGTTTAGATCGTGAGGGACTGCCTAGTACTAATGAGTGCGTTGTCATTGATATTGTTTGTTGCAGGGGCTTAATGTGCTCCTTATTTAAATGAACCCTGGTCCACACCAGCATGGTTGCATTTTTGTACAACATTTAGACATTTGTTATTACATTTGACTTTTTTCTTAAAGCATGGTGTATGACTTGCATGGTTAAGAAAGGCTCTAAACTATGGTTGCGCAACATACTTATGGATGGCTTTGATGCAGACCTAGTTACGTTGCGTTCCAGAGTGTGAATCCGCATAAGAAAGAGGAGGAAGTGAGAGGATGTTATTAAATATGTGGTAGTGGGCAGAGCCGCGGGACTCCAGCTGATCATCATATCGCATCTTAACAGCCGCCCGAGCACAACGTCGACTCGGCACGCCACGCTTGGAAACGACGTCGCCTCCTAGGAAAAAGCAGCGTCCACTAAAGGAAACTCGGGAAAACAAACGACCATCCGCCACATAAAACAAAAACTGCTACCACATAGTCGGTATTTCTCCAATAAAATTGTGGTCAGCCCATTTATCGTTCACACAGACTTTGTAGCCTTTCTTGATATTCGAGACGTTTTAACATCTCGACACACTGGACATGCTTGTGATTAAACATATCACCAAAACTCAAATATTGTAGCCTATCCTACGTGTGATGTTTCCCTACGTTCAGTTTGTTAAAATGTACCTCTGAAAACCTACATCTCGACTGTGGATGCAAACCGATGTCTTCATAAATGGTTGAGCTCTTTCACAGTTGTCCGAACGCAAGTCGATTTCTGTGCTTGGTGTGATTACTTTACTTTAAAAAGAAATTTAGTTATGTGCTAGCAGTCGCTGTCTCTCCAGCCGTTTAATAAAACATCGAATTATCTGACTACCGTTTTTTTCCGTTGTACCTTTTTTTTCCCCCTGACTGTCGCACACATTCCCTGTATTTTTCGCACCCGTTAACACTCGTTTCGTGCAAGTGACCTGTTGACCTGACCTCTGTCTTGCAAATAAAGCCAAGAAACGAGCTAATGATAAATGGTCTAGTAGGGGCCAGTAGTACTCCAAATGTAGCTACAGTTCCTAATTTTCCACCACAAGTTCTGCTATTACTCTGCCCTGCCTTGATCCCTGGCCAGACGTTTCATACATATGTTTGCATTAGTAAAAACATTTGTAACTAACTGTGTTGCCATTCATGAAATACAGGTAAGTTAAATACGCAGGTAAGTAATACTGGAAAGAATGTTTGGTTTTGTTTAAACATTTTCATGATTTTTGGAGCACCCATGTCAAATTTGTTTTTCCCCCCTACCCATACTAGTCATTAGCTTGTCCCAGGCAAGTTTTTCTGTAATAATGTCTTGTTTTTATTTTCTTGTCATTTTTTTCAAGTGTAATGTGTGATTCAGAGATGGGATGAGACCTAAGAATGCAGAAATTTTACCTGTTTTCAGACTAGATTAATAGAAATCATGTTTGTTTTTAAAAACGGAGCAGCTCAGAGTGATCAGGGAAAATATCAAATTTACACAATTTTCGACAAATCTACAGTATCTGTGATTTGTGTTTTGGTTTTGTACTTTGACTCTGAAGCCAATTTAGTTAAACTCTAATGGAAGTCTAGACCAAGATCCGTTCCATAGATATGCTATTTGGACAAAAGCATGTGGACTCCTGACTTCATTTCAAATCCATGGGCGTTAATATTGAGCAGTTCCCCCTTATTTGCTATAATAACCTCCTCTCATCTGGGACGGCTTTTCACTAGATTTTGAAGCGTGACTATGGAGCTTTGTGCTCATTCAGCCACAAGATCATGACTGGGGTGCAGTGAGCGTTCTAACTGATCCTGCAGGTGTTCAGAGGGGTTGACGTGCAGGCCACTCGAGTTCTCCCACGCCAACCTTAGCACACCATGTCTTTAGGGACCTTGTTGTACACAGGGGCATTGTCATGCTGGAACATGTTTGGGTCCCTTATTTCCAGTGAAGCACATCTTAATGCTACAGCATACAAAGACATTGTAGGCAATTTTGTGGCAGCAGTTTGGGGTGTGATGGTTAGGTGTCCATTGGCCATATAGTGCATATGCCAGAACACTAATTAAATGCCTCGCACCATATCCAGTTCAAGTAGTGATTTTGCTGGAGGTTTATGCCAAAGCCACACCCCAAAACAAGCAATCCACCTAGGCTAGAACCCCTGTCAGTGATAAAGCTCACCCTCTTGCAATAGGATTCAGGTAAGTAGAGAGAGCAACGGTAGATCAGTGGTTAAGACATTGGACTAGTGATCGGAAGGTCGTAAGTTCAAATCCCAGCGCCGTCAAGCTATCGCTGATGGGCCCTTGAGCAAGGCCCTTAACCCTCAACTGCTCAGTTGTATAAATGAGATATATGTAAGTCGCTCTGGATAAGGGCATCTGCCAAATGACACAAATGTAAATGTAGATTGCCCCAATGCTCTGAGTAGTCGGAGGATGTTGGTAGACTACATAACGGTGTTCTGGTTTACAGAACCGGGCCGACCAGAGCAGCTATTTAGTTTACAGCTATGATCCACAAATATCCAGTCGCGTTTTAAATCGAACAAAAAATGCCCTATCCAGACTGCATTTAACAATGCCATTTCATAACTGAGTATCAACAGTGATTGGCTTGATGTTGAGTTCTTTACAGTAAATTAATGAAAGAAGTTCCGTGTCTCATTACAAACATTAATCATATGAAAATGTAAAGCATTGTTTCTTTTTATAGTTTACAAACACGCTACAAAGCCATAGATATTCTGCAGTACAAGCTGCTACATAGAGACTGTAGAAATGAATACACGAATTAAATAACTAAACAGGCAATTTGCAGAAAATATATCCGACTTCAGCTACAGAATTATTGGCACTTTTGATAACAGTGGGTAAAAAGGTTATGAAACAATGGCTTTGATTAATCAGCTTAATCTCACTAAAGAAAAATCTAACATTTAGCTGAATTACACTTATTCACAGAATATTAAGAAACATTTCAGAGTTTTATTTTATTCCCCCACAATTTCTGGCACTCCTGCAATTAGTACTCTAAGAGTCTTCACTTGTAATGCTTAAACAGAGTGAAGAATCTGAGATCACTCCTCCATACAGAGTCTGTCCAGATCCTCCATGATCTTATGTTGCTGCTTGTGGACTCTAATTTTGCGTAGCCCACAGCCTTTCATTGGACTGCACTTCAGTGAACTGGGATGGTCATGTCAGATGATTATCTCTGTGGTCATTACACCATTGTTGTGTGGATTTGGATTCTTGCTGAAATATACAACCATGGCCCAGTTGTGGTGTCTTGACAAATGTGACCAAATATTCACTGAAAATATACTTCATGAAGTACATGTTACCATGTACCCTAGCATGGTTTCCAGGGCCCTACTTAATAGTGCGGATTAGGTTCTTTTGTTTTTTTGTTTTGTATATCCATCCTTCTTTTTTCTCTAAACCCACGTTGAGATTTGCCAGAAAACTCTATCGTTGTCTAACCATAGAACCAAGTTCCAGTGTCTAATGAACTCCAGGTGCTTATATTTATGGTTAGATGAAAGAAAAGGCTTTAATCTGGCATCCCTTCCAAGCAGTTTGTTGGCAATGGAGGTGGTGTCTAATTTTAGATTTTGGTGACCTGAAAATGCTGCCATCTTCTGCAGATCTCCAGCTGAGATGCCTCTGTAACCATATCCATCCTCCTCACTGAGTGTGAGGGGTTAAAGACAGTTGCGTCTTCTTTCAGGCAAGATCATTATAGCTCTGGATGTTTTAAACTTTTTATGTAACCCTGACAGGAGATATGGGTATTTTCCAGGCATGAATCTATTTTTATAGCCATTGCCTTATTTATGAAGGTCAACACACGTTTCTCAGTTTATTTTTGTATTCCCTTAATCCTCCCCATGTTGATGAATGACTAAGAGATTTTGGCCTTTTTTGTTATCTCGTATTTATATCCCAGGAAGTCATGGATGACTGCTGAAGATTTCCTAAACATTGAGGTGAACATAAAGTGAAATATAAATATGAATAACCCTCTTTGGTTTTTCTGTCTTCATGTCAATAATTGTAAGACATGGGGTTTTGTTTGAGTTCAATACTGAGTTTGAGTTTGATATTGCATCAGCCAATCCCTGTTGACATTCAATGATGAAACGTGAAGTCATTCATATTATTGGGGTCAACCCCACCTTTCTGCAACCGAGGAATTCCTTAGTAAAACACTGCTCAAAAAAATTAAGGGTGCCCTTAAATCGCACATCAGATTTCGATGAATGAATTATTCAAGTTGTGAATCTTTATTTATTATACATTGTGTAATTAGTTGAGAAACATAATGTCCCAGAGGTTCTCGATTAGTTTCAGGCCTGGGGAACATGGGGGCCAGTCACTGTCATCAATGCCTTGCCATGGCTTCTTCAGACTTGTTCACATCTGTCATATGTGCTCAGTGTGAACATGCACTCATTTGTGAAGAAAACGGGGCACCAATGGGAAACCTGCCAATTCTGGTGTTGTCTGGCGAATGCCTATCAAGCTGCACAGTGCGGTACTTTGAGCATAGGACCCACAAGAGGACGTCGGGCCCTCATGCCACCTTCATGGAGTCCGTTTCTGAGTGTCACATGTGCTCAAGTGACCTGCTGGAGGCCATTTTGTTGAGCTCTGGAAGTGTTCCACCTTTCACAAAGAAGCTGGTACTGGTCCTGCTGGGTTGTTGCCCTTGTACGGCCCTGTCCAGCTCTCCTCGTGTAAAGGCCTGTCTCTTGGTGTCTTCTCCAAGCTCTTGAGACTGTCCTGGGAGACACAGCAAGCCTTCTTGATATGGCATGTATGGATGTGCCATCCTGGAACCTCTGGATTACCTGTGCAAAATGAATGGGCTGTAGGTACCGCCTCATGCTACCAGTAGTGACCAGGGCACTAGCAAAATGCAAAACTAGAGGAAAAATCAGTCAGGAAGAATAAGGAGGTAGAAATGGTCTGTGGTCACCACTTGCAAAACCATCCCCTTTTTGGGGGTTGTCTTGCTGTTGCCCCTCCTGTCCACCTGGTGTTGCTTTCATTTGCACCAAAGCAGGTGAAATTGATTCACAATCACTTCGCTTCCTAACTGGACAGATTGATATCCCAGATGTTTAATTGACTTGGTGTTACACTGTGATGATTAAGTGTTCCCTTTTTTTTTTTTAAGAGCAGTGTAGTTTCTTTTGGTGGTTTCTTGAGTTTAAGGTGAACACTTGGTGCAGCTTTCAATAGGAAAAGACACTTCTTCACTTGTTTTTCCTGTCATTTTTTCCCTTTGAAATTTCAGACACCAGTTGGCTGATTGTATTTGGAGTAGATGGAAAATTGTGTAAATTACATTTATTACTTTAAGAATACCGACTGATTCAGTGTATCAGTTACCTCATAAAAACATTGTGCTACTAATTAATCTAAATTATAGTATAAAAACTGTTGGTTTTTTTTGTTTGTTTTTTATAATAAATCAGTTACTTATTGTAACGGCTAAACCAGACTACCAGGTTTATAAATACACACTGGCTCTGCATCCCAAATTTGCCCAGGGTTTACCAATGCCTTGAAGCGCTCTCTTTAATTACTAGCTATCTGATAATGTTGTTGTTGTTTTGTTTTTTTGTTGTTTGTTTGTTTTTTAAATATTTGTCTTGTCTTAACAGGGTCATTATAAACACTTTTGTTCCAGAACTCTGTAAAGTCAAATCCGAGTACCATCCATCTGCTAAAAAAATTGTTCTGTGTTTGTTTAAAAATTGCAGAATTTATTGCCCCTGCTTAAGAATCAGTTTTCCCAGAGAATTTCCAAGGAATTTATCTAAATAAGAGCATGGATGCATATGGGTCACATTCAGAATATGTTCTGGCCTAATTTACTGATATTCTAGGTTATTTGCATGTTAGTTAAAGAACTAAATTCAATATAAATTGTACAAAAAGAGCAAAATTGCTTACATTGGTGAATTGAACTGAAAAGTCATTTAACATGCATGTCTCCTGTAAATTTACAGGGTGTGCCTGTTCATGTATGGAACATGTGAATAAAGACAGCTCTATTATTATGCCTTGAGTGTCTTCTGTATTTTTATAAAAAGATGGGTTACATGTGCATTATTAGTCCAGTAATTCACATTTGTGCTTCAGTTCAATAGCATTGGGCTTTTACACCATTCAAGCTGAAAGTTCTGACTCCTACTGTAGGCCTGTGTGTGGTTCTGTCATTGTAAACCATTCTAACCAGTTCCGTTCTTGGCAATGATGGTAGTACTGAGAATGCGGCAAAAATGTTCAGAGATTTCCTGCTCTTTTACGGTGGGGAAAAAAATGTATTGAAAAGGTACATTTGTTACTCAAGGTGCAATATGATGTGTAAGCACTCTTAAAGGCCCATTTATGTAACTTCAAAGAGTTATCGTAAACGTTCATTGGGCAGGATAAAGGTACCACAGATGTGTTGTTGAGCATACCATACCAGAAGTCTTTAGTTTTGTTTATTTTATATTTTATCTTTTTATTTCCCTGAGAATGTTAAGTTGGCTATGACTTTCTTGGGCCACATTATTAAATGGATTTTATTCAAATCTATGTACCTTGAATAATGTAAACTAAAACTGCATTTTTGTTTTTTAATGGAATGTTCTGAATCTACATTTTTGCACAGCGCGTCTAGTTTGGGTTCAATGGGTGAAAGGTTGACCAATGTATTGCTATACAACTCTAATAAATTAAACTGTTGGTCCATATTTTCTTAGTGTGTCTGATATTTGAATAGTTGGACTGTGTTCATAAAATAAATGGCTTTTTATTGAGCGTAAGTGATCCTGTGAATTTTTGTTTTTAGCACTGGGAGCGTTGCCATGTCACAGCTACAGGGTTCCTTGTTAGATCCTGAGCATGGCTTACTGTCAGTGTAGAGTTTCCCATGTTCTCTGCATGGGTTTCTTTCAGATACTTTGGTTGCATCTCACCTCCCAAAAACATCCCACATGGGTGAATTGGGAATTCTTAATTGCCTCTGGTGAGTGTGTGCACTGATGCCCTGTTATGGACAGGTTGTTTTCCCACCTCAGGTCGAGTAGATAGTCTGGAAATTGTTGAAAAGCACTGGCCTAACCTGTTGAGTTGCCTGTATGAGTCACTCATCACAGTAATACACATGTTCCCAATGCTGGTCTATGAGAATCCCCTGTCCTGAAAATTTTAATGTAATCCCTGTCCAAATCTCTATCCAAATGAATAACTTTCTCTATCAGAGGTTGAGATTTTGTACAAGGTCTAGTTGATTCACTTTTAATAGTGAAAAAAGGAACAAAAATCCATATGACGTGTTTGGGTTTTAATGAAAAATGTTAATTACCCTGAACCCTCGACAATCATAAATAATACCGAGTGCCCCCTTGTGGCGAAAGGACGCGTTGCAATTAAGCAACCGGAAGCCATTCTGCGGAAGTTCCTGCAAAGTGAAGCGGCATTTTGAACTGAATTATAACCGATTTACATAACACGTGAGTATCTATGTTAGTTATCTAGTCTGAGATGAGATAAACGTCTCACACGATCATACCGAGCCCAGGGAAAATGCCTTTCTAGGTGTTTATTAGAAAAATCTTTGTGAGTGAGAATGTGTTGCAGATTCTTGCTAAAATATTGACACCCTAAAGCAGCTGTTCTTAATATTTTGTAGCCAAATACACTATTTTGAGCATTTTGAACATTTCAGTGCTTTTTTTTTTTTACACTGATTTAGTATATCTTATGTTCAAATAGCTGTAATTATCATAAACACTCATTACCATTGTATATGCTCACAAAGTTTTAACAAATTTTGGGTATTACTTGATGCCACATCCTGATCCATCACCCATGTGTGTAGATTTTGGTTGTACACAACAAAATATAGCATGAATATTGTATATTGTAGTGTTTCTAGCTATAATGCATGATTGTATCACAAAAATATATTTATATTTATTTTAACTGGTGGAAAGGCATCTTTGATTAACATGATGTATGTGAGTATGATGGACATTGTGTATCTGCAGTCTGGGGTAAAGTGGGCTTGCAAGGACTTCAAGATGAAATGATGGCTAATGAGGGAAAAAAAAAACAATCTGACAGTTTTACTTATTATTAAATTTTGCATAAAGTTTATATGCATTGAACTAAACTAAGAATAAGGGTTGGTGAAATATCTCAGGAAACTCAACATGGGGATGAGAGCCTAAACGCAAACTAAGTTCTTTTCATTTTGTTTCAGATGAACCTATTTTCAGATGCAGCCCACTGTGAGCGCAGTTGCTCTCAACTCTGGAACACAGATTCCTCTCTTGGGTCTGGGCACATACAAGCTGTGCACATATGGAGAGCTGTACAAGTCGGTCAGTGCTGCTCTTGATGCAGGCTATCGTGCCTTTGATACAGCTGCAGCGTATGGCAACGAAGGTCTTCTAGGGCAAGTCATCAGGGAGCTCTTGCCAAAGCATGGCCTTGTGCGTTCAGACGTTTTCCTCATCAGCAAGCTTGGCCCGGAAGACCATGGCCCCAGAGCCAAAGAGGGCTGCTTGAGGAGTCTGCTACAGCTGGGTTGTGGATACATAGACCTGTATCTGGTGCACTGGCCTGGAATTGAGGGTTTAGAACCAACAGATCCCCTTCACGCCAAGTATCGCTCGCAGAGCTGGGCTACCCTGGAGGAACTCTACGACAGTGGGAAGTTCAAGGCCATAGGGGTCTCGAACTACAACGAGAGACACATTTTAGAGCTGCTAGAAAGCTGCCGCGTGCCTCCAGCAGTGCTGCAGATGGAGTGTCACCCGAAATGTGTTCAAAGTCAACTCCGAGACATATGCAAAAAAGCAGGTGTTCACTTCCAAGCATACTCATCTCTCGGAAAGGGTGCACTCCTGGAGGATCCGGAGGTGAAGGACCTGGCTGAGAGCTGTGGACGAACTCCAGCTCAGGTGTTACTCCGGTGGGCCGTTCAGCAGAGAATCTCTGTTCTGCCTCGCTCATCACAGCCCCAACGCATTCAAGAAAACAGCAGAATCTTTGACTTTGAGCTGAGCAAAAAAGAAATGGGGAGACTTTCTGCTCTAAACTGTGAAATTAAGTATTGTAAAAGAGATTCGACTTCTATTCAATAATAAATTTGTTATAAAAAATATTTCCCGTAATTGAGTAATTATTCAAGAAATACAATTTCTCTGAGTTAAGTTGGCTAAGGTCACTTGTATTACTTTTGTAAAGTGCCACTGGTCTTCAGAAAGACAATATAAACACACACACACACACATATATATATACACACACACACACATATATATATACACACACACACACACACACACACAAACATATATATATATATACACACACACACACACACATATATATA
>JAQQZX010000011.1:4753710-4767405 GCA_030068355.1 Notoglanidium maculatum | reverse complement strand
CACACATGCTCGCATTCACACCTATGGGCAATTTAGAGTAGCCAGTTGACCTAATCAGCATGTCTTTGGACTGTGGGAGAAAACCGGAGCACCCGGAGGAAACCCACGCATGCACTGGGAGAACATGCAAACTCCACACAGAAAGGCACACTGGGTAACCCGGGGGATCGAACCCAGGACCTTCTTGCTGTGAGGCGACAGTGCTAACCACCACACCACCGTACCGTCTATTCAGTCCTTTGGATATGAAAACTATCATTCATATCATAACTATCATAATTATTTTGCTAGGTGCATGGCTCGTGACGTACAGTACACCCAAATGAATACAGTACCTTAAACTCTTGGTCTCATAAGACCCTAGTTATATAACTGTCTTGGCTGATTATATTTGGTGCAAGTAAAAAATTGTGTTGTTTTACGTTTTTGCCAAACTATTCCTTTAACATTGCCAGCTGGATAAATGACAGAATACGCACAAATATGCATACGATCACTGCATCTTTTCAAGCACACTCTGTACAGTGTCTCTAAACAGCTGAGCACAGTTTAATGAAATCTACAAATCTTTCACTGTGGTAGTTGCATTCTCCTTGGTTCACTTCACATCTTGAGAAAGGAAAACATATACTTATAGACACACACACACACACACACACACACACACACACACACATATATATATATATATATATATATATGTACTCATATGCATACACATAGACACTCTAAGTAGAATTTCAGATAAATCCTTCACAAGAATCAGGTGAAGGTGCTGATGAGGAGGTGGGAACCAGGCAGAGCCAGAGAAAGGAGGTGAAGCCAATATTGTAACCAAAGTACAAAAGTACAAAACAGCAGAAATACATATATGTCCTTTTCAGGATATATACAACATTTGCCATAATGTAGTTAATATTTCACTCTTTATGTATTTCTGTTGTTTTGTACTTTTGCACTTTGGTTACAATCCTTGTTAAGGATTTATCTGAAATTCTACTTGGAGTGTCTGCCAGACGCTATTATTTGATGACAATGATGATGATTATAATAATCATTGTTGTTGTTATGTATGTTGGTAATGCTCAGCATTTACTTCAACCAGTAAACAACCAGTAAACCAACATTTTACATTACCAGTACACATGTACACATTCACACTTGCAATAAAATGGATATTGTGGAATTTATATTGATAAATGGATATAAAGTATAATAACATTAGATTGTAAGTGTAACAATTAGTATTCCCTCCCAACAGCCAGATCTCCGCTACCATACAAAAGCTACTAACTAGGGAGCTTGAAGGCTAAATCATGCTTCCTCTGAGACACACAAAGCCAGCCAACTTCATCTTCTCAAAGTGCTGCTCATGCTGCATCACAGAGTAATGTAACACACTCAGAGGAAAGTGCTACCTGTCCTGTTCTGCATGCATGTGCTGACAAACCCTCTGGATTGGATAGTGTTGCTAAAAGAGAGATAGTATGTCATTCCTTTCACAAGGGAGCATGGTCCATTTTGGTACCTTGGCTCTTACTCATGCATGGTTGTGTCATTGTTGAGCTTTGGGCTGATAATACGGTGAATGCTTCTGCTTCTTCCACACTTTCAATTCCTTCAGGCATAACAGCAAACTGCTAAACTGTTCATTTAAAATGAGCCTGGATGCAGATACAGATTAAGAGATGTACAACCACAAAGAGAAGAAACATAAACCAGCATGGGCCCAGAGTGTTTAGCACAAGACTCACTGATGAGCTTCAAAACAGCAAGGTTACAGGCTCGTAGCTCGTAGACAAAAATCTTGTCAACTTGATCTCCTGAGAAAATTTGAACAAGCCAGGATAATGTAATTAGATTTTGTTGGACTGTATGCCTTAGAAATAAATGGTACAAATGTTAAGCCTGACCTTAGCCCTAACCTTTACCTTGCTCATTTCTCACATAAATTAAATGCCATGTAAATGACATCAACATGATTTCTCATATCTGAGGTATACAGAAGTGTTTTGTCTGCTTAAATGTACCTAAAGTCTTCATATATTCTTGCAGTAAGAGAGCAGAGTTCAATAATATTTGGGATGTTTAATTATTACAGTTCTGTGATTATAAACATGTTTATGATTTTATTTTATTGTTTTTATCAAATTTCTTCAGAGTTTGTCATTAAGGAGCTATACATTTTTGCATTACAACCTTACAGCATAATCAGCATAACCAATAACTGAAGATATTCAGTGTCTGGTGATGTTTTTGGATCACAGGCATTAGTAAGATTAGCAAGATTTCTTGGGTTTATGACTATGTATTGTTCACTTATTTCATAAAAAGGGCTGTAAGTCCTATCTGGATTACCATTAATGAAGTTAAAGGTCCACTCTGCAGGATTTAGGGGGATCTATTAGCAGAAATGGGATACATTATATAAAAGTACGTTTTCATTAGTGAATAACTAATGAAATAATGAGCTTTAACTATGAATCATTGTGTTTTTGTAAGCTTAGAATGAGCCCTTTACATCTAGATAGCAAGTGGACCCACCTCTACATAGCCGCCATCTTGCGCCAGAACTGTAGCCCAAAACGGATAAACCTCCTGGGAATGCCTTCCATGTTTCATGTTTTTATAAGTGGTGGAAGCGTGAATCTGAAAGGAAGCACTGGAAGATGAAGAAGAAGAAAGGAAGACAAGGAAGAAGAAAGAAAAGGAATAAGTGTTCGCTGGTGCTGGATAACACAGTTTGAGAACACAAATTTTGAAAATGGAGGATCATACTTATTATTTAGCACGGAAAAAGCAAGGGAGCAGGAATTTATTGGAAGTATGCTACAAGCACCTGACTGTCACTGTGCTTTCTAATACAAGCTTGGAAAGGAAGGGTTTAAGGGAGGGGCATTCCTCTGTTTGCAATCAACTGAATCCTATGTAACGGGCCTTTAAGTTAAGTGTGACCTGTTCTATAGATCTATACGTCTCCTTTGACATGCTAACCTCCTCAGTAACATCAGTAAGTGTATACAAGCCATGACAAACTTTTTCATTATAGTTGTTGCACCTGCACTCATTTTCACCCACAATAAAGCCTGCTAAACCTTTGTGTGCTAAATGTGAGCTCTGAGATTAAACTTTTTCTAGCACCAGGACACTTTTATTGTGTCACCCTCGAACCATAAACCTTGTTTGGTCCTCAGTTAAAGGACAGAATAGTTTGAAAATATCTGTTAGAAAGAAAAGAAAATGGGATTCTGTGTCAGATGTGGTAGGGCATCCCTGGAGCATTGAGGATTAAGGGCCTTGCCTTCAGGGCCTAATGGTGGCACCTTGTTGTTGCTATTACTTAAACTCTCAGACTTCTCATCAACAGTACAGAACCTCAGCCACTGATGCATGACTGCCTGGTGTTGAGGATAAAAGATGAGTGTAGAATAAAGCTATATAAAATTGCTATTGTATATGAAAGCTAATACTGGACTAATAAACCTAATTACTCCAGAGGGGAAAAATACATGGGTTACTATATTGAAGATGATTTTTGTCATCTGCAGTGACTTTCCCATGCTACACAACATAATTAGTGCTACACCTATCCATGTACATTTGATTATGATTAAGCCACTAGATTGTAGTGTTGAGTGTCAGGTGAGTACCCCAGTCCTACCTCAGGAAAATGTTTCAATGTCCTGGAGTAAGAGAAAACTTACTCCAGGATGTAATAAAATAAGACATCTCCTTTGCCTTCCAAGAAAGCATGAAGTCCATCTCATTGGAAAAGCATGTTGATGTCTCACTAATTTTTTAATTTGTTAATCTGTTAATTTGTTAACAGGCGATATGTAACTAAGTTAGCTTGTTTTCTTTGCTAATACGGAATTAGACTAGCATCGATTCCAGCAGCTAACATAAATTGGCTACATGATATTTTACTTTTGGTTAATTCATTAGCACACTATGACTAGCAAACCTAGAGAGATTATTTAAATGAAAATGATCTCCTAACAGTTTTCTATAAGTAATAAAAGTAACTTTTCACATTAAATCATTTAAACATATTTACCTTTCATGTTTTAATGCTGGAGCAGATTTAAAAGTAGCAACTCTAGCTTTTTTTGTTATTTTTTATTTTTTACTTTCACTTGAGTACATTTTTTGGCCTTTTCTGTAAAGCTGCTTTGTGGCAATATCCACTGTTAAACATGCTATACAAATAAAATTTAAATGATTTGAGTTGAATTGAATATGTCCACATTTATCTGAAATTTTGACATATTATCTGTACTTTCAGTTGGGTATGATTTCTTAGTACTTTCTCCACTCCTGAATAACTCTCTGGTTTAATGGTTTTGTCACAAATAGACTCAAGGCCATTAATTTGGGTTGACACAAGGGACAGACTGAGGGAATGGTGGTGCAGCAGTGGCATTGCTGCCTCATATAGACTGAGTTCGGGTTAAATTGTTAAATTATTTCTAAGTGTGAATGAGTGTGTGTGCATGGTGTCCTGTGAAGGCCTGGCATTTCATCAAGGGTGTATCCCTGTCTTACACTCAGTGTTCCTGTGATAGGCTCCGGATCCACCACGACCTTGACCAGGGTAAAGCAGATACTGAATGAATGAATGAACAAAGGACAAACTGGATGCATAACCATGCATAACATTACAGAACAAAATAAATTACAAGGTTTTAAGAGCCCAAGCACTTAGGATACATGGACATCCTATTGGGACTGTTTGTTTTCCTCTTCTTCTTATACCCCCACAAGGAAGCTGATGACAACCCATTGAACTCTCTGTACTCTTTTCATGAAATTTGGGAAACGTGATAGACGACAGTCTTAGCTACATTCACAGTAATTTTGGTGTACACCACGCAAGCCCTCTAGTACCAATAGGAAAAATCTAGGCATACGTTTTCAATAATAACCCCACAACGGAATGTCAGAAAAAAGTGATTCCACATTCGTCTAATTATTTGAATTTTCTGCCATTTTCATTTTTTGTTTTCCCCATTCTTATCCTACACATTTTGTCCAATCTTCACCAAATTTGGCAGGCAGCACCATGAGAGTAGCCCCCCAAAAAGTTGCCTCTCTTATTTTTAATATACAGAACAGTTTGTCCATAACACACAAAAGATATTGATGGTGAAAGCGCCAAACAGGAATTGAGGATGCATCTTAGAAACCATGAAATGTATTTTGACCAAGATTCGTAGATTACTGAAGGACACCATACTAAGGCTTTCCAGGAAGTTTTCTCTAAATTCATCTCTATTTTTTCTGTATTTATTGTATATTTGTCGGGATTTTGAGGGAATATTCAGCTTACCAGCTAAATACCAGCTACACCAGGAATTATGCATTTTGGATAATGTTATTATTAGCCTGATATAATCACTATGGAATGTTGCCTGGTTCGGCTTATGGCCGTGTTCCATGATGACCAGTCGGAGTAACTTGCTTGAGCAGTGATCCTGATGTGCTGTGGTTATTAGTGAGGGTCGCGGGCGCGATGCCGAATGTGTCCCCTCCCTTCCCCTGTCTCTGCAGTCTCACTGCTGACGTTCCTGTGCTTCTCCGCTCCCTTCCACAGTAAAGCAAGGAGGGAAAACCAGAGCTGCCATTTTCCATCCTCGGCTTTCCAGTTAGCTTTTATTTCTAGAGTACATCATGCTCATGGAAAGTGCGCGCGGCTGAGGCTCACAGGAGCGCACCTTTAGCATTCAGCGCGCGTCCTCCGTCTGCCTGGCGCGTCACACCTCTCTCTCTCTCTCTCTCTCTCTCTCTCAATATCTCAGAGAAACTGCGTTTGGTTGCTATTCAGTGCCGGATGGAGCGCGCATTTTTCATGCAAAAGAAATAATTGCCAAGGAACCATTTTCATATTGAGGTGTTTTGGGAATTGGGGCTTGGTGTCTCCAAACATTCAACAACTTCACTGACAACCTCAGTGACCAAAATCTCGTTTTCTGGTGTAGAATTGAATCAAAAGAGAGGTTTAGCGTGGGCAGGCTCTCTAGTGATAGGCTATTCAAGGTTTTTTTTTTTCCAATCACCTCCATGTCTTAGCTGAGGCATTCCATCTCTGCAGGTGCACTTTTTCTCCCCCAGCCCTCCAGCTACATTTTGGAGATGTGCATTACTTTCCTGTGCGTATTCCTTGAGCTCCGTTAAAGCGGGGAAAGCCACGCTCCTGAGACGTTGCGCAGCCGCGATGCGTTTCTGCGTAATGAGTGACTGAACACGGAGCATCCTTACTGTGCACTTCACAAGCGACTGGACGCGAGCACCATCCAGAAACCGTAAGTAACCTGCCATCGAATGACCACCGATCACCTTGTTATTTTCTGTTTACGAGATCATATTGAACGGAATGCAGTGGTGCAACGGATGCGAATTCACGCCTTCACGTATTCACGTGTCAGCCTGCAACAAAGCTGACATGCTTGAACTTTAAAAACGAACATGCTTTGTAGGCTTACATGAAGGGGTGTGTGTGCGTGCGCGTGTGTGGTGTGGATTTAACGTATCAACCCCATTCTTTTCTTATTTCTGAGTGTAATGCATTTCTAAATCTAATTCACGTGCATTCTTTTGTTTACAGGAATCCAGCATCCCCCTCCCAAGCCAGAGTTCCCGAGATGAATCTCTGATATTAAGGATAATATCGTCTCTCCAGGTAAAATCATCATGATCTTTGAGTTTTTAGCAGAATTGAACACTGTCAATTGACACATCACTGTCACAATGACTTAAACTGGTCGCTTTGTGCAAAAATGAGTGAATTTTTAATGCATATTTTATAACAAGCTAAAGGTTTTTTTGGTTTTTTTTTTTTCCCCAATGTAAGCTATGTTGCGTATTTCCTACTTATAAAGCCTGTGGCATTTCCAAAGTGGCTACGTGCATTTAGGAGGCACCATTCTCATGGAAACGCTCCTGTACTCCCACTATAGAAGCAGCCCACCTGTTTTAGATAAACGCATTCAGATGATAGAGATACACCAGCATTCTGTTAGATGTCTACTGACAGATTTTCAGCATATGTTTAATTTCTCACCAAAATATCAATGTTTCAGGATTAGCTTACTTAAATGAAAGACATTTGTGAGCATCCTCAGCTAACACGGAACATCATCAGAAATTCTATGAAGGTTGTATGGGGAGTAAAGCACAATGTGGTGTTCTGTTATAGAAAATAATCATCCATCCATTATCTATACCGCTTATCTGTTAAGGGTCACAGGGAAGCTGGAGTCAATCCCAGCTGACTTCAGGCAAGAGGTGGGTACCCTGGGCAAACTGCCAAACTATCAGAGGGCTAGAACTGAGACAAACAACCATTCACACTCACATTCACACCTATGGGCAAATTAGAGTAGCCAGTTGACCTAATTGTCATGTCTTTGGGCCGTGGGAAGAAACTGGAGTGCTTGGAGAAAATCCATGCAGGCATAGGGAGAACATGCAAATTCCACACATAAAGGCCAAAACTAGAACCTTCTTGCCATCCGTACCACTTAATAGTCAATAATAGGAGATCACATTATCACCCTGAACTGGATTATTTTCCAATAACATAATAATTTTATTGCTTTTACACCACAGGAATTGCCAATAATTAAAAATTTTCAGTTAATAATAAATGACATGTCAAGCTTTTTAACCATTTATTTGCTTTAATGTTATGGAAGCAAGTTTGTTCGTGTTATCACTTACTGTACAGCAGCTATATAAAGTCGTTCCTTCACCAGCCTCTAATTTTTTGCTCATTCTTCAAGCTAATAAGACAAAACAATGCATCTTGTCATGACTCATGAAACCGGAAAGTACAAACTCCTTAGAGCTGACACCCAAGACTCCTTACATAAACGTTAAACGTCTATTATGTAAACTTCACCATATCAACGATTATAAATAACAACACAATTTAAAAAATCTGTTTATTATTAGCCTTAGATTATGTGGCTCGTTCTCTGTACAAGTCCTTGTGAATTAGCTGTTACTATAGAAACAGCATATTATAACGAGTACATGAATATACGCCTGTGATCTAAATTACAGCTGACACTATTGTCAGAGCTACTGTTATTGAAAATTAATCAACACCCTCTAACCAATCAGGCTCAAGATTTTTCGTCAACAGCTAAAATCCAAACATAATCCTGTTGCATCACAATGTTCATAGAACAATCCTTCCACAACACTCCAGTTAGACACAAGCTAATATTAAGGAAAAGGTTTGTGTTCATGTTCCTATGAGAACAAACTCCTAGTAATGTTATAGGAAAATTTATAAAGATTCTCTAAGAACTGACTGAATGTTCAAAAGTTCCTAGAATCATGCTGTTTGTAAAATTGTTATGTAGGTTTCCTCTATGCAGTCATGCAGTCATGAATATAAAGATGCACTCTATTAGATCAAATATTCTGTCTTGCATTCTCAGCTGTGAAATGACTTGTGAGATTCCTGATAAAAGTAATTGAAAGTAATAAGTTGTTTGCTCAAACTGTGATCTGCTAATAAGACTCCTTTCTGTTGATAACACTACCATTTTAGCAGGATCAGTGAGGAAATAGGAACAGCTCCAACCATGTCACTAACGTCTCTAAAGTAACTCTAAAAAAGATGAATAATTCAGACAGATCTTTGAGTAAACAGAAGAAAAAGCACATAGTGGTCCAGGTATTTTCATTTCATTTTTATGTTATCCAAGCAGGCCAGTCTGTAGTCAGTTCAGTAGCAGCCAGCTTTCTTGTAAAGGTGGCCTCCTGATGTTAGAGCTCATAGTTTTGCAGGCTTCATGTCTTCCTTAATGCTGAGAACCATTACTCACAGCTTGAGCTAATCTTACTGTTTTTTAGCAGACTGAAAATAATCACAGTCTTACTGTGGGCAGAATTCAAGAAGCAGTTCCTTTCCAACACCGCTGCTTTCATTGTGTGCCATCTTGGTCCTTCCAACAGCCTTCATAATGTATGGATTAAATTTTTTGTGCACAGTGCATGATTCGACAAAGCCTAATATTACTTGCTGTTTGCAAGGACATAGATTCATCTAGTACAGAGTGCATTGAAGGTGATAAGGAGAATCTCATAATGAAAGGATGCATAGGTTTTATGGCAATAAAGATATGGTCCTAAGCAGCATTCTAGGTGATTTTGAGTTGACTGGATTGGGATGATTGTTGGAAGGAATGCAATTGCAATCTTCTTGGCATGATGCATGAACAAATATTTCACTACTAGACCAGGAGAGAGAGTCAGAGGCTGTAAATATTGTGCAGGTGCAAGTAGGAAGCATGGATGATAGTACTGATATGGCGCTCAAAGGAAAGGATTGGTTTTAGGATGACACTGGAAGAAAAGGGAACCATTGTGGTGGAGATGTAGGGGCTAGGGGATCTCGTGTGTGTGAAATTACTACCAGTGGGAAATATTTCAAATTTTTTTATCATGCACAGTTTAAGACAATTCAGTCTGCGTCATCCTACTAGGAAAATACACCAGACAGGAGTTCTGGAGATATTAGGGGAAAGGCCAGTGAAAAGGGGTTTGGTGGAGATGGTGTATAGTGCTGATATTGTGGTGTCTCATGGTACATCCAAGAGGAGCACTTCCAAGCACTGGCCCTATCATCAGGAGATTTTTCCATCCATCCATTATCTATACCGGTTATCTGTTAAGGGTCACAGGGAAGCTGGAGCCAATCCCAGCAGACATCGGATGAGAGATAGGGTACACCCTGGGCAAGTCGCCAATCTATTGCAGGGCTAGCACAAAGACGAACAGCCATTGACACGTTCAGACCTGTGGGCAATTTAGAGTAGCCAGTTAACCTAATCTGCATGTCTTTGGACAGTGGGAGGAGACTGGAGCGCCTAGAGGAAGCCCACACAGACCCGGGAAGAACATGCAACCTTCTTGCTGTGAGATGACAGTGCTAACCACTGTTCTATCATGCCACCCCATCAGGAGATCGCTAGTATAAATTCATGGTGATCTGCTGATAGCACTTTCCTCCATGCATGTTACTGTGACGCTGCATGAGCAGCAATTTGAAAAGATGAGTAAATTAGCTACATTTTGAAGGAATGCGCGTGTTTGCCCCACCCTGTCCAGTTGGTAGCTGTCATGTGATATGGATGGGTACTGTCAAGACCAAACTGTGGAGAAAATGGGGGAATGGGATAATTTGCTTAAATTTGGGAATTACATTACTGTTACTGGGAATTACTGTTAGCTTAAATAAGTGAACACTAACAACTAATCAATGCTATGGTTTTAAGATGATGTCATAAGCACAGGTCATTGTTTCTCTGCATGTGTGTTTTGCTGTTGTTGTGTGTGTTGGTGTATATGTATATGTCTGATGTCTTTTTACCATCTCTTTTGTCTAATAGAGTGTGGTCATCTGAGGACACATAGCTTACTGCTTCTACATCAGCTCTGTCAGCATTCTTAGTCTATAGCTTGACTCTCAAACCACCATAATTCACTTCTGAGCTTTGTCTAAAGACCTATCTACCCATTTGACATTCCAGCCCCATAAAGTCCAGTCAAGTGAGCCACTGACTGCAATTAAAATGTCCTTAACTTCATCAGTCTGCGCCAAAATGGTGCTATCATTCAAGTGGTTCTCTGGATAATTGTCTTTTTTTTTTTAAATAAAAAATATGATCTGAAATTTTTTTCTCTTTGAAATTTGCCACTTTAGTAATGAAACCCTTTACAATCCTATGGTTTATTCCTACATTGTCGAACATTTTGCAGTTTTTAAATTGTAATGCAAATCCCAGGCAAATGAACAAATCCCCAAAAGATCCATTGTCTCTCATTTTCATCTGGTGTTTGTGTGCACTTCTCAAACTAGGGCAAAGTAGCCTAGCTCAGTATTACAATACAGTCCTTCAACGCTGAATTGGATTAGCTCTCTTGTTTTCATGGTTTAATATCTGCATTCTGCTAGCATTTGTGCATGAAGTTACTGGAGCATTGATCAGCAGACCCAGTGAACATTCCTCTACATTCAGCTAATTATTTCCACTTCATTCGTGCTTGAATCTCTCATGAATTCTCTCACCCCTCTCATTTCCCCCTTTCTTGGCCCACATTTTACATATGTTTCTAGGGTTTTGAACATAAAACTGATTCTTTGTACCTTTGCATAATTATCTTTTCTCAGCTCTAATTGTAAACTCACTAATGAATGCCACTGTTGGCCACTTAGAAAGCTGCATTAATAAAATATAACTTGAGTATTGTTTTGGGAGCCTGAAGGATCAAACAATCGCTGGGCTTTTGTCTAAACGCAGCACAGTTATTGCATACTATCTGTCAAAGTCGGGTACTCCTCAGCTGGCACACAGAGGGGCAGAAAACAGCTTGACCCTTTTATCCTTTACAAGTGACTCGCTTTGTTCTTTGGTTTTAAACCATCATAAACACAGCCTGCTTATGCCTAGGAGCATTCCTCCAGGCTAGATGGACAGTGGCATAAACAATATTTGCAGTGCCGAAGAACAGCTTGGCATCTGGTAATAAAAAGAGCAAATCTGCTCCTCGCATAAGGATACTACATTGAAAATTCTGAATGTGTAAAAGGGAGCAATGTTTGCCGGGCTGAAATTTGTTTATCCAAAGATAAGCAGAATCTTAACAAAAAGCAGAGGGTGGTCATGGGTTTATACACTGCATGCATAAATGGGCTTCTGGTCACTATCCATGGTGCTGAGTCTTCATGAGCTGGGTAGTTGTTCCATGGAAAATGGTGTAGAATATTAAAAATGTTTATATCAGTCTCTAGGAAAAAATAAAGAACAAATTCTAAATAAAAGACACCCCTTGATGAGTCCTACCTAAGAACTGTACAGACATGTCTTAATATTCTAATGATTCTAATATTCTAATGAGTTTAATTGACATCCCTTTTCACTCAATCAGAGCTAAGTGCATTGGTGCAAGCAGGCAGGATTTAAATAATTCATCCACATATGTACAAACCTACCAAAGTGTAGAATAATCACAGTATGGTATACTTGGTGTGGCAGTTAGCACTGTCCAAAGGCATGCAGATTAGGTCAGTTGGCTTCACTAAATTGCCAGTAGGTAGGTATGAGCCTGAATGGTTGTTTGTCTCTCTGTTCACATGTGATAGATTGGTGATCTGCCTGTTGCCTGAAGTCAGCTGGGATTGACTCCTGTTAGATGATATACTTGCTAATTTTACTTTGTCCCTGCTAGTTGTCTTTCTCTTGCTAGATTGCTGATACATGGTAGGAGCAACAAACAATAGTCTAAGCATTGGTGTGCAAGCTGCACTTGGGTGGCAAAGTGATTCATTGGGCAGTGTGGCCTGCCTCACAGTACTGTGGTCCCCTGTTCAATCCTGAGCAGGTTTCCTCTGGATTTTCCTTGTGTCTATGTGGTTGTTCTCTGGGTTTTCTCATACTGTTCCCAAACATGCCAGTAGGTGAATTGGCTATGCAAAATTGCCCATAAGTGTGATTGAGTTTGTGAATGTGTGTGTGCATGGTGTATATTACAGACCCAAGAGACCAACCTAATCACAGAGCAATCAAGGTCTTATGTTCCCTGTGGCTTTAACAATACAGTATAAGTGTTAGAATGTATTCAACCAATTACTAAGTAAAGGTTCTGGACTCTGTTGAGGTGAAATGATATGAATGCCATGAACACTGTGTCATATTTGCAAATTAATAACAATTTACCCAAATCATGAATTACTTTATTCATCTTCATACACAATTTTATTCTAGCCAGGGTTGTGATGGTTATGGAGGCTGCACTCCATTGTTGAGCAGAATGACAAGCTGACAGGAAGTTTATGGTAATTCAAATAACCAATCTTTATAACTGTAGTGAGCAAAAAAAGTATCTCAGAATACATAACATGCTAAACAGGGAAGAACAGGAGTCCGGGGCTACAGTGGGCACGTGCTAACCAAAACTGGGCAGTTGTGGATTGGAAAAAGACAAGGCAATGTTTTTCTTAACACATGCCCTGTGGTTAGCACTGTCGCCTCACAGCAAGAAGGCTCTGGGTACAAACCTGCTGACCAACTGGGGCTTTTCTGTGCTGAGTTTGCATGTTCTCTCTGTGTGTGTGTGGGGGTTTCCTCTGGGAGCTCAGGTTTCCTCCCACAGTCTAAAGACATGCAGATTAGGTAAACTGATTACTCTAAATTGCCCATAGGTGTGAATGGGAGTGTGAATGGCTGTACATCTCTGTGTTAGCCCTGTGATAGATTGGCAGCCTGCCCAGGGCGAAGTCAGCTGGGATAGGCTCCAGCTTCCCTGTGACCCTTAATGAATTGATGGATGGATTTGAATCCCCCTTGATTATTTAAATTTGTATTATTGGCTTATTGTGGGCTGATTAGTGAACACATTTATCGTAGATCAATGTTTATTGGGCAGTGAGTTGACTGGGGAGTGGGAAAGTGAAAGTGCCAGGACATGGATCTCAGCACTTCACCTTAAGTGCAAGATGGAGTCAGAAGTCTTTGTGTTCCATCACTATGCTGAGCATACTTAAAGAGGAGGCATTGCCTTTCACCACTACCTTCTTATCTTTATATCTTTATACAGTGCATCTGGAAAGTATTCACAGCACATCACTTTTTCCACATTTTGTTATGTTACAGCCTTATTCCAAAATGGATTAAATTCATT
>JAQQZX010000011.1:4726961-4753607 GCA_030068355.1 Notoglanidium maculatum | reverse complement strand
CCAATTAAGCTGCAGAAACATCTCAAGGATGATCAGTGGAAACAGGATGCACCTGAGCTCAATTTTGAGCTTCATGGTAAAGGCTGTGAATACTTATGTATATGTGCTTTCTCAGTTTTTTTATTTTTAATAAATTTGCAAAAATCTCAAGTAAACTTTTTTCATGTTGTCAATATGGGGTGTTGTGTGTAGAATTCTGAGGAAAAAAATGAATTTAATCCATTTTGGAATAAGGCTGTTACATAAAATGTGGAAAAAGTGATGTGCTGTGAATACTTTCCGGATGCATTGTATATCATTCATTCTCTCTCTCTCTCTCTCTCTCTCTTTTCCTTGAGGTTAACAGGTACAATATGTGCAACATTTGTCTGGCTTTGCTCTTCTCCCTTACTCTCCCTGAATGTAAATTAGGAAGTTCTTTGTTTACTTTATGTTGTCCCTCTCTCCCTCAATAGCAAAGTGATGCAGGATACAGCACTGTCGCACAGATATGTGGGTGTTTTCACACATGGCTGGGCAATCTCAGTGGGTCCACTCAACATAACGCCACAGCCACAGCAGCTCAAAGATACTGCTGTCCCATTCTGCACACTTCAAACCACACAAACTTTGCACACAGTCCATCTTTCATCAATGGCAAACTATCATTGAGGATTGAGGGTTCACCTTATTTGCAAGGTTTCAGTACCTTTCACCAATTTCTGAATCAGGTGATAAGAAGCCTGGTTCTGTTGTAGCATGCTTGTTTTAATTTGCAGATTAAGGCATGTTAATCTATATACCCATCCAGGGTGTATTCCTATTTTTTGTGTCCAGTATTCCTGGGATAAACTTTGAATTTACCATGACCCTGACTAGGATAATGCATGACTGAATGAAGAAATGAATGAATGAATGAATGCAACTCTCAGTTGTAAAAATGACATTGAGCTATTCACATCAGATAGATGCTGTGCTTTTATACTTTATCACCTTAATGAAGATCGAATAGATCAGAAAGCAAAATAGCTTTGTGAGACTGAAAATCTTCACCATCATTTCACTTCATGCTTAGCTAAGCATGGCTATACACCTGCTATTGCACAATTAAAGAAATGCAGATTCAAGAGATGTCACTGATGCAGAGCGTGCGTTAAATCCCATAGAGTAGAGCAGACACAATTAATCATATTTTATTGGGCTTCAATGTGGTGCAACAAGAATCTAGCAGTCCTGGTGCTGGGAGATCAGGAGTTCAAATCCTGGCCATGCCACAGCTATCCATTGGTGGGAGTACAAGAGAGCAAAATTACTGTGCTCTCTGGCTAGGTGGAATGGCATTACTCTCTGGAGTGTTTTTTTTTTTAGTGGGTGCTGTATCATATGGTTGGGAGGTGGTAAATTAGCAATTTGGGAGAAAATATTTTATTCCATCTTTCTCCCAAATTGGTCATTCCCATTCCCACTCACTACCTAATTCTCTCTTATTCAATGTCATTTACCAGCTAGGCAGAGTGAGGGCTAACACATGCTTTTTAAATTGCTGCTCATGCACCATCACAAGTCTGAACAGCTGAACACACTCAGAGGAAAGCACTAAATGACCTCTTCCTCATGAGCTCCCATGATTGGCTAGAATTGCTCTGATTGGAGGGTTGGATCTAAATTATAATGCTATCCTTCACACCAGGGCTAATTATTCTCCCTTGGATTCCCAGCCGCACGGATGACTGCTGCATTGTTTAGATATAAGCTTGTGATCTCCTGGCAGCAAGGTAAAAGCCTTTATGAGACCAAATCATTCATATTTTAATCATGATCGCATTTTTTGCCTGCTATGTTTTAAAATAATTTTAAAAAAATCTGCAATGACATTGGTGAAATTAGAAATGCGTTTTTTAACTACCATTGAGGGCAAATATCTGCATACCACATTCTTTTTTAATAGGAAATAGGAACTTAATTCTGATTTGGATAAATCCAAAATCTGTTAAGTGAATATAAAAATATACTGTATTAAAGCCAATATATATGCAAAACATTTTTTCACTATTCATACATATTTAACATACCATTTGACCACATTTACTTGTGGTGTATTTATTTGTTCCTTTTCATATGAGTGAAATTTAATTGATTTTATATATATTCAGTACTTTAAACATTCAAGCACATGAAGGAATATCGTTACTAATGTCCAGCATAAAATAGAAAAGCAGTTTCTGTTAATTCAATATGACTTAATGATGATGTGCAATAAAGCCAGTCTAAGGCCAGTCTGCAAATTAGCTGAATAACTTTGATAACAGTGAATTGTGATAAAAGAGATAATTGAGTATGTAGCCCTAGAGAGGAGACAGTGTATTTGTATGTGTATGTGAATAAATGTACTGCACTTTGTCTAAAAGCTTGAAATGGTGAACTGATCCCCTGGTGGTGCTTTTGAACAGACAGCCACTTGTATGCAGGCACATACACACCAACTTGGATACGGAATACCAGAGTAAATGCTTAGGGCAAATGTCACCATGCTGCAAGGAGCTGGATTTGGAAAAAAAAAAGAGAAACAGGTGTTACTTTTGGCTGGGAAATTCCGCATGCAGCCAGTTGAAGGCGAGCAGCAGGTGACCTTTTCCAAAAGTGCTCAGCCGTGCCTTTAGGTGACCAGCTGGTGCTCAGGCATTTCGATTATAATGAGAACAAAAGTACTTGCCACCAGAAAACAGGGTCTCGGAGGGGACTGATATTGAGCTGGTTCAATTTAGCTCATTTTTTCGTTCAACTATGAAATGCCTGCTTGATGAATACATTGACTGCTCTCCTGATATGATGACGGTGATTATGAAAATGAGTACATGGTGGCAAATCTGCCTATTGAGGAAACTCACTTAACACTCACTGTTCTTGTTGGGAGTATTCTGAACGGAGACAGCTGCGTCATTAAAGCCCGCCTGAGCCGAACATTTATTAGACAGTTCACAAAGCCCTTTTTCTCATATCTCGCAGCAACACCCCGGCAGTTATGTGCCACAATCATTACACAGTCTTAAGATTGTTTTTGCAAGTGTGTAATATTTCACTAAAGCTGTGAATGGGGGAGCTAAAGCATGCTCCCACCCAGTACTGATCATGGCCAGAGGAAAGGAAAAAGCAAGGTGGTCCAACTGTCAGCTCAATAGCCCGGTTCTGGTGAAAGGCCTATTTGCATGTTTAACACAGCTTATTATGAAACATTTAAAGCACAGTGTACTGCTGCAAGCTTTAGTAGTAGCTACTCTTCCTGTCTATGACTGCTGCATATTAGAGTGATGACCATTTAACTTCTGATCGAGACAGCCATTTTAATAAAACACACCGGCTGGGACAAAGATGTATTGCACATCCAGCCCCCTGCTTTTCAACCAGTCTTCTGTTGTTTGGGATTACTCATGCGAGATGCTAATATTTATGCTCTATGAATATTAATGCATAATCCTCAGACTTGTGGAAAATTACTATGCATTTGAGGAACCAATATACAGTGGATGTATGAGTATAAGTATAAGTGTTGGCTCCATATGATGTATGAAAAGAGTGTGACGTGTAATACACATGCCTATATATACGGAGTCAACCAAAAAAATATATATACACTTCAGGAACACTTCCACACAACTGTCTAATGGCCACCACTTTCAGTGCCTCTTGTAATTGTAGAGGAAAAGATAACTTGTATTAATCTTGCAATGTCTGAATAAATTTAGCATTAAAATATTTATACAAAGTTTTCTTTTCCTGAAGTGTGTATACATTTTTTGTCTGACTCTGTGTGTGTGTGTGTGTGTGTGTGTGTGTGTGTATAGCGAGAGAGAGAGAGAGAGAGAGAACGGTGCAAAAGTCGCATTCAAAGAAATGCTGTAAAGTAAAAGCGACTTCAAAAATAATTAAATTAAATCTTCCTAAAAGTAGAATAATATAATGTGCACTAAACTTCTCCTTGCAGTGTAATAAACTAAACCGAATCAATGTGTGGTGTGACAATCCTTCTTGAATATTAGTCCCAGGTACAATATCAGACTCATCAGATTGCATGACCTTTTTCCATTTTCCAGAGTCCAATCTTTATGCTTCCTAGCAAATTGAATCCTTTTTTCCGATCAGCCTGACAAACAAGTGGGTTATTTATAGCTGTTTAGTCCTAATCCAAATCCTTGTCGGATTGTGCATAGAAACTTACTTTCACTATTAAACATAGCCATGCGTTCTACTGTCCATTTTTTTATTACTTCACTTCATGAAGCATTTGAGTGAGCTCCAATCTCTGCATCAGTTAGGGTTAAAAGAATTGCTGCCAGCTGAAACATATTAATCGCTGCAGTAATTATCCAATCAAAGTGTTTCATGTATTTCCTTATTTAAATCCAAATGGCGACTTTTAATCCAAATGGCGAAAGGCAGTGTATGCTACTTTCTTTACAGACATACATTTTTTTCTGTAACTTTTTTCATAAAATACCTATAACAAAATTCGTGCTTAAAAAAATAAGATGCCTATGACTTTTGCACAGTACTACAAATACAAATATCCTAGGATAGTCTACGGTTTTATTTATCATTCCAAAGCCAAGAGCGTCACTATGCTCTATTCTATACAGTCATTTCCATTTCCTCTCTGTCTCTAAATCCCCCTGTTTAGTTGTTCTCATCCTCACCTCATCCATAGTGTACATAAAGAGCAGACATTCTAAATCGGCTGGAGATTGTAATAAAAAAAAAAAAAAAAAAAGACTACACTTGAACTCAGTTTTCTATTCCAGTGTCATTCCTCAGACAGAATAGCATTTATCAATGTACAGAGTAATTTAAAAAAAAGAAGAGAGAAGCAAATGTAAACCAGACAATATTATGAAAGGGGTGTCAATGGCGGTCACCTCATAATAATGGATTTTCTTACATCTCACAATAATGGAGTCACAAATATGACACAAACCCATATAAATGTTCAGTTCTCATCATCTTGACAAAGTATATATACTACCAACCTTCCATAACACAAGTCCACTGCCACTTTATTTAAGAACAGTCTGGTCTGTTGATGCTACTGATTCAGTTTATCAGCCCCCTCCCCAACATCTGGCTATTGAAGGCCCTCTTAAGAGTTATTGCTCCTCTATGAAATTACCTGTCATCTTATTCTGGTGTTTTCTCTTCAAGTACCCATCTCGGCTTCATTTTGCTATTTCCATTTTGGTGTGCACATGAAGGATATAGAACTTCCCCATTATCTGATCTCAGCATGGTAAATGAATATACTCCAAATGATGAAATATAATGCGTGCCACATTAAAGTGCCATTAGAAAAGCCTGGCTTCCTTCCACTGCAATTACAGAGGGATTCTGATGAGGGGTTGCTGTCGAGTCACAACCAACTGATGAAAAGTACAGATAAGAAAAACTGTTTTTTTGTCCTTAATATGGAGATGCAGCCAGTAGGAATAAGCTTCTCTTCTGTTGTTAAATACTTTGACCTGGTTCAGTTGTTTTATTAAATGGAAAGGCTCAGCTCAAATAGGTTGTGGTGTGTGAGTGTATGTGTGTGTTACTTTACACCACAGTGTATCCCCATCGATCGCCTGCACTGGCTCTAATAGATTATCATTATTATGCTTGCGCAGGTATTTCTACTGTTTCAAGGAAGGAAACTGACAAATAATGGCCTGCTTTTTCATATTGGCACTCATCATGAATAGGAAAAATGTATAATGCGATGCGTGCTGTTCTGGTGGAGACCTTCAGACTGACAGATGGTTCAGCTGGCCTGGGTGACACGGCCAGGGGAAAAATGGCATGCCATTTTATATCATTTAAACCCTAAACTCTTTGGTTAAACTCAGCTCTTGTGTATGTGTGAATGCAAGGAGCTCAATTATGATTGAGGGAACGCTGCAGGAATATTGACTACTGGAAAATAAAGAAGAAGTGGGGTTATTGGAGGTGCTATAAACATTGCCTGCATTTTCTGGAAAATGTCGTCACAACTGTCAAAAATCAAAATGCACACACATCTGTTGTGAGACATTTCTACCTGGTTTAGGATAGACGATATTTGCTTCAGTGAAAGTGTGTGGGATGCTTTATTGCATTTTTGCAAATGTAAATTGAGAAAATGGAGAGAACTGTGCTTTAGGGAAGAGTGTAAAGAGAGTCAAAAGGATTAATAGTAGCAGGAAGGTGGAGATTACAGGGAGGAATATAACAGTGATATAGATTCCTAGGGCTGTGGATGGGCATGGTTTCTGGGAATCGATTTGTTTTAAGAAATTCAGACTTACAACTGTATTCCTAGGGACATATTGTTATGAGGGGGTGTTTAATGCAAGAAATACTATTGAGGTTTGCTAGGCTAGGAGTCTCAAATACCAGAATTTATAGCATACACTTCTCAGAAATATACTCAGTCCTGTCAGTGCTGGGATTCAGTTAGTAATCATTTAGGGAATTCGCTTGATATGACATTTTTCTATTTATTTAACTTGTCACCTCAATTCCCCAAGCTAGCTTACCTAAGTATAAAGAGTCTGCTTCAAATTCCATAGCCACTCCACAGCCCACAAGCCCCAGCTCTTTTTTGCATGCTTTTTTGCCTCAGCAGTGAGATTTAAGTTCAACATGAGCACAATTTCAGAGAAAGTGCTTAAAGGTATTCATTAACAGTGACAACATGATAATGGTGACTTCCAGCCAGCTGTTCCGCTAGTCAGGAACAAGGTTCTGGTGGAAACGGAGAATCAAAGTCTCTGAGAGTGAGAGGATCTTTATGGGACGATCACTTGGAACTTGCTCCAATTCCAGGAGAGCTGACTTTGATCTTTTCTCTTTAGCACACCTGAGATCCAAGACAAGGTGCCAGCTGTGCATCATCACTTCTTGCTAATGAGAGCAATCAGATTTTTCCATCCTATTAGAACCATCCTACTGTGCAGTATTAGTTTTTATTTCTTCAAACAAAAAATAGTCAGCAGGCATGGAGTGAAAATATTCAGATCTGTCCGTAGGAGAAGAAACTTACCATCATGGAACATACCATTAAAACTTTGTAACACTGGGGCTGGTTGAGAAAGTAAGTTACGACTAGTAAATCATGACTCCCAGACAGAGATGCTAGTGCAGGGCAATCAAAACAGGAAGATTAGACAATAACCACAAAACATGAAATGAGAAGGCACAAACTAGGGAAATCTAAATTAATGGGAAGAAATCATGGGAAACTGTTTACTGATTGTGTAATAAGAAGACTGAGAAGATAGATTGGTTGACATTGACTCCAGTGATTGGTTGCATGACAGAGCATGGGGTCATTCAGCTGAAATAAAGGCTGACTGGGAATTATTGGTAATGTAGTTAGCCTTTATGGTCAATTAAACAGTACAGCATTGTAAGTGAAAGACTACAGTACAGTGAAATAATTTTCTTATTTCATATAACAAGACAAGGTCATTGCTTAAGGGCCCAACAGTGCTAGCTTGCCCATTCTGGGATTTCAACTCACAACTTTCAGATGAGTAGATTGATCTGAGCTAGCGCTGTCACTTAAAGGTCCACTATGTAGGATTTAACCACCTCAATCTTGGTTCCTCTTCTTTCTACTTCCTGGCCTTACTTTCTTTTTTGTTGTTGTTGTTCTGGAGCTTCCTTCTGGATTCACACTGCCACTTGATAAAAAGCAAAATGTAGAAGGCGCTCTCTAGAGGTTTTTCCATTCTGGGCTCCTGCAGTGGCGCAACATGGCGGCTCTGTAGACGTGGACCCGCTTCTCATGTAGATAAAAAGAGCTCATTCTAAGATTATTAAAACACAACAATTCATATATACAGGTAAAGAAAACATGATTTCTGTAAGTGTATCATGAAATATATACTCCATTTTTGCTAATAGATACCTTCAAAATCCTACACACTGGACCTTTTAAAATGGACAAAGCTATAGTATAAATAAGTAAGTAATATTTATAAAGGACATATAAATCACTGTTTTAAACAAATAAATATTTTTTTCCACATTGATTTTTTTCTCTGCTCCTCTAAACAATAACACATAGACATGAATCACAGAATATGTATTACACCTTTCCAAGAAGCTATTGATTTAAGGTATGTTTTGAACTTGGATTTAAGAAGGGATATAGATGGAACATGTCTGCAAATGCACTATTTGTTTTAGCCAGTTTCGAGGATCAGGAAGGTGGAAATGAAGGATCTTAAGGGAGGAAGAATATGTACAGATCATATTTGTCTATTTAGGGCTTTAAGAACAAATAAACGGTTAAATTAAATTCTAAAGGGAAGCTAAAACCAAGGAAATTCAATTCTTCTTTTAAATCAATAGTATTCAAAGTGTTTAACTTTGAACTAGCTGAAGATGTGAAAGAGATGACAGGCTGATCCCAACATACACTGTATTATAATAATCTGTGTGGAATTAAATAATCAGGTGAAAAATGATTTCATTTTGGTGATAGGGAGGGAGGGTTAATTATATCTGTGTGAGCTTGAGCGTTTTTTTTGTCTTAATTTTCTTCTAATCATTGCCAATTTCCAGCCATTAGTAGGTTCATCCCTATCATACAACAGCTAGGTGAGAAATGAAGTCAGTCATTCCATCTTTTTAAACTTTGGCAGGTGTATATGTAATCTGAACCCTGTGCTCACATCAGGTTGTCATTAGGGAGAAGTTACATTCCTGCAGATACAATTAAATAAAATGATCCCAAAAAACATTGGGAAAACCCTGTGGGGGAAAATAACAAAAACAGATGAATCTCATTTCTGGTGTCAGCAGGAAATAAAATGTCTTTAGGTTGGTAAATTAATCCATAGTAGGCAATTCACTGTAGTCATTTTCAGTAGCTTCTCTCATTATAGCAAACAGTTTGACTTCATTTATGTTGCCTTCTCACCTGCAGAATGATGAAGTTAAACCATTTTTTGCTACTTGAATAACCTTGAATAATGAATAACCTTGAATACTTGAATAATGTTTGTATGGTTATTATTAAAAATGAGCACTGAAGGTTTAGTATTTATTCTTTTCATGCAGCTCAGGGTAGAAGCTGCTATTTTTTCTTTATGTGAATCATAATATTATAAAACCCTGGCCCGATAGTCTCTGTGGGTTTGCAACACACACGCACATAGCCAGAAAATTATATTATACATGATGATATCCAAATTATTCTCTTATTATTCCACATTGGAATAGGTGTTATTTTCAAATACCCAATTAAAGTAGACAACTGTGTAAAAACAAAAGAAAGAAAAAAAGTAGACAACTGTTAAGATGAATTAAAATGACAAAGTAAATGTATGTACGGTGGTAAATATATAGGTGGTGTGGGGAAACCCATCAAATGTTGATATAATTTGTACTATGACATGTCTCCTTTGTGAAACCATGAATATACTCTGTTTCACATGGAAAAGTTTTTATTTATTTTGAAACCTTGCCTAGGCTAGCTTGCTGTAAAGATCATGTTGGGTATGGAGCCAAGAGGCCAAATACCTTGCTTGATTTTCTCACATAGTGAAGGCTTTGATCAAGTAGGATTTGATCAAATTAGCTTACATAATTTACATAAACATATCATATCACTTTGTAATCATATACCAGTGGTCAAAATGTCGGTGACGGAATCTTTACATACAATTTAATGTAACATGAACTTTAAAAATTATTTACTTACAACCTTACAGCATTACTTGTGGTTGAGATCCATGCCAAAGTGAAATATACATTTCAGTCCAGGAAAATTTGTAGTTTTCAGAACCACATATTGTAGAAAATGCAAAATTTTCAATATCCCAAGGGTTTCCATAGTCCTCCTTACTTATAATAAGTTTACTCAATGTTTTACTTCTACATTCTGCTAGAGACAAAATTTTACTTTGTTGAATAAGCTAAATTGTTGTGCTGACTAATACTGGGAATGTTACAATAAAATTACAAAGAAAACTCTATACAACAAAGATTCAAATATATTAACTTGGCATCAACCAAAAGATGTACATCCATATCCTCCACTATTTCTGAAAACAAATCACACCTCATGAACCCAGAGCTTTCAGAAAATTCCCTTATGAAGTCGTGAATACCACAAGAGGGAGGCATTAATTTGCACTCTTCTTGTAAAACATGGTGAACATGACCCCATTTAAAGGCACCATTTAGTAAACATAGCAAAATATTTCACATAGCATAACATGGCATAATTACAATTATGCCAACAAACATAGCATAATTTCTTTACCCAACAATAAACATATGACAATATGTTTAAAAGATAACGCAATGGTTTTTTTGTGGGTTAAAGCTCTTAAAAACTATAAATGTGTGAATAACATCTGATGTCATAAATCCAAAATACAATTATGCAGTTGAACAAGAAAGAAAGACCTTAAAATGGTCAATAGAAACAGCAGAACATTAGCATGTAAAACAACCATGTAAGAGTAAAATAATAGTAAAAAAAAATGTTCCTGTTAGCTAGAGTGGTATCTAACTAGTTAAATTAGCTTGCTAGTACATGGCTTTTTGCAAGTAGTCTAAGTTAGGTTACCCTTCAGCTGAAAGTATGAATTAGCTGTAAGAGCTGACTAAATTATATCAGCTATGTATTTTCTAGTTAAAACATTTTTTTATATATATAATTTTACTCATTTGTAATTGCTCTCTCCATTATTCTCTTCTCTTTACCCTAAACACACACACACACATTCTCACTCTTCCTGTCCATAGTATAACTACGCAAGGACATTGCATTAATAATTAACAGCTTTTCGAAGCACTTAGATTAAGAATTAAATGCTATTAAAATAACTGTAAATTTGTTAAAAGTTGCATTGTTAAGACTCAAGTTATTTATTTTGAACTCATACTGGCTGTTACTGTAGAACAGAGGTGTGAAGTTGTTCATTAGGGCATTAAACAGGTCTGCATCTGCTGTATTTATTCATTTGGCAGGTGTTTCATGCAACGCAACTTACATGTAAGGCAGAATATAGTCCAGATATCTTGCTGTTAAAGAAACTGACATTTATAGTGCAGCTTTCTAACAACTGACAAACATCCAGTGCAAAACAGATGTAGGAAGAATAGAACACGCACACAAAATACAATGATTTAGTGATACAAATTGCTCACAAAGCACATTAGTCAAACTACAAATGACACAATTATTGTGTGATACAATAATAATTACAGCCAGATTGAGTTCCATCTAATAATAACGTCATCTAATAATTCATTTTTTGGTTTTCCAGCAAAGTATTGATGTAAACAAGTACTTCAGAAAATTGTATTCTCCTATTTGAAACCAAACACTATGCATGCAGTGCCTTTTATGCATCCCTAATAGCAATATTTATGTACATTAATAGCACTTAAAAGCCTTGTTTCAAGAGAACTCATTAATTTCTAGCAAGAAATGCAATGATAATGTCCCATTAAATCCTTGCCAGATGTTTCATATAATTTACAAAGCTTCATTGTTTACCCATATCTGTTTACTTAATCTAAACAAATTCTATATTATATTTCTGACCAAGCAAGTATATGCATGGCATTCTGAGAAAAAAGATGTCTGATGTTCATGGTTCTGAATTCTGGGGGGGAAAATATAAATTAAAATAAAAAATTAGGTTTTATCCACACTTATTTGTACACTACTTTTTATATTTTTAAGTTATCCATCAATTATCATGTTTTCAGGTTGTCTGTCTATCTGTCCAAGATTTTTGTTAGCACGAATGGTTGAATATTCGTAGAATTTATATTGAGTTATCATTGCAACCAGCAGATGAACTGATAGTTTTTTGGAATTAATCCAAACAGGATCAAGGTCACAGCAAGGTCAAATGTTTGACCGTTTTTCTTCATTAACTTCCTTCCTGTGTGTCATACAAAGATTCCACTTGCACATTCATAATGCAAAATGTCAAAATTCATGCCCATCTATCCAGGGATCTGTCTGAGATTCTCATCAGCGTGATATCTCATGAATGAATGGTTAAATGTTTGATTTATATATAATGTAGGATATTATATAGAATTATCATCACAACCAGCAGATGAACTGATCAGATTTTGATCCAAACAAGATCTAGGTCACAGCAAGCCCATGTGTCTGAAATAGTATTTCTTCGATAGTTTCCTATCTATATGAAATATATTTTAAGGGTATTTCTGGAACGCTTAAGAGTAACAAGAGGGACTAGACTTGTTGGTAGCAGAGGCATTCACATTGATGGTGTTGGCATCGAGTTCTACTTGTTGTGCCTATAACATGTTGATATCTCAACAATGACGCAGCAAAATGGACTTCAGCCTAATTTAGATTATAAGCAGGTATTGGCTGCCACATCACATTTTTCCCATTCTGTTGTTGGCTATGAAGACTATCTGAAGCTCATGACCTGTGTCTGCATGATTTTTTTTTTGTATTGTACCGCCTTGTGATTGCCTGAATGGATAACTGCATGTGTACAGATGTTCCTATTAAAGTGGCCAGTGTATATTCCCAGAAATTTTAATAATTAGTAACTGGCCAATTATCCCATATCATTTTAAGTATTTAAGGCATGACTTGAATTCCGTGGAATTTTCTAGTAATATCATGGCTGCTGTTGTGTTACTGGAACACACAGAGAGAGAAAGACTGGAAGCCATTTGGGATTTATCTCTGTTATAGAAACAGCTGTAAAGAATGATTTTGTCTTAAAGCCTTTGACCCTCTTGTTATGCAGATATGCACATGTACAGCAGCTGAAGTGACCTAAAAATGTTTTTTTAATGTTATTGGAGACCACAAACTACTATACAGATTTTAATACTGATTTCAATTCCTTGTTTAACACATCATCTTGGCAATCTCAATTGGGTTTAAGGGTTCAATTAAATAAGGATCTGGTCTTGAAATAACTGCCTTCATCTGAAGCCATCTGTGACAATGTTCTCAGAAGTTCAGCTAGGATTTTGAACCTTGATTGCTCAGGAAATGATGTTAATTTATAGACATGGACCAGGTTAGTCATTCTGTCTTCAAATAGGCTCCATGTGTTATTATAGTAAACTAAAATGCTAAATGGGTCTCAAAGTGAGTAATGCGAGCTGTATGGAAGTATAAAGAATGTCCAGGTGCTCCCATTGCGTGTGTGTGTGTGTGTGTGTGTGTGTGTGTGTGTGTGTGTGTGTGATTGAGAGTGAGTGAGAATATGTCATGGAACCATTCTTGATCTGATTCATAATACCGTACATGTTACATGTAACAAAATAGGTTGATGCTTTTCTGTGTTTTGTGTATGCGTGTGCACACTGATGTAAGCACCAAATATAAAAGTATCAACAACTGAAAAGAAGTAAATTGAAATTCTAAATGCGTGTGACATATTTTGGGATTATATGGTGCTGTGACTCATATAGCACAACAGTATAGATGGTATAATTAGTGTAATTGTAATTTGTTTATTTATTACTGCAGAAGTTTAGAAACAGCACCACTAAGATTCCTAATGGAAATTCAATAGCTGCCTTAGCAGAAATTAGCATAGCCATAGCTTATAGTGATTGGACAAAGAAAATGACTAGGCTTCAGCATTAAACACTGATCTATGATGCGCTTAACAACGCTTTCTTGCAATACCTAAAAATAAAGGAGCTTAGTTGAAATAATGAGGTAGAAAAGGCACCAATGGAGTCAGTTTGTTCACATAGTGAACCTGGGAATTGATTGAGCTGTGTTGCTATTGAAGTGGTAGCTACAGCTGCAGGTATGTTGTAAGTAAGAAATAAAACATGACACAGTGTGCTGTTATAAGAAAACGATCAATGACCATGTTGAGATTCTTTGCCTTGGGCCATCACCATACCGAGACACTGCTAAGCCATCATTCGTCAAGGCTTTCACATGTAAGAAAACTTCAACTCCTTATAGTTACAAAATGATTTATTTTCCTTAAAGCACAATTTTTAGTGGCTGGTGATGTTATTTATCCCGTTTTCATACTGGCACCAGCAAATCACTCTACATGGGTTGCCAGTGAATGGCAAATATTTAGTTTAATGCCTGTTGCCATGGTTTCACTGGTTGTGCCAGAGTAATGCAATATGGCCACACTAACTACACAGCATGCTGCAGAACGTATGTGAAACCAGCCATCTGACCATCAATCAGATGTCTTCCAGTTCAATATATGTCTTGTCTGTTTTGTTTTTTTTTAAATACAAATGATTTTTTAAATTCTTAAATAAAAAAATTTGGAGGGAACTTGCTTGTGTGTAAATTGCATCCATTCATCGTCTCACTGTCTATAGTGTTCCAAACCAGTGGAATAAACCAAAAGGTTTTGAGATTGCTCTTATTTGTGGCAAAACAAATGCTGCCATCATTCTGTTTTGAGTAAATGAAACACTGTAGTTACACATTTTGCTTATCATCTACATAAAGTCTGCTCAGGTTATTCTTGTTACTCACCCTGCCCACTTCACCTCATCATAAGGTGCCATTGTTCCACTTCCTGTTGCTGTAGATTGTCAGCTGTCACTGAAAACCAGTGGTGAAAAACACTTGAGTAATTGTACTTCAGTACTGTATGTAAGTACTACTTTGGAAGATTTGTATTCTACTAAGTATTACTAAATCTGGATGCTCTAACTCAAATAAATTTACAATACCAAACCTATGTTTTTATTCTTTAGCATTTTATTTTGTTTGTCAAAGTTCCTGTTAAAAATCTCAAATGCTAGGAGAGATTTTTCTCGACCAGTTCCTTTGCCAATCAGTTGTTCTTACTTATTTAAATTAGTATTCCAATTTTTTTAAAGAAATCCAATTAAATTCACATGATTGTGAAAAGGATCTTTGTGTAAATGTGCTAATTGGTCTTCAAACCAGTATTTTCTTTTACTCAAATTACAAACAATTACAAGCCATTTTTACACAGTGGCATGATTCCTTTTGTCTCCAGTTTGGTTTATTTTAAGGTCCACTATATAGGATTTAAGGGGATCTATTATTATTATTATTATTATTATTATTATTATTACAGACTTATTATAGAAATTTTGAACATTTGAGGATCATACTTATTATTATAGCATGGAAAAGGGAAGGGAGTGTGTAAGGATTAGAAGTATGGTACAAACATTTGATGGCCACTGTTTGTTCTAATACAGGCTTGGAAAGGGATTAGTAATGGAGCGGTATTCATGTGGTTGAATCCTACATAGAGGACCTTTAAAGACAAAGTAAAAATTCAACTTTAATTCTAAAGATGTGTATTAAGGTAAGTTAGTTAAGTTTTTTGCTAGCTAGATTTGTTTTCGTTGCCATGGAATGTCACATTACTTTCAACAGGGTTATTACACATTAACTAAGCAGCAAGCCAAATTTTTGATAAATTTTAAGTTAAAGATATTTTCATGTCGGCATTGTCAATTGTTTTGATCAGTTTAAAACATTTTCTTTTACTCTTGAAAATGTGAGTATGTACTTAATCCCTCATTCTACTTTAAATTGAGTAAGATATTGAAATGTTGAAAATAAAAGACATCCACCTGCTTTGCCTTGTCATGTCACTGATGGTGTCGGTGCAAAGGTGAATAACGATGTAACATAAATAACAGACAGGATTTACGGAGGTGCGCCATATATTCTGGAGTGACATGTTAGCCATAAATTGTGATATTTAAAATAAATTGTGTTTTCTGTTCTCAAAATAACAGCCAAAGAAACTACATTTTTTTCCTCCGTGTGGCTGCGGTTGGTAATGGGTTGAGGGTTTATACTGGAAACAAGTGTGTCTAAGTGGGACAAATGCATGAACATGAAATTAACTAGTCAGTTAATCCTAAAATGTCAAAAACAGTGTGTTATTTGTTAGCTAATTAGTGACAAAATACACATTACATTGTGTTTTACATTTTAGTAGTGTTAGTTGTGGGGCAGAAAGGAAGCTCTCCATGTAAAAGTGTGTGTGTGTGTGTGTGTGTGTTGGGTGGAGGGGGGGTTGCACACCTCCTCAGGGGCTGGATTGCAATGGCTAGCAGCCAGACTCACTAATTGAGGGGAGACTCCACTGAGTGCCCACAAAGGATTATAACTAGAGAATGTAAATGCTATTACTCTAAGGTAGCATGCACGTTAATACACATGTACACACACACACACACAAGCGAGCATGCATAAAATGTTCAGACAGCATTGATGTCGTTGTATTGACAGTTAATGAGATGCATTTGTGCTGAGTGGCGAATAACAGTGCTGAGTTAGTACTTCACAAAGGTGTGTGTGTGTGTGGAGGACTAATACAATGCATTAGTCTAATAATTTTTTCCCCTAAACCTTATAATTGTCAACAGATTATGCATATTACATGAACTAAACCTCTCTTTCAGTATGATCCTGTGTAATGCTGCTAATCCCTAATCCCTCAGGTTGAAAACAGAAAAAAAAAATTTTTGATTCGAAACCATTAGACTGTAACCCAAACAAACAGAATTTCCTGTTCAGATGTGAATATGGTTTCTAGGGAGTTTTCAGCTGAAGGATGTTTATCCTCCATGTCTACAGCAGGAACTTAGTAGCTGCAATAAATCAACCCTAATTCATTAAAGCTTGGAAATCATGTGCAAACTCTTAGGCATCTGATCATGATTCTCTGTCTCATGTAATCAAAATGTATTTGACTAGAACTGATGAAATGATTTTAGTCATGCGCTAACAAGATTCCATCCATCATTCCCTTATTTCTATATGGTACTCATACCACATGCCCTGATCTAGCATCATATGGGTATCACTTACATGAAACACAAATTTATACAGGCTTTGCAATATTAAGTAGAAGGAAAGCTTGCGGGAGGCTTCAACCACCAAAGATGGGCAGAGAAGAAAGACAACAGAGATTAAATGATACATTTTACTTAAATAAAAATATTTAATTATTCTTGTCTTCTTCTTAGTCTTTCGCCTCCAGTTTTGGTGTTTTGTGCATTCTGAGATGCTTTTCTGCTCACCATGGTTGTAAAGAGTGATTTTTTGCATTAGCCTTCTTGTCATTTCAAACCATTAAACCCTAGAGACCATTCTACATGAAAATCACATCTTAAACCACTTGCAACACAAGTTTCAAGTGAACATTAACTGAAGCTCTTGACCCGTATCTGCATGGATTAGGCTTAGGTTTAGTACTATGTGATGCAAGGGTAGCTACCAACCAAAAAAAAAAATCATTCCCTAAATCAAATTGCAGTAGTTCAGGTTCATGACATTGTTTTATGGTTTAGCTGAAAGATGAAACTGATGAATCTCGCTGCTTGTAGCAAGCTAACTAGATAACTTTTCCCTCCATGGCACTCCTCGGCATATGCCTGTCTGCTTTGTTACTATAACAACCAATGTAATGAGGACACTTGGTCGAAAAAGAATCAGATTTAGGAAATAAATCAGATTTGCCTGTCTACGTGAACGAAGCCTGAGGGACATTGTTTTTTAGATCTGCAGCTGCCTCCACCGCTGCGACTAGTCTGCTCCAGCTCCGCCAATTAAAGCAATCATTAAAGCAATAGTCTTCCTGATAGATGCTTTCATAAGGCTTCAATGGCACCATGAGGAGCAGTACACACCATTCAGGAGCGACTGAAGATAATAAACGTAGTCTTTCAATTGTATCTCCATAGTTAATTTCTGTGTGTATGGTCAGTTTCACCTGACTCATTGCTGACTGGCCTGTGAAGGGGAGCTCCACTTAGGATGCCGGAACAGGGTTTCTGGAAGACTAACAAACTCACAGTCGGATGTTAAGTAAGACACGCCTAGGTCGTTGACAGGCACACTGGCACAGCACTGGTGCCAGAGACGCTGGGAGCAATCCTGTCAATGCTATAAATAGTGTTAGCATCATGTGCAGCAGTAGCAGGGGAGCAAACAGGAATTCAGAGGTGCTATGAGAATGTTGAGAGAAACCCTGATAAAGATTTCAAGCAGACATCAGACGTAATTACAGTGGCTCAGGGTTTAATCCATCCAAACTGAGTTGAGTGCGTGGAATGGATCTGTGTGTAACTCATTAAACTGTCATATGACATCAAAACTAGCAGTAATTTCATCCCAAATCATGTGGTTCAGCTTCAGGAATGCAAGCTCCTGCTCACTAGTCCCTTATTTACATTTCATATGCATCACCATGCCCCATTAACCCTCGTGTACATCTAATTAACTCTAATTAACATAAAACATACAAGTGTCGTCATTGTCAGCAAATACATGGAATGTATTCAGTTGGGTACAGTGATCTAGGAGCCAAGGAAATAAATTGAGAGGAGGAAAATGAATTTCAGTGAAGTTAGAGGTGCTCGAGTCCGAAGTTGGTACAAATAACAAAGTTCTTTTTCCGGATGTCTGAAAAAAAAACTTTAAATAAAGTTAGCACAGTTTTAACTGAGACAAAATGGTCTAATTTGTCTTTTGCAATACTTTGTGTTTTACTGAAACTAATGGTATCATGTATCATAATTATGGAAGTATGCGCTGTTTCTGGCTCTAAAGCTTTTTAAAGCCGTACTCGGGCAAAACTGAATTGTTTTTCAGCCTTACCTGCAGGTAGTGTTGTGAATTATTTATAGCTAGGGTGTTTTTTTAAATTCATTTTAGTACTCAAATAGCTCAGATAAGACTGAAATCAGATTGAAGTAAAACTTTGTATATATAAATATACTGCATAGAAGGCGAACCAAGTTTCCATCTTGAACAAATGAAAAATATCCTGATTTTCATATAAATAAGACACTGAGAGAAATTAATTGAACTAGAATGGAAATGTTTTAGTCTTGATATAAAACAAATAATGAAAAATAGATGAGATCAGAGTTTCATGGTGTCTGTACATAAATTTGGCTATAAATGTGGCTCAATTAAAAGACTAATGAGCTTATAAAGATCTACATCTGCTACGCTAATTCACATTTACAAATTACGCTGACACTAAACCCCATTTCCTGTATTTTAGTACAAGGTTCCTGTGCACTCAGCTGTGATTATGAATGTTATTTGATTTTTATTGTTGGTACTTAAACCACTCTACTTACTATATTTACTATGATCATTAATGACACTGATTTTAATTATTTAACAGTAAATCAAGCTTATAAATTTACACACCCTACAATTGGGCTTGTTTGATATCGATTTTTTGGGGTGCTTATAAGTTAACGTTTTAAGAATAATCATGAAAAATAATATATTTGACCATGTCCAAGAGCCATAAAAAGAAAGGAAAACAAGCATGTGCAGCATTCATGCTAAACAGAAGTGTAAGGAATAAGGGAAGGGTGTAATATTATTGTTGGAGTCAGGAACTGCTTGCTGGGAGTGGCATTTATGAAAACTCAGAAGGAGGTGGTGGAAATAGTAGCAGTAATGCAAATAAAGGCCAAAACAAACCATCAAATTTAATCATTTTTTGTTTTTTTTAACGTTATTTGTGAAATGTTAGATCTGATACTTCATTTAAGGCATATTAAATCTCTTTAGGTCAAAACTGGCTGCCTTTTTCACTCATAACAGTGCTGTTTTTGACCATTTTCAGAGGAAATTTTTTGACAGCAACTTTAATAGTAAACACAATTAACCAATGTTAACTACAAACATACACAGACGTATTTTATTTCACATTAATGAATTCATAACATTCTCTATGTTAAGGTAATATAAAAGAGTGCAAAAGACTCGTGCAAAACATTCCAGACTGATACTGTATTTGTTGATATTGTTGATATTTGGCTGATCGGCTGTTACATTGAGGAGTAAAAGACTCATTCAGCGTGTTTTTAAGTGATAACATATTAGTGTTATTCTGAGGAGCTTCTATGCAAAATGTGTAAAGGTCTGGTAAAGTAATATAATCGAAGTAAACTTCACTAAGCCTAGACATTCGCCTGTAGAGACGAATACAAATGTTATATCACACCAGCCTAACTCCAACCAGGTCGCTAATCCAGATATGCCAAAGATGAAACTGATAAATAAGGAAACTGACACTGTACATGTGTGTGCTCTGACAGTATGTAAGTTTGATTAATAAGTGCCACTGTGATTATGGCTGATTTAACACTGACTAGGGAATGATAGATAAAGAGAGAAATTCTGGATCAACAAGCCTGACTCACTACGCTGCTGGATAGGTTAGGCAGAAACTCAGAAATCACGGAAGTGCTATGGGCCAGGAGTTTAGGATGAAAGTGTGTTGTGTGTGTATGAGTCAAAGAGACCGCTACATTGGTCACCCATACATGATTCAGGCACTTATGTAAGCCTTACTGAGGTAATCTTTTTATAAGCCACTTATGTGCAGTGAACCATTTCAGTATGGGTCAGTGTTTCAGCTGACCAATGCATCCTGGGAGTTTTGTCAGAAAAGTACCAGCAGAAACAATGTTTTTATAGCAAAAATATAGCGCTCGTAATGTAGCATTCTGACCATCTTTTCAAATAATTTAAATTCAAATAATAATGTTACATTTTGTATGTAAAATAAAAACCCTTAATTGAATTAATGTAATTCAAATGCATACATGACTGAATTGCGCTACGTTTGTTTTCATACATTTAATTTCAGAGCCCTGAATAAAACTGAAGCCTGCACGCTCACCCAAGCTGAAGATCGAACCCGGGCTGCTTTAATTAAGTTTGCTTTAATACCGCAGACTCGTAATTCGTGTCAGCGGCAACATCCTGGCACATAATTGGATTACATTATGTATAATTGAAACAAGTAATTAGAAACTTTCATATAAGCAATTAAATCACATTTTTATTGCAAATGTTTTAAATATTTTTGAGTAAACCATACATATGTTCTCTTAAATCTAAATGACCACATATTCCCTTTTTTCTTTCAGTTTCATGTTGACAAAATCATTTTTTCAATAATTTTGTTGCAGGCATTTTAATCTATTGAACCAGTTCTTGTTTACAGAAAGGTGCTTTAGAAAAACACTCTTTGACAGATCAATAGCTGCACACCACCAAGAGCAGAAAAAATGTTCCTCTGTTAAGTCATGAGCAGTTGTGACAGAGGCAATAACCCAAAGATGTAATCTAAAATTGATGAGATATTTATGCAATATTGATTTCCTCTACATTGTGACGAGTAATAAAAGCCTGCATGTATGGTATGCTGTATGCCGAGACGGTTAGTAATTAGTTTTCTGTAATCAGCTTATAAAAATTTAGAGCTGAGTACTTTAAAGATGTGTAATTTGACTATGTTTACTCTGAGATGATTGCATTTCTTCAATGTTTACTGAGATAATCTGTTCATAAGTATATGTCATAAGATTTATTTACATATTTGCACATATCCAGCTCAGTAAAGCTCTGCACTAAAATTATATTAGTTCATTTGTATATGTACCATTAAGTATTTCATGTATATTATGGAGTTAAAATGAAACTTTTTACAGTATGTTAATGGCAAATATGTTTTTAATGATTTTCAAAAAAGGCATGCCAAAAAAATGTCTACTCTAAACAAATGTTTATTTAACAAATTGTGTTTTGTGAATTTGAATGGGCAAACAAATTGTGAAAATAGACGTTGCATGATATCAGGTGTTATACAAATACCACACTCAAAACATCAAAAATACATGATTTTCTATGTATTTTTCATTGGAATATTCTAAAAATATAATCATGGTTCGTGAAATCTTGAATATAAATTATGAATTTGTAGATGAAGTAATGTGTGCATCCCAGCACGTGGTGAGCACTAAATCCACTAAACCCTCCACTTCCGATTTAGCCCAAAATCTAAAGTTCTAACAAAGCTGTTTTTATTATTATTATTATTATTAATAATAATAATAATAATAATAATAATAATAATAATAAAATGAGCAGCAAAAAAACTGCTTTTAATTTCACTTTTAATTTTCTTATTTTATTGGCAGATAATATTGTATCTTTCTAGAAATACAAACTTTTAGTTGTATTATTAAAAAATAAAATGTAATATTTATTAATTTTACCAAAATAAAATTATCTGCCAATAGAACAAGACTATTTTATACTTGATATTAGTAAAAGATTTTAAGAAAAATTTTTAATAATCATATATTTGGTTTATTGCTTAGGGTTCTATATTATAATAGAAAATACGAAATAAATTTCACTATACTCGAAATACACTATATCACCAAAAGCATGTTGACACCTGCATAGCGAACATCCCAGTCCAAAATCAAGAGCATTAACACGGAGTTTGTCCCCCTTTTGCTGCTATAATAACCACTCTTCTGGAAGGGCTTTCTACTAGATTTTGGAACATGGATATGGGGTTTTATGCCCATTCAGCCACAACAGTGGAAGAGGTCAGGTTCTGATGTTGGGTGAGGAGGCCTGGTGCACAGCCATCATTCCAGTTCATTCCAAGGATGTTCAGTGAGGTTGAGATCAAGGCTCTGTGAAAACCACTCAAGTTAATCAGCCTTGGCAAACCATGCATGGAGCTGGCTTTGTGCACAGGGGCATTGTCATACTGGAACAGGTCTGGGCATCTTAGTTCCAGTGAAGGTAAAATGTAATGCCACAGCATACAAAGACATTTTAGACAATTGTATGCTTCCAATTTTCATATGGGTGTGATGGTCAGGTGTCCACATGCTTTTGGCCATATAGTGTATTTCCACTTGCTAGGAAGTGTTATTTGCAGTGCATAGTGAAACACACATGGATAGTGAACACAAATCTATGGCGTGTGATAGATACATTTGTCAGTAACTAAAAGTATAAAGATATTAATTACCCTTATAGAGAAAGGTACAAATTTGGTTTGTCCCAGATGTGTCATGATGTCTATGGTACAATGTGTAATCAAGTTCAAAGTGCGCCATTTTCTGTTCTTGTATATTTCAGAGGTGGACACAGTGGGGCTGATTACCAGATTTTAGGGCTGAATTCTGCTTTTGCTGGATTCCACTATCAGTATAGCAACACCATGTGGCACCTCAGCTTCCCACATACCTCCACTACTTGCCTGTCTGCTCTCCTTATCATCATCCTGAGTGGTACCCAGCTTTCCCAGGCTACCTCTGATGCATCCCACAGTAGTCCGGGGAACTGTTCTGGGGAGTACAGCTGCTCTGAGGGTGTGGTACTCCCTATATGGAACCCACAGAACCCGTCAGTGGGAGATAAGGTGGCGCGTGCCATTGTCTATTTCGTTGCCCTCATCTACATGTTCCTGGGAATGTCCATAATTGCAGATCGCTTCATGTCCTCCATCGAGGTCATCACTTCACAAGAGAAGGAAATCACTATTAAGAAACCTAATGGAGAAACTACCACTGCCACAGTCCGTATCTGGAACGAGACAGTCTCCAACCTGACCTTGATGGCATTGGGTTCTTCAGCACCGGAGATCCTGCTCTCTGTGATTGAAGTGTGTGGGCACAAGTTTGAAGCTGGTCACCTTGGTCCCAGCACCATAGTAGGCAGTGCTGCCTTCAACATGTTTATCATCATTGCTATCTGTGTCTATGTGGTGCCCGATGGTGAAGTGAGAAAGATAAAACACTTGAGGGTCTTTTTTGTGACAGCAGCTTGGAGCATATTTGCCTACATCTGGCTCTACCTGATCCTCTCCGTGTTTTCCCCTGGTGTGGTGGAGGTCTGGGAAGCTGTTTTAACATTCCTCTTCTTTCCCATTTGTGTGCTCCAAGCCTGGATTGCAGACCGCCGCTTGCTGTTCTACAAGTACGTTCACAAGCGTTACCGCACCGACAAGAATCGAGGCATTATCATCGAAACGGAGGGTGATGGCATATTCACAAAGATGGACATGGAAATGGATGGACAGGGCACCAATTCTCACCACAAGGAGGTTCTGGATGGCATGCTTGCTGGCGTGGAGGAGGGAGGAGGCGGAGGAGGAGGTGGAGAAGAAGAAGAGGCACGAAGGGAAATGGCTCGTACGCTGAAGGAGCTGAAGCAAAGGCACCCTGAGAAGGACATGGAGCAGCTGATTGAAATGGCCAACTACCAGGTTTTGGTTCAGCAACAGAAGAGCAGGGCATTCTACCGCATCCAGGCCACACGCATGATGATCGGTGCAGGGAACATCCTGAAGAAGCATGCTGCAGACCAGGCCAGGAAAGTAGTGAGCTGCCATGAGGCCAACGCACAAGAAGAGGATCCTCACACCATCTACTTGGAGTTTGAGCCCTCTCACTACCAGTGCTTCGAGAACTGTGGTTCCCTCAAACTGGCTGTGGGCAGACATGGAGGAGACAGTGGTTGCACAGTAAAGGTGAGCATTAACATTAGGAAAACATTAATATAAATCTGCTTTACTCCAGTCACTTAAAGACTGTTAATTGGCCCTGAAATCCACTGAAGCTCTCTGGTGGCTGAATTACTGAATTACCGTTCAGGTATTTTACTTACTATGCATTACATTTTATGAATTTTAGGAAATTAGACTGAATATTGTGAAAATAATATCAAATCAGTGGATACTGATTCTTGTGTCTTTGTTTGCATAAATTTTAATATTTATAAAGCTGTCTATTTTATTAGAAGGGTTACTACATGTGGAAAGACAGCAAAAAGAAATACTGGATATATACAATATACATGCATCGATCACTTTATTAGGATGTGCAAATTCATGCAAATTGTTGAAGACTGGAAAAAGACCGTCTTCAACTGTCCAGTTTCTGCATAATTGCATGTGCATGGCATACATTTGTCAGGCATTAATTACCTGCAGGGAAGGATGAGCACTGAATTGAGTTTGAAGATAAGAGGGTGTCAGGGGATTTCTATATTTCTAGCCTAGAACCCAGAATCCCAGCAATGCTGTTGGTCCTGTATGAAAGCTCAAACACGTATCCACCAGTTTCACTTATTTCAGGACTTTAAAGTTGTTGTTTTTTTGCAGTGTTGTATCATCTCAGCATCCACAGATCTGCGACTACAAAATCTTGTGCTGTGTCTTTCCCCAGGTGGACTATCGAACTGAGGATGGCACAGCTAACGCTGGCTCTGATTATGAGTTTGCTGAGGGGACGCTGGTCTTCAAACCAGGCGAGACCATAAAGGAGCTGACAGTTGGCGTAATTGATGATGACATCTTCGAGGAAGACGAGCACTTCTATGTGCACCTCAGTAACCCACGTGTTGTTCATCGACCCGAGGTCTCCATTCTCGATCCCAATGCCCCAGGCAATAGCCTTTTAGGCTCCGTTCCCATCCAGCCAAAAGCTGCTCTGGGTGCTGCTCATACTGCCACGGTGACCATTTATGATGATGACCACGCGGGGATCTTCACATTCGAGGGTGCATCAATGCGTGTGAGTGAGAGCGTGGGCATTATGCAGGTGAAGGTGCACAGAACATCTGGAGCACGTGGAAAGGTGGCAGTGCCATTCCACACCAGTGAGGGGACCGCCAAGGCCGGAGAGGACTACGAGGAGGTGGCCGGAAAATTGGAGTTCCTCAATGATGAAACCATGTAAGTTCATAAAATGTTTTTGAGGCAGTTTGGCTTCTTAACTGAGCTTTGTATAACTATGCAAAATGAACAAAGCCTCCTACAAAACACTGAAGCTTAAAAATATAATCAGGAGGAAGAATCTTTGGATTCACACTGGCAAAACTGACCCCATAAAAGGCCACTGGGTTTACATGACGGAGCTGGCATTTGACATGGCGTGTTTCAAAAATGCCAGATTAACATCATACTCATTTTATTTGATAGTAAATTTAATAATTCTCAGGGACAGAACCAGTAAATCCCTTAAACTCTGAAAGCCCACCAGACATTTATCCCACAATTGGCCCTTGTACACTCATCCTATTTGGTTAGTAGCGACTAAATAATATGCTTTAAGATTATTAAAATAATGTGCGTTCGCAGGTTATGCTATCAAAGTAAGTGAAATTTTATAATTTCAAAAAATGATCTTTATTATTTCTTGGTGCTACTTTTTTAGGTTCTGTTTCAAGAATTCATATGCTAGCCATCATATTTCTTGAATAAAGGCAAAATGAGGCATGTAGTTTGGGATATAAACAACATAATCAATAACCTTTGCTCAAAAAGTGTTATGTTATGTTATTTCCATAATCTAGGTTTTGTGAGTGTAGTCAATAAAAGATATCATTTATCAGTTTGAAATCTATCATATATATCTGGACAGGTATATTATTTAGTTTCTTTTAATTTTACATGCTACCTAAGATTTTACTCAGCTTAAGTATGTATTTTGTTAACAAAATTCTATTTGTAATATTATAATACTGTAAAGATTGATATTTGTAAATCAATTATATATATGAATTGATATGGTTTTGTCTGAAGTTTCAGTGAATTGAGGATATTAAGACTAGGCAATATTTATTTTATTTTAAGTTTTGACCGTAGGCAATATTTTGGAGTTAACGCACATATTTAGTGGCAAGTATATAATATATAATGGGTTTTTTTTGTAATATATATTTTTTATATATATAAGTTTTTTTTCCCACCAAAAGTGGTGTGTGTGCATATATATATATATATATATATATATATATATATATATATATATATATATATGTGTGTGTGTGTGTATCTATTTATGTATGTATCTATA
>JAQQZX010000011.1:4699092-4711458 GCA_030068355.1 Notoglanidium maculatum | reverse complement strand
AACAGCCACACACGCTCACATTCACACCTATGGGCAATTTAGAGTAGCCAGTTGACCTAATCTGCATGTCTTTGGACAGTGGGAGGAAACCTGAGCACCCGGAGGTGTTCCCACGCATGCACAGGGAGAACATGCAAACCCTGGACCTTCTTGCTGTGAGGCGACAGTGCTAACCACTTCACCACCATGCCGCCCCCATATACACATATACACAAAATCATGATTTCACACAAAACGTTGCGCATGGTCTTATTCTACCCTGTGCTACTGATTTTGAAGCGTTATTTATTTACCACTATTAGTATTCCCCTGTGGCTGGCTCTGCACGCCCAGTGCACATAAACATGTGGTGCTGAAATAAAGCGTTGTGCAGTACCGCTCCGACACAGTTCACAGCAACTCATAATGAGGAACCAGGGACTAATGTTCTGTCTGAGGCTTCCCCTAAAGACTACGGCTGAGCTCTAACCACACAGGCTACTGCATACTACATGCTAACAAATATGCTGTCATGGCCTATTAATGTAGAAGCAATAAGCATGAGTTCTTTTTACACACTATACATGCTGAAGTTTTTTTTGTTGTTGTTTATGTTCATGCATTATATTCAAATCACATTTATTTGGACTTATGACTTGTGATGGTGTACTGTTTTGAGTAATATATAATGATGTGTGTAAATGGGGGGGGAAACCATGAAAACTGAGACCAAAAACCACGTGCAGGATATTTTAAAAAATATTGATGAGCTTTTTATATTTAATATATATTATTTAAGGTACTTTGTATATGTTATATTTCAGCATATATTTTATGTTATTGTACTATGCAAATAATAATAATGCATTTTAGCCACTGTTTTTAAAAAAAGATATTAGAAAAAGACTTTTTGTATAGGCAAGTCTTCCTTTCAGTAGAACAATATTTAAAACAAATAACATGAAATATAAAACTATTATGCCTGGTTTGCATGTTGACTGGGATCTTGTAGAAGCCAGAAATCATTAAGAAGTGTCAATTTTAGCCAAAAGTTCAGTTAATTTCTGGATTTCCACTCCAACCTTGGCAAACCATGGCTTTACGGACCTCGCTTTGTATACATGGGCATTGTCACGCTGGAACATGTTTGAGCCTCTCAATTCAAATGAAGAGAAATTGTAATACTACAGCATACAAAGACATTCCTGACAATTGTTTGCTTCAAACTTTGTGGCAACAGTTTGGGTGTAATGGTCAGGTGTCCACAAACCTTTGGCCATATTTCTGTTTGCACCCTGCACCATTTAAACCAGGTCTACCGCCTTTATTGTGAAGATTTACTAGCTACCTAAAAACTCAGGCTCACCTGTCCTAGCTAAGACATGTCTGGAGTCTGTAACTTCTTATTGCACACAATATTTGTCCAGTGTGACTAGCCACGATGCTTAATTGTGTGCTCCTTTCACAGTACAAATGATTAAACTGGCAATCGCTTGAATTAGCCATAGCACAGAACAACACAATTAGGCTAAGCGTGTAATTAGCGCAATCACACTATTAATAATTTTTGGGCAACTTTTTTTGTCCAGCTTCTTCTCCCTCAGTTTTCGAAATATTGACCCAAAACCAACTTCCACTCATCTGTCCTGTGCCCAAATAGTCTGCTTGGGTACAGCTTTTGGAAAGAAACACTTGTTCTCTCGTTTTCCTGTCTCCCCCCCCCCCTCCCCAATTAAAACGAATGGAGTTCGGAATAAAAGTCTTCTTGCTCAATCATACTTCATCACAGAGGCACCAAGTGTGATAAGGCACCTCCGGACAACTCACCCAACATGAAATCAGATATGACCCGCATTCATCTTTTTCTTGCTTTTCGTCCATCCCTTTTTCTCCCATTGGTGGCAATGCATTTTTGGCCCCATTCAAATGAATGGAGTTTTGGAATCAAATTCATCCTGCTCGGTCACACTTCATCTGAGACCCACCAAACTTCATTTCATACCTCAGACCAACTCATCCCATACACCTATCCATCCATAATCAGTCTCACTCATCTTTTTTGCACTGCGGGACAATCACAATTGCATTTTCTGCTGGAAATGCATATCAAGTTACAGTTATAACTGTAATCACAGGACAATTTATTCTTACTAAAGCTGTGTGTGTGTGTGTGTGTGTGTGTGTGTGTGCGTGTGTGCGCATACAAGCAACAATTGTGAAAATTTTGGCAAAATGCAGGGAAAGTTTATTGGGAAATAACATACAGATATGCTTATATACTACAAGCTGAACAACTTGTGCATATGTCTAATGCTAGCTCTAAAAGGATATTGTGAAAAACAAAGTAAAACTTGTCTTTGATGTGACATCACAGTTTTGGAACACATTAAACCTCTGTCCGTCATGGTGTTCATATATTAATCAGGTATATTATAAGGAATAAGAAACAAGGTGTGCTGTTAAAGGAAAATGATCACCAACAGTCTGATGTGATGTGGCCAAACGTCCCTAATTTTTTTAATGCAAAATCCTCTCTCCAGAAGACCTTGTCATGGTGGAAAAGCTAAAGTTACAGCTTTACTTCTGTTGGTGCTGACACGGGAGTCTCGGAGCTGTTAATTTATGTCTTCAAGTTTTGTAATACTTAGCACGAATACAAGCACTCACACTTGATACGAAGCCCTATGAAGCTCCAATCACACTTCATGAATAGTTCCCTCATTGACACACAACAGTGCGGGTCTCTGCATTCCACTGCTGTTGTGCAAAGTGTCGGATAGGCTTTAGAATGAGTGCGTAGTGACACTCGGCTGTGATTTGAATTAGAACCAGAACCAGAACTGAGAGTCGTGCTGTTATTGAAAATTAACCAACAACTTCTGACCAATCAGATTTGAGAATTCAACATCACTGCGGTAAGTTTATTGGTTAATGTTGGTCATGTTGGTTGTTGGTTAATGTTGAGAAAACACAGGTACATCATGGTGTAATTAAAGCATCAAACACCACTTACTTAGTGGATTCCATAGAATGGAAAATATTATATTCTGCCAATATAAATGTGTTTATATAGTCTGTAGAATTTGATTCTTGATGTACCCAAACTTCATGAGAACAGTGAAAATTGCTCCATATTGCTCCATATCCAACAACAATGAAGGTACATTACATATAGCTTATATGAGCTTGTGTAATATCTTTGACTGAAATGTTCTGTCAAAGCACCTGCACTCTGTTCAAGTGTAGAATAAAGCTGAATACTAAGGCTGTGATATTTGCACACATGCCTATTGTGTTATATGAGTCAGTGGGAGAAAATTGTTCCATCTTTTTTTACAGAAGTACGTGAGTCTTGTCTTATACTGAGCTACAGAATGCACGCTATAACGCAAGCAAGTTATATTCACCCATTTTGAGAGGATATTGCTAATTTTTGCATCAGCCTCTGATTCCGCAGTAGGCAAAAGGTCTCAAGATTAACAGTTTGGCAGGATTGAAATAGCAAACAATAGTCAGGTAGGTGGATGGAAAGAACTCTGACATTGTTATTAATAGCGATACCTTTAGGCCCTGTTCTTTCATTTTCTCTCTTTCTCCCTCTCTTGCACTAGCCTATTAGGTTTAAGTTAAACAATTAGGGATGACAGAGGTGTATGATTCCAATTCTAGGAAAGAGAGCTGTGGTAAAATTAATTACATTCTTCATCTTATAATACCTCAGACCTCTCATACATTCTGTCTGTAATTATACGGCTTCTCTGTAACCGAGCCAGTCTCCAAACCCCTGCGCACTAGTGTACTTTTTCCTCTCTCTTTTATGTGCTGCTATTAGACCACACATGGGGCTCACATCGCCAGACATTGTTGACGAAAAGCAGTTCATCCCCTTGTGTTTTCTGTTTTGTGGTCTTTTGACTTTCCGCCATGTCCTACAGCTCTTCATGACTTTTGTAACAGCTCGGGTACTCCGCCCAGTCCAGCAGATGTCACTCTGTCATGAGTTCTAGTGTAACCTCTAACCAGTGTAGCCAGTTTAGCGACTTTGTTGCTAGATTTAACAACTTTTTTGAGCTTCTTTAGCAACTAAAAATCTTATCTAGCACCTAGACACAAATTTGGTGTCTTCTAATAACTTTGGCAGCTTCTGTTCTTGTTGATCAACAGCAAAAATCACCTTTCACTGATTTGTGAATGATGTCATGTCTGCCTTTGTAGTTCTCTAGCATTGCCCATGTTTCTAAAAATAATGATTGACCTATGTAGGATCGGCTGCAGTCATAACATGGAAGTAGATGTAACAGATTTAAGAGATACTGTAGATGGCACGTAGTTTTAGAAACCTTTATGCAGACTGTTTTTACCACCACTTTTGTTAAACCTGTTGCTTGAGCTGAGTGCAGATTGCACAACTTTGAGAAGAAATTTCAGAATTGTTGACTTTCATACTACACAAATTTATTCACTTGCCTTCAGATATTTAATGGCTGAAAAAAAAAAAATCAAACAGGCTATAACATATTGGAGCCTCGTGATCACATACAGACTGAAAAAACAACACTTCTCAGTTTTCAGTAGTTCTTCATTGCAAAGTCTTGCCAATTCTCCGGTAGCATAAGTTCCATCTTAACCTTGAATGTGCCTATAATGCAAAAAAAGACATCCAAGAATTTTAAATATGGCCAGCTTTATATTTTTTTTATAATTCAATAAAACAGATACATGATTATTAAACCTATTTCTAGACATATTTTAAATTAAATTCAAGCTTGAAATAGCAAAAGTAAATTTACAGCTGTCAGATTTGTAAAAGTATCTTTAACACGTTGAATAATCTTATATATGATTTATATTGATCTTGTAATAAAATTATTAATACATTTGCTCTTGTTCAAGATATTTCCACTTGGTCATTTTTTTTCAGTGCAGACCATTTTCTTGGTTTTATTCCAACATGTAATATACAGAAGCCTTTCACCAGTACACAGTGTATTTTCAGCTTACCCTGAACAGTAGACATCTGCATGTACAAATGTGTTTACAAATTAAGTCACACGGGTTAGTTTTGCATTATGGTCAATAAAGTGCAGTAGGTGAAATTTTTCAAATCTTTTTTGGTTACTCCAGTTTTGAGAAGAAAAACTTTTCACAAAAAAAACTGTGCTGCTAGCAAAGTTATTTTAGGGGTAGCAGGGCAATCCTGGTGTCAAAATGAGCCTGAGGATTCCCACTTTCTTACTACATCATGTAATTATTATTGAAATATTCTAAAAATAAGATTCTGACAGACTTTTCCGAGACCCTCCTCATAAACAAACTTGCACTGGTGCTATGTTGACATATGGCCTTGATACAGTAATAAACTTGGTATCAAAATGGAGCTTATTGAACCAAGAATCTGAAAATATGCCTAACTCAAATCACCAAAAAAGTGACTTAATACCTGATTTGATGTAATGGGTCACAAATATGACCACCAGAGACAGAGACTGCTCAGTGGGTGAACTTTTTTCGATGGTTGCTGTGTTTACTCTCTACTTAATGGAGCGTGAAGGTTTACAAACTTGGAATGGCAAACCACTAGGGACAGACTCCGGGAATTAATCACGGCTCTAGGAACGTTGTGGAAGGAGCAATGTGGTGGGTAAAGCCATTGATCTCAACTTGTGAGGTCTGGCTGACAAGACTGCAGCTCCTACGGGATCATACAATGTACATATCCTGCTTTTGCTAGTCTTTCTTTGACCGGGTGAAATATGACTCACAGATGGGGAAAAAAATGCTTCCTAGACTATTTCCTATAAGGTTTTCTTCCACAGCGAGAAAACATTCCCCGGAGAATCATAATGGTGAGTAGCATCACATGCAATTTGTTTCTTTGCCCTCGGGCCTAGAGAACACCAAGAGTGTCCGACATCCGTCATTGCTAATCGCTTATAATCAATACGAGAGGCTCATTAACACTCACATAGCCTAATACTCTGAAAGCCTCATTTGAATTTTAAGGAATATGAAGTGCATTTCAACTGGAGGATTTCCAGAAGAAAAAAAATCACACTAGTTGAGGGGCGTGAAAGCATTTACATAAAACTCTCCCATTCATTAGTTTGAAATAGGGTCATGGAAAAATGTAAATAAACCTTTAGCAAGTGCATGTACAGATCAAAAACCTTATTCAAGCACAGATAACATGGAGCCAGGATTTAATAAATGATTAGATAATTGTAAATATATAAAACTGGTTTAAAAGGTTTGTGATGCATCCAGCTTTTATTTTCTCTTTTTGTTAATTGGTCCAAAAATCCAGCATGCGTAGCACTATATTTCTGTTCTGTGGCTCAGCTTAGCAATTGGCGACCTGCACAGGTTGTACCCTGCCTCTCGCCCGATATCAGCTGGGATTGACTCCAGCTTCCCTGTGACCCTTAACTGCTAGTCTTTCAGGACAGGAAAAGCTCCTTAAATTCTGTGTAAATACATGCGAACAGAGGTATACTAAAGTAAAGTAGCTAGCTTTTTAGTACCTTTTTTAGTAATAGTATAGGACTATTTCACTCCTCCTGCTCTGTGATAAAGAGCGAGATGTAGTGAGCCCCTGCCCAATTTGGGAAGGCCACGAGTCCAACTGAAGCATTTCCTGAGCTTAAGCAGTTGGCTATAATCTCTCGTTAGTGCCTGGCACTCCATCTGAGCAGCTCTCACTATGACAGCTCAGTTGAGTAATGACTTATTTATGTGCAAGATGGCGATTGCAGAAATGCCTTATTTGTAGCCATTGTGGATTAATTATCACATATTAGTGGAGCACAGCTTTCCCTCTGGCCAAATTCGCCAAGTCTATTTAAAGTGTCCCTGGGTGATCTGGCTGGTCTTGGATCAGCATTTTCTTTTTGTGAGTATTATGTATTCATTTTCTCCATTTCCCCCATCGCTAGCAGCTAATGGATTTACTGTGTAGTTGCGACTGACAGATTCTTCTTCATTAACTTCTCAGTTTGTATCTCAGACACTGCAGACCGGAGAAATCTTTAACCGCAGGCACACAAAATGCCTCTTTGTAGAGACAAAGGAAAGACGAATGCACAAAAGCTATAAAGGATAATGAATGGAGGGTTGGTGTTATTTTGTTTTTTTTTTCATGTGAGACTTGCATATCTGCTAGAGTTGTCTGGAATGTGGGTCAATTATGGCATACTTTATTTGCACATATTTTTAAAAGTATTTTCTAATGAAATGTAGGAAACCAAGACAAATTATGTGTCCTAATGGTCTTATTACATGTACATTATTGGATTGAGTTTCTTGTGTGGTTCTTTTGAGTGTGCTACTTAGGTTCTACAGTGGCCTTATGGCATTATGTTATACCCTATTTAGTGAGCATGTGTAGTGAATCCATAATAAAGCCAACTGGAATTTGGCCTAATTGTGGTAATAATTTAACACAAAGACAATTGTTACAGTGGTGAAAATCACAACCCACCATTATCAAAATGGTTATATTTATGATTGAATTCTTATAGTTATTAGCATGTTTGACTGGTCACTTGAATGTAATTAGTTTAATCCAAACCCCAATTACTGAAAACCAAGTTGGGTGGGAGGGATGGCGCACTCTCTCTAGAGAGCCAATTGTGGGTGTCTATGAGCTCATGTAAAAAGGTAGAAAACACTTTCATCGGTGTGTGTTACGCTGCCCCGCAACACCACGTGAGCAGCAGTTCGAAGAGATGCACCTGGCTGCCTTTGCATGTCTCGGATGAAGCACAATATTAACACAAAATAGACAAGTGTGTGGTTTACTTTTTGGCAAAAACATGCAACTGCCAATCAAATACCTACCTACTAATTTGCACACATAATTACGTTGATCACTGACTATAAAAAGTTACCATAAGAAATCTTTAAAGTGGCTATGTAATTTTGACTTATATAATTGTGATTCTTTCTCATTCTTACTCATCAGATTCTTACTCATAGTGTAGGGCTTAGGTAAGTATAATTTGACTGCATTTTTAGGGAGTGTGTGAGCTGCAGCTGGTGTGCAGTGGTCAGCTGGTTAGATTTAGCTGTAGGTGCTAAACATTATACCCAGTGTTTATGGATGCTCTTCTTCTCAGTGACCTATAGCTGAGCACTACACAGGAACATCCACAAGATGCAATCTCAGATGCATGTTGGGCTGGCTCTTCTTTGTCTGGCTCTCTCTTTGTAGAGTGTCTTGGTATGTTTATCAGGTCATACAGTATCCTCTCCCTCGCTGTATGTATTTATTTTCTCCATATCTGCTTCCATCCCCATCTATAATGTGTTACTCCAAAGTTTCCTAGTCTATTGCCATTTCTGCCTCACCCTCCCTGCTCGCTTCTCTGGTTCATGAATTTGTTATAAAGAACAGAAAGGAGGGGGGGAGCGACGGAGAGATGAGGAGAGGGCAGTGACATTGATCTGAGGCTGGGATTCACTTCTTCTTTCATTATCATGTTCCCTTTGGTCTTGTACTCTCATTCTGTTCTAGATATTCAACATAATACACACCTTACTATGCAGTAACCTTATGTTATGTCTTGTCTCACTCTCACTCTGTCTATCTAACTCTGTCTTTCTCTTTCCTTGTGTGTCTGCTTGCTACCTGTTGCCATGCCAACCCCATAATTTTTTTGCATCTTGAATATTGCCCAGAGCTGTGTATCTCCATGGGGTCTCCAAGTAACTGTATATATTTATTACTCATGCTGAAATGTACTATGTGTTCCTTCACATATAGGCACTGGAACACTAAAGGATTGGGTTTTTTTTTTAACGTGTGTAAACATGATAATACCTACAGAAATGTGAGTTAATAACAAGGTTTTGCAAAGGTTTGTGTCTTTCACATGAAATAGTGTCAAAATCTTGTCAGTTTGCATGTTTGCTTTAATGACTATATAGGTTGGGGAGCTTTTTACCTCAAAATTTAAAATACAGAGCAGTGTTTGTACAGAAAGAATAATTTAGAACCCGCAGTGCAATTTAATAAGCCTGAAAACAGCGACTGTGTGTGGAAAGTAGTACAACCGAAAGGCAGGTATTAGATTTGCAGTTGAATGTTTTTGTCAGTTGCGACAAAATTAAACCACACACCCTTCTATTTTGTGTTTATATTGTATTGTAAACACTTGCTTGACATGTCTCACTGCTTTTATTGCATGTTGTACTGGGCATGTGGCAGGTTTTGGTGTTTGTTTACTCTTCAGGATGTCTTGTTGACATCTGTACTCATTATGGCATCATTGAGACTTATTATCACTCATAAAAACCTGATTTAACTATGGTTTCGTTTCTCAACTTTGCATGTAATGTCAATCATGAAATTATAATCACACACACAGGCACACAAATTATGTACACAATTTTTCCCACACAAATTAGTCCTTATTTATTATTTGGGCTGTAAATAAATCAGGGTCAAGATATTATTTGTATTTGGATATTTCCTGCAGTATTGTCTCTCCATGCATATGCCTGCACATACACACCCAGAAAAACATTTTTGTGTGGCGAGTGTTTAACTCAACAAATAATAGGAAATTAAAAACTGAGGGTCACAGTGAGAGGTAGTCACAAATCTGTCTGCCTATTCCAAAACTGAATTGTTTAATCGTTCCATTTCCCTCTTCTCGGTAATATCTGATTGCTATAGCATTCATTTGAAAATAACGCTAAGACTGAAAGTTTTAATGAATTTGAAAACCCTTCCAGCAATTTACAATATCAAAAACTAAACATAACTGCTGTCAAGGTCAAGCTGCCTAGTTATGTACAAATTGAACAAATATTGTATGCCGAGGTCTGAACACTCTCTGGCTTATTTTATTTTTTTAAAGAGAACATGGATGTATCCTTTATCGTCTTCCATTTCCAATAATCATGTACAGCACCTCTGGTGCCGCAGTCAGTTTGGGAAAAAAACAGCAGCCGAAAATTTATTTGATGAGCAGTTTGTCTTACAAGAAATACTTTTGACTGTCACAAAATATTTATTACCAGACTGTACTGCCTTTTCAGGGTTAGCAAGTTTTAGATTCATTTTTTTTGACATATTGCTGCTTTCGAATCCTGTCTCAAACTGTGTAAGGGACTGTGGGGACGTATCTTAGCACTGAATTTTAAGACACTGATGCCTTCATCTGCAAAGGCAGCAAGGCATTAAGGCTTCAGTTTCAGAAACAACCAATGTGTGTCACGCTTGCTTATGAAATCCCTGTGTCTGATCTGCGCTGCATCTCCGGAGAGCTCTGTATTGTCTGCTCACTAGGTCACATCATATGAACACCTGAGGGTCACTGTGTGAGGTCTAGACACCTGTTTAATCAGCAGGTACAAATCTGCCCGCCAGCCTGCTCCCGTGCTTTCTCTCGTAAGCTTTTTAAGATTGCTGGAACAACAACGACTACTACTACTACTACTAGTGCTATTACTGTTTTACTGTAAAACTATTGGACTAGGTGGCAGGACAAGAATCCCTGGTTCCATTCTGAGCACTGAGGTGTTGCATGTTCTCTCCATGTCCATGTCAGTTTCTTCTGGGTTCTCCGTTCACCTCCAAGAAACATTCCAGTAGATTGCTTGATACAATGCATTGCTTCTAGTGAATAAGTGTATGAATGCGTGTATGATGTTCTGCAATCAGCTGATGTCCATCCAGGGTGTATTCTCATCTCAGACCCGTGTTCCTAGGATAGGCTCTGGATCCACCAGGATAAAGTGGCTAGTTGCACATGGTACCAATCTACACATAAAAAAGTCATGGTCTGATTGAAACCAATCCAGATAAAATCTAAAAGACATGACCGCAAAAAAATCTGTGAGGAAATAAAATGTAATGTTGCAAATTTTACAAGATTTAAAAATAATTGTCAAGCTGGATGCTGTGTGATCGTTCTTCTTCTTGCTGTCTACTTCATAAGGGCGTTTGCTGTGTTGAAGTTTGCAGATTACGAACAGAAAAATCAGGGAAAATGTACAGCTTAAAGGATTCAAAGGCTGTTAAGAAAATACAACAAGATTGGAGGGATATTCGGGCAGGATATTCTGTTATAAGCAGGGATGGATAAGGTACAGTGAAAAAATATGGATACTGTGTCAAAGAATGAAGCAAAAGTCTGCAAGAGTAAAAGTAAAATACATTCATGTTTATACATTCTTTTTTAAATATTCAAGAAATTAAAAAGTTAATATTTCTAACTGCTGGAATGAGCTGACCAGAAGTTTATCATGCCTGATCCTGCATAGCTAGCAAGTTCGCTAAGCAATCAGTCATGAGGAAAATATTCTGATAACTCAGATAATCCTAGAATTTGGCTTGTTGGTTCTTTAATGCTTAATTACCCTTTTGAAATGAATGCTAAGGTACATTAGCAATGAAAAAAACTTAACTAGCTAAGTTAGTTACTCTGTAAAATCAGCTAGCTAAGTTAGTTAATATTCCTAACTACTTTACAAAACCTAACTAGCTAATTAAACAAATTTAAACTTAATGGCCCACTATGTAAGATTCAACCAACTGAATCCCTCCTTTCCAAGAGTGTATTCGAGAGTATAGTAGCTGTCAGGTGCCTGTAGCATACTTCCAAGTACTTGTGTTTTCTGTGCTAAATAATAAGTATGATCCTTCATTTTTCAAAATTTGAGGTCGCAAACACTGTTTCCTCTTCTGTCTTCTTCCTTGTCTTCTTCATCTTCATTCCCATGCTTCCTTCCCCTGCCGCTTGTAAAAACGTGAAACGCGGAAGACACTCTCTAGAGATTTGGGCATTCTGGGCTACTGTAGTGCTGCAACGTTATCACCCCAGTTATAAGAGAATATTTACGAATATTACATTGAGAAAGGGAAATGTAAAATTTTTCATCAGATCTTTCTGAATCTTTTAGGAAGTCCTTTTTTTTTTTACTATTATTACCTTGTCACACACATTTTGACCATTTTTATTATTTTCGATAATGACGGAACATCGGTGATATTGAAACATAAAACATTTATCACGCTAAATGTCTTTAGTGCTATAAATGAATATTTTGCCTTTTTCACGTTACCCTAATGGAATATAGATTTTGCACTGTAAATAACGGAGTTCAATAACTGGCAGAATTGCAAAGTGGAGTTTGTGCTGAATCAGAGAATGTAGATGAGTTGATGATGGTGTAATAAATCAGCAAGTTAAAAAATATAAAGGTTTATCCAGATGGTGCCTTAGGGCTTATAAGCTTAACAATCCAGAAAGACTGATTTTAGTTATTTCTAAAGGGAAAGAGGTCAGAAAACAAATAAAAAATGATCAATCTCTCTCTCTCTCTCTCTCTCTCTCTCTCTCTCTCTCTCTCTCTCTCTCTCTCTCTCTCTCTCTCTCTCTC
>JAQQZX010000011.1:4652271-4673441 GCA_030068355.1 Notoglanidium maculatum | reverse complement strand
GGAGAACATGCAAACTCCACACAGAAAGGAACCCTGGGTGACCCGGGGATCGAACCCAGGACCTTCTTGCTGTGAGGTGACAGTGCTAACCACCACACGACCGAGCCTCCCCTAATAAAAACATACTTATGAATATTATATTAAATTTCTGCTGAAAGATCCTCCTAAATCCTACATAGTGGTCCTTTACATACAGCAAGCACCAATATGAATATGGTGAACTATTGACTGCTGTATTAGACTGGAATATTTTGAATCTTTGAAATGTTGAGCTGTAATCTTCATCCCATTAATCCAGCTCTGTTTGTGATTAACAAAGCACTGGTTTTCCAGATTGTATCACCGCTGTTTCATTTTGGTTTCTGTGCCTGCTTAATGCATTTTGGATTGAATTTCAAATCAGTTTATATTTTTTGCATGCTCTAATCAGTTACTTCCATCTGTTTCTTAAGTAATGAGACTTGGATCAGTTCCAGCAACCCAGGAGCCTCCTTCGCTATATCAGTTTCACTCTCTGTCTTTCCCTTTTGCACCCCTGGATATGTTATTCCTGTGACTCATATTGCCCCAGTGCAGAGTTTTCAGTATTACATTCATATGATGTTATTGCTAATAGGGCTTTATTTTCTTTTAGTATCGTGCAGCCATGCTTCCGGAAATCTTCCCAGTTCCTCTGGCTGGGACATTTTGCTGCTCTTTGCTGTCAGCGGTCACTAGGCTAGCTCTTGTAAAAATTTTAAGGTACACTTAGCTTTATGCCTTTTTAAAGAACTTGTTATTTTGTCATCCACATCAGGTGCATTTAAAAGGATTTGAAAGAGCAAAGTGCCAACCTTCAGCTTCCAGCTTGTCTCAGAGATTCACAGTGAGACAGACAGGGGAGAGAAAAGACAGGGAAGAGAGAGACGGGAGTTTTTATTCACTGAAGTCGCAGAAAGTGCTCATCTCTTCAATTTTCAGACCCACATCATCTGTTGAAGCTCCAGAAGCAGGCGTCACATGAGAATGGTTAAACTGTGTTTGGCATTTTTAGCACAATGTGTATTTGTACTCCTTGACTTTTACATGATACCAGGCGAAAAAAGAGAAACGCATCAGGAGTGACTATTTTTTAATGCTTCTTGTTGCTAGGCAACGTTTCACAGATTCATTGTCTTTCAGTCATGTCGTGTGATGTCAGTGCGTTAGATTGCAATAGCAGGCTCTCTGGGTTTCATTTTCTTTTTAAGGTCATCACTGCCTCTTTTTCTGACTCTTGACACGAGGGGTTAATTAATTTATGGCTTGAGGTTTGAGTTTTAAAGGAGCAGTTTGTCATTTTAGAGCCACACGGTGAAACAGTTGCATCTACAAACCTTCTCCTTTCTTCCCTCCATGTTAGGAAACTACTCAGAACACTGGGTCTTACAAAAGTATATTATGCACTTTGAATGACATGACATGAATAGCACAACATGAATAATGATATCAAAAAGAAAAGTCTTTCTTAGCCTGCCTTATTATCCACATTACTCCACAGTGTAGTACAGTTTCCTTCTAAACTTCAGGAAATCACATGTATGGCAAAGGGTTGAATTTTTAGAGTGATGGGCCAAGCAAGTTTCAGGAACAGAAATGACGTCTCCCTTGTGTTTTTGTTCTCCCTCATTATTTTGCTTAATTCTTTAAGAAATGACGACAAAGGCTGCGTTCACGTTACAAGCCCACAAGATTCTTTGCTCAGATCGGATTTACCTATCATGACGGTTCACATTCATAATTACAAGTGAGCTGTGTCTAATTGTAATATGAATGCATCTGTCGGCACACATGTGCACATTGACGCGTTTTTCACATTGACAAGAGTCATCTGTCACCATAAAAAAAAAAAACAGTTGTGAAACGACTCATGGGATCAAAACCGGCAACATGGATACGCTAGCAGCTAATGTATGCATCGTATTTTGCTCTGGAGGACACAAATTATTCCTCAGCTGTAGCTCTCCTCCATTGGTGTTTTGCCGTGCTGCTGGTGTTCTGACAATTTGTGCTACCTTCTCGAAAAATGCTACCGCAGCGTGAATCGATAGCAGAGAATAAACCTGACAGCTGTAGCCCTTAGGCAAAACTTAACCTTAAGACATAAAGCTTAACGTTAACCCTAAAATCTTAACCTTAAACCTAACGTGACCTCTAAGTAGGATATTTCGATAAGTAACACAAATTGACAACAGCATGCTGGCTGATAATGACAGCACTCAGCACATGCATATAGGCTAAAAGCCACATGAATTCCATCTTCATTCATGTTGCATAGCCATGAATCATACATAGGACCACAGTGACTAAAATCTATTTGGAAAAGATGGGATTTCTGTGTCCATACAGCCCTGAAAAGATCAGATCTGTGGCACATTAAGCCAAAAAAAAAATCAGATTGGAGTCACGTCAAGTTTGAGGCCATACCCATCATGAGTATGAGTGAACATGCGATTGATAACGTGAGTGCATACCAATTGTTCATCATGGAAATTGTATTTTCAGAAGCGATTTTTTTTATTCAGATAAGAGAAATCTCTAGAGGTGTCGGATCTACATAAATAAGTTCCAGAACGCAGACACACCAAATCTGAGAGGCACTGGATCATGTTTCATCATGATCCGGCACAGATGAAGTACTGGTGCTGACACAGCTTTATAGCAGTCCTCCTTCCTAACAGTGTTCATTAAGACATAGACGCCCCCCAAAAAAAGGCTCCTAGATCAGCACTCTTCCTCTGACATATGGATAACTCTTTTGGGACTGGGGTAGTGAATGATTTGTGTAGAAAGTATAGATGCTGCTAGCGCAGCTCCTTTTCATTTCATAAAATGTAAAGGACTTTTCTCAGCTAGGCGTCTTTATCAAACATTTGTTTTCAGCATGAGTTGGTGATACAGTCTTCAGAATTTATTCTTAGAATATGCCTTCTTCCTTCAGGGCAGGAAATGAGCTTCATCTAATTAGAGGTAACAGCATGTAGATGAAAGAAATATGTGGGTATGCCGTCTCTGATCACTGGTGTGTGTGGATTAGTACACTTTCTCTACACTGCATCAAGACTGGTATTATAACAGCTAGAGCACAGACAAAAAAGAACAGCTGATGTATTCTGATCTTCCTTTCTGTTTCATACGCTGCAGCCTCTGACCTAAAGCCATGTTTTATAATAACACATAGACTAAGCACAAAGCAATCCTCATTATTTAGCCAAAGCATGTTTCCTGGCCTCACATACATGCTAACAAACATAATCTTTTTGAACACGCGCATACAACTCCTTCGAGTATAAGAGGGACGGGTGTTGTCCTTTTCTTGCATGCTTGTTTCATCGCCGTGTGTCAGTTTGCTAACGTATGCTGTGTGTATTTCAGTCTGTCACACGTGCTCTTGTGATCCTCAAACCTAAAGCATGTCTTTTCTGCGTGTGCGAGTGCGTGTTCGTCTATTTAGGTTCGTTTCTTTAAGCACAACACCGAAGTATTTACAAAAAGTGACAATTTTGTGTTGTTTTTTTATGTATTACTATTTGATAAATTACTGCTTTAAGAAACATTGTTTTTTAAATGCCAAGTGTTCTTAATTTCAGTATATGATATTACTGTTGGATTGGTACTGCACAGGAGACGAAATTATATTTTGAGTAAACGAATTACAACTAAGTGCTACAGGCATTGCTATTATCACTAAAGAACAATTTATGTCAATTAACGCTGTAATTAAGTGTGTGTGTGTGTGTGTGTGTGTGTGTGTGTGTGTGTGTGTGTGCAAGAATGGCGTGAATTTGTGTCAACTCACTGAAGCTGTTCTGTGAAGGTGAATGGAGAACGAGTCTCTGTTTGTAGTGCATAATCACTGGTTTCTTATTTATGGAAGATTACATTAAAGTTGAAATTGTATATTATACAGTCACAACGAGTTCTCCTTGTTGTCTTTGAAAACATAACTCTTTTTTTTATCTCATCACTAAATACTGAGAAATCCATAGTTGCTAGAGGTCGGTAAGGGTAACGCTCTAGTGAGTGATTTAATAGAAGTTAGCTAGGTAGCTGTTTTGAAATTCAAATACAGCTCCTCCTTTTAGCTCCTCCTCCTCCTTGAAGCCACACCGACAAAATAAATGCACATGTTCTGCCCAGCCTAGAAAGACTTACTCAATATTGTAAAAAATCCCTGCTTACAAAAGTCCGGATAAGCAACTAATATGACTTCATGTTATCATTTCATATTTGACCACTAATTATTCATTTATTACTCTAAATAAGACAATTCAAAGTGCGTATGCTTTGTTTTGTAGTGGCGCATCTTCTCTAAACAGATGAGACAACTTTTGTGAATTTGCTTTGAGGGAAATAAACACATACTTTATGTCTTTGTCCATTTGTCTTTAAAAGTCCAAGATGTAGGATTCACACAACTGAATGCCCCCCTTACCCCTCCCTTTCCAAGCGACTATTAGAACGTACAGTGGCCTTCGGGTGCTTTTCCTCGTGCTAAATAATAAGTTTGATCCTTCATTTTTAAAGAAATGGGTTTTCAAGCATGTCAGCCAGCACCAGTAAACACTGGTTTCTTCTTCCTTGTCATCCTTTCTTCTTTGTCATCCTTCTGGTGCATCCTTCCAGATTCATGCTCCCACTTGTAAAAATGCAAAACGCAGAAGGAGCTCTCTAGAGGTTTGCCCGTTCTGGGCTTCCGTAGTGGCGCAACATGGCGGCTCAGTGGAAGAGGATCCGCTTCCTATGTAGATATAAAGGGCTCGTTCTAAGCTTACGAAAATACAATTATTCATAGTAACAGTTAATTATACACTAATGAAAACATACTTATGAATATTTTATTCTATTTCTGATAATAAATCCTACATTCTGTTTTCATTGTTGACTAAACAAGCCATGATGTCACTTCAATAATCAGACCTGAGACATAAAATGAAATTAATTCATCAATTAAAAAATCAATTAAATAAAATGAAAAATGTATTAAAATGTGTGAAATCTCTACCCTTTCTGAGTGAATGTCTCTAGCCCTGTAGTTACTCTCTGGCCTGATGAGTTGCATTTAGTTAAATAATTTACATAAATGCACGTGATTGGAGCAACCACAACAGAGGATCTGGTTCAGAAACCAGGCTATTTCATGTTTTGAAAAAATTAGAGTCTGAATCTTAAGAGTCTTTTTTTTTATACTTCATATGCTTTGCTCTAGTTTCTTTTCTGAAGTACTCGATCTGGCATTTTGAAACACTTTTCTGGGTTCTCTAGTGCAAAACAGAGAGCTTTATGAATTGACAGACAACACTTGACAGGCATGTAAAGACACTTCCTTATCCTGCCTCTTTGAATGATGCTGATCCTCATTGTTTGTTTTATTTTCCCCTTGTACAGAAGATGGAGCAACAAAGACCAAAGATTTCCTTCTAGGAGGATATTTTTTTTGCAGATGCTACAATGCTACAATGCGAGGAAAACTTACATTGATTTAAATATTGCTGACCTCGTCTTTAATTCTAACAACAGTGTATCTATAAACGTTATGATCTTTGAGGAAACCTTTAATGAGCCTGAAGTTTTAAGAGAAGGTGTCTTTACCTCCAGAGGGGTTTTAAAAGGAGGACAGAAACAGGAAGTTCTTATGAAACTAGTGTTTGACAGATGGCTCCCCACTTGGTTTTATTCCCCCCACAGCTTGATGAGCTGCACAGCTGAGCAAAATACTCATTAGAGAGAGAGAGAGAGAGGGAGGATGCTCTGGAGTGTAGAATCTAAATAAAAAAGAAAAGCATACAAGAGAAAGATGCAGAGAGAGAGAGAGAGCAAGAGAGAGAATGACCCTTAATAAGATTAGCCAAAAATGCCTCAGCAAATATGTGCGAATATGTGACAGTGAAGACGTGTGAGACATAAAGCTGATGAAATGTTCTGTTCTTTGTCGTCACTATAGCACTGGATGAAAGAAAGAATCATAGCTTCAAGCGATAGTCAAGGGGACCAAGCATTTATTGCACCGAAATAGTGTTTAATATTGCCATTACCACAAGGTGCCCTCTTGCAGTAAAGGTTTTAGTATACTTTTATAGGGGTTTACATAGAGCACAGCAGTAATGATGAAAGAAAAGGCAAAAATATGACCAGGTTTTGAATCAGTAGCTCACATGATTTATCCTTATTACTTTTTTAGGGTTAACACCTGCTCCCTAGAGACTCTACACAAGGACTTTCCATCTATTATTCCTCCTCCTGATGCATGGGAAGAAATTATCATGAAACCTTGACCTTTACTGGGGAGTAGAAATAAAGGGTCAGCACAAATTTTTTATAATGTACATGATGCATAATGCAGGCTGCTGTATCATCTGGTTAAGTCTCTTTTGACTATCACACACTGCCAAGATGTTTCTCTTGCGAGGCAAGATGCACAGTACAGCCTGCGGTCCCTTCATCCTTTTCCTTTTCCTTAATTTACAATTTGGCATCCTGCTTCCTTTCTATCAAGGGCTGGATTTATAATTCAAATCTGTTATTTTCCCCCCGATTTCCCAAAATAGATGATTTCTCCTTTAGTGGTTCTTCCTCAGCTGCAGGATGTCTAGGTTTTACCCGCTGAGTCTGATAAGTTAAAGCTGATTCCCAGTGGCTCGAGCTATTTTTGTTGAAGGCACCTTTTGTATATCTACTACCATAAAGCAAGAGCCCTCACCACTCATTGGAAAACAAACAAAACATCACAAAATCGCAAAGATTGAAATTTCTGTCTGATTTCAAAATAAATAACTGCCACCCCCAAGTGTTTTGTTGCACTTCCTTAATATTTCATGTCATGTAATGGTCATATTTGTCTGTCAAATTGTGTTGTGTACGTTTATGCCATGTTCACATGGGTTTTCTCCATCACAGTAAAATCCCCAGTGTTGAATTAACTCACAAACTGTTTCATTTACTCTTTTGAATCATTTGAACCCATTGTGCCCAAATGAACTCTGAAAAAATTAATTGGGGATTTTACGGTGTAGTACTAAAGTCAAACAAATAACACAGATTGTTGTATTACTGAGAATTTGCTCTGTCCTCCAGACTTTCCAGTGTCAGAATGCTTAAAGTTACAGCTTTACATCTGACTGTTACAAAGTGCTGATGCCGGAGACTCCTTCGAAAAATGCTAAGTAAACATCTCCTCTCAGTAAGCTTCAACATATTAATGATTGCACGTGTTTTTAGAATCAGTTTATGTGGAGAATCCACCATACAAGTCCATGTGTAAGCTGTTACTACAGAAATGATGTATCGGAAAGAACGCATTAATATAAATCTGTCGTAGAAAATTAATCAACACCTTTTGCGCAATCAGTATCGCATTTGGGATTCAAGAGCACATAAATTCAACCTACACCACAATTATTAGAATGGTTTCTTGGGGGGGGGGTTGGTAGATTTCCAAAATGAACCCAGTAAGAGTTAATCCTATTCTTATGTCTCACTATTTTCCTGGAAACATCTGATTCACTGGAGGGTAGAGACATTCAGGCAGAAGGCACTTGAAAGATAACAAATTAGAAGGCCATTGTTTTTGCCCTGGAAGAGCTGAGCAATTGCCAGCTCTATTTTCAGATCGGGGGGAAAAGCAGCTGTGCTGACAGACATTGTAGCTGCAATTTAGTCCCATCAATCACTGGAGCCTTGGTTAAAGGGTCAGCTTACACTGAGTGAACTCTCACACACACTTAGCTGTCATTTAAAATTGGTTTCGCTCTTCACAAATTACCACTGTCGTGCCTCATATGTTAGACAACAGCTCTGAGCTTTGGACTTGTGAAAAGGTCTTGACTGGCAGGTGGCATCAGTGCTATTGGCACGTATGATTATGCAACAGGACAACGACATGGATTACATTACAGCACAACACTTCTCATATTTCTCACAGTTTCTTTTTACGGTAAGGCCTAAGGTACATCATGATGTCCTCATTGCCACCATTATCTTTTCCACCATCTGGAATATTAATGCACTGTCATTTGGTCTTGTGACAAATTAAAGTTTAAAAACCACACCATATAAATATTAAATGAACAAGTACTCGTTCGCCTCCGTTTTCTGAGTATCTGCATACTAGTAATGATACGAGGATGGGTGAAAACATATGCAGCATTTCTCTCCATGTCTGTCAGGTCTCTGAAACATCTAAGCATGAAAGGCAGAAGTGGAATTAGAGAGATGGAGAAAATAAAATGGAGGTGGGAGGAGAGGCGGAAAATGGGTGCTTGTTTCATGAATCACTAGCTGAAGCGAGTTAGTCATCACATAGTGTCACTTCAGGGTGGAAATGATTCAGTCGCCCTGCAAACCAACACTGTAGGTTTAACTCCATCTTCTTTGTAGCTTGTGATTGGTTTAGTGAACAAAGCAGTTGGCTATCACTTTACCTTTTTAGTCATTATATCATAGGCCGCACTTCAGGGATAAATTTGTCACAACAACTAAAAATGATGTCTGTTTCCAGAGCCAGAGTACATGTTCCTGCTGTTCATACTTCATTATCATCAAACTCTTCCAATTACAGCTCTGAAAACAGGCTTGTTTTGAATCTTAACAGCCTGCCAAGAAGGGAATTCAGCCTATGAATTAGTTACCTTCTCTTAATAGCCAAATAAAAAAGATAGACCAAAGTTAAAAGGCTTGAAGTGGTAGAAGCCTTATTACTTCACCATCCTCCTCTTCCGTCTTAGCCTGCTAAAGACTTTATACATAGATCAAGCTGTTAGTTTAGATGGCTGCCTCAATACTCCATTTGAACTTAAGCCAGGATTTAAAGCCACTCTGGTGCAGATACTCAACATTATACACTCTCACTAAATTGTTGAAGTGCAGTTTTATCCTCTGGGGAAGATTTGGTTTTCATTGGTTATATTACTCTAGGACCAACTAGTTCTACACCAAACCAGATTTTATCTATCAAAAAAAAAAAACATTCCTGAACTCATTTCTTGTGTGGTTTTCTTATGGCCGAAACAAAGAGTAGCAAAGCAGGATGGAGAGCGCTGCAGGGCGCAGAGCTCATAATCCGAAGATGGCAAATAGCACACAAGGGCCACCAGGCCAATTACATGCCGCATTAGCAGACTTTCTTTAGCTGGGATTTCATTTTGGGCCTCTGCCACAGATGAGCGTATTGCTAACATGAAGTGCTCAGGAGTCGGAAAGAGCCAGAAAGCCATATTTTTGCATATTATGTGGTTGTGTTGATCATTACAGTACTGCTATTGTGTGCTTGGCATCACAACACAGATCACAGATCACATAGACACTGATAGAGCAGGGACAATTTTTACATTGCTTCAATGCTTTTGTCATAAGCACATGTTTATCAATTTTATCTATACTCATTTTCACTTAATGGATTTTATTTGTTTTTTAACAGTTTTCATTTAACATACAGTATGAATGGCTTTTTCACTCTTTTTCAGTTTCATATTTATTTGTTCGATGGCATCCTGAAAACCTGCATAAAAGGCGAAGGCTATTGAAGATGTACTGATCATAGCCTGCCACCTGCTGGAATAACACTCAACTGCGGAATCAGGAAAGTTCAAATATACTAACAATTAAATAATGGTTTAAATAAACCAAATCTAAACTCATTTCACAATACAATCGTAGAGTTTCTGATCTGTCACAGAAATGGAAGCTTAACACCATGAACACTATGTACAAGGGGAAAATATGCTGCTTCTTCTCTTTTTTTTTTCTTTTTTTTTTTCCAGCATGCACACACAGGATTCATTTCAAATTTAGTTTTGACTTAGTTTTAGCAGTCAGCAAGAAACAGAATATATAAATCACCCCACCCTTACAGAAAAGTCACACAAACTTGAATAATCACAATGAAACCTCACACACGAGGTTAACCTCACACACCATCACAATATTCCCATATAAATGTAAACATTTTAGACAATTCACATTTATTGTTTTTTTCCCCTCTGCTTTCCCCATACATATCTTCCTGTGCTTTTATTGATCACATAATATTCAGATGGTGTTGCATGGATTTATGTTCATTTTCAGGGCCTATGTTTTTGATATGCACCTTCACATTTTCACATCTCAAACAAATATGATCACACATGAAATGCATGTGATTTTTCACCCCAAAATTGCCACAGTTTTAAAGCCTGCTTAACATCTTCCATTCCTATGATAGCTTAGTGTTCATATTCATTTACATTTTTTCATCTCAAGTTTTTTCATACTCCATCAAATTGTTTAAACTTAACCTTTGCCAAAATCTTTTTGGAGATGGGAATTAAGGTTAAGGTGGCACTGTGGTGCAGTGGTTAGCACTGTCACCTCCCCGTGCCCGGAAGGGGTTTGCTCTAGATGCTACAGTCCAAAGACATGCGGATTAGATCAACTGGCTATGCTACATTGCCCATAGGTGTGAATGTGAGTGTGAATGGTTGTTGGTCTGTCTGTGATAGATTCGCAACCTGCCCAGGGTGTACCCTGCCTCTTGCCTGAAGTCAAATGAGATCAGCTCCAGCTTCCCCACAACCCTTAATGGATAAGCGGTATAGATAATGGCTAGATGACTGGAAACACGGTTAAATATTTTACAGAGTAGGTCTGAGTGCAATCACATGGCCAGTATAAATTATAGCAATTATGGCATTTGGGCCCAGAATTGGTGGGGTTTAAACTCACAACCTTCTGATCAGAAGTCCTGTGTCTGAGTTAACAGATGCTGGAAAAATGATACGAATGTTCATTATAAGCTGCAAATTGTATGAATGTTCAAAGCATAACATTCTGTGAGGTTCACAAGGTTCTGCGAGTATAGTGTTCTCAGTGGTTAAGGTTCTAGGGTACTGCTCGAAGCCCCAGCCTTCCTTCCAAGCTGGGATGTGTGAAGAAAATAATTGCACTGTTCTGTACAATTGTGTATAGTATATTTAAATTTACAATATACCAGTGCTGTGTTGAATGCTCACTTCTTAATGCTCAGAAAGTGTTGATTAATTTTCTATAAAGGCAGTTCTGACTTCTGACAGCAAGAATTATATTAATGCACTCATTCTAATGTGTAATATTGTTTCTTTAGTCACAACTTGTAGTAATCAGCTGTTAACTTGTTTCCAGCTGCTGTAACATAAGTGATAATAGGAAATAACTTGCTTCTTGGGGATTTCGTGACATCACACATAACTATCCATTCATCCATCCATCCATCCATTATCTATATCGCTTTATCCTACTGGGTCACGGGGGAAGCTGGAGACAATCCCAGCAGACTTTGGGGGAGAGGCGGTATACCGAGAGATACACCCTGGGCAGGTCGCCAGTCCACCAAAGTCACACATAACTATAAAAGTATAAATTGTATGACCTTCTTTAATGAATAAAATAGTTATTATCATTGGCACACTGTTGTTGTATTAGAGGAATAACACTTTTAGTATATGCTTCAAGTTGAGCTGTATCACACCACCCCGTAATTTCTGCATACCCGGTCGTATTTTATTCCTTATGTCTTTTGCTGTTAAAACTACTGCTATTAATTATGCCTGACTGCATACCACAAAATGGGGATGTACTATAGAGAAACTTAAGTGAACATGCTGCTTCCCACATTTTGGCTCTTCTACAAAAGGATTGCTCTTACATCCATCTATCCATCTATCCATCCATTATGTATACTGCTTATAAGTCAGGGTTGCGGGGAAGCTGGAGCCAATCCCAGCTGACTTCGAGCGAGAGGATGGGTACTCACTGGGCAGGCAGCCAATCCACCACAGGGCAGGTTCAATTTAAATTTGTAAAAAAGTGACTTCTGGGAAAACCCACTGGATGTGGCTGTGGCTGAATTCTGGTGAACATCCAAAAATGGTCTAATTGTAACCAAAATTGTTTTTTCCTCCTCAACCTATAACATACTTTAATGGCTCTTTTTTAACAGAACAATGTAGAAATGTTTTCATTAACCTTATAAACTTTCTGTCTGCAGAGATAAATAAGAAATCAGTTAAAAAATATGGCTGCAAAAATGGTCAGTCTAATTTAATTACTAGATAAGTGTGCTTTTCTAACACATTTGAAAATGTCATTTTTAGATATGATCCATAGCAAAATGAAAATAAGCCTAATAGATTTGGATTGTAAACCATGTAAATACCATCTATCAAATTATCTGCGATGAACAATTTCATTGCATATTATGCAGAGATGGCAATTGGCAAAATTATAGGCTTAAAATGCTTGTAATAAGAGAATAATTAATCACCAATTATTTCAGCATGGATGTAAGTGCAAACAGTAATCAGTTGAGTAAAGAGACAGCGATGCGTGCTCCTGTTCATCAAAGCACCCGTTCAGAGCTTAGAGAGACTAATGTGGATGATGCGTATGATTAAAGTGATCTAATATTTATAGATAGATTTTTATAAATATTTATAAATAAATATTTATAATGTTTTCATTATATTTATTATGCATTAAGTGAAATGAAAATGCTGTCCACTCTAGCATTCATTCTCTTTCACATGTTAAGGATAACAGACTTTAAGCACTTGGTATCTGAGCTCTATCTATACCATTTCAGTGTAGCACTTTCGTTGTAGTACCTTGAGGCTGTCTGTTAGCGGAGAAACCTGGCTGTTTTTTCAGACTGGCACTCCAGAGTAAAAGTAATTGGTATCTGGCAAGCCTGTCTCCACAGTGCCACATAAATTCCCTCAAGCCTTTAACAATGTTTCTATCCCTGGAAAACATTTCTCAAGGGTTGTCATTTCCTAGTCAGGGTTGTCAATACAATTGTAGTAGCCTACAAAATAGAACCACATTCCCTCCAGTGCCTCATTCTAGCTCAGAAACTGATTGGAAGTGTTCATTTCAGCTCATAATGTGCCGGTCATAATGACTGCAGGAGCAGAGCTCCTCTCTACAGGGAACCCCATGTATAAAGAATGTATGCTTCAGCCTCAGATGGTCATCCAAATCTTTAAATAAAACAGCAGATCTTTTTGTCTCACGTGCAAATGAACATTGTCTTCTCTTCATCTCTCAAAGACAATGACACAATATTGGGTGTAGATATACTTACTCACTTGTGGCCACATGTGCTGCTTCATGCAATATTGCGGCCTCCCTCATCATGGACTGTGAGAAATTATATTTGAAGGCAATATTCTTCTCTCCCAATGCAATTTCCACTGTTTACGGTTCTACTGCTACACAGGGATGTTTAAACAAAGATAAAGCTTTTTTTCCACACCATTTGAACCATTTTGAAGATTCCTGATTAGAAACTCCTTTTGCTGAAGACTATTTTAAAGATTTTATACTTAAAATACTGGCATCTGGAAAGTTAGCAAGTTTCACACATGCAACTCCTCCACATTAGATCTGGTCACACAAAGGTTATTTTGCAGCCTCAAGCTCTCAGCCAAGCCCTGGAGTTGGCATCTTTTTATCCAGGTCCTTTGTCCTTAGGGGAAGAACTGCATCTGCTTGATTTTCACAGACAGATGAAAACCATTAGGATAAGGAATCAGGGTGGGTTTTGGACTAATTCTCATTTGCTTTGTGACCAGGTGGACTGCATCACACATATTTTTGACAGATTCTATTGACTTGTTGTCACTGTTCCTCCACAAGCACATGTGATATATCGCCCCCACAGTAATATACGTTGGACATATATCCAATATACGTAGTATATATACAGTACCTGAAGAAGAAGCCAAGGAGTCATTGCAGTGTACTAAAATAATTGTTGTAGGGGTGTGTGTGTGTGCGGCAGCCTGAGATGACCTGTCAGATGTTGCTCTTACCCAAGGTTTGATCTTGAGCTTGTGTTACTGTCTGTGTGGACTTTAACCTATTTGCCCCATGTTTGTATATTCCTGCCTCTTTTCTAGGTTTCCTAGGATTTGCTCCAGATCCAAAATTATTTACCCAAAACTGCATAAATATTCAAACCCACTTGCTATGAAACCCCTCCATTAGATGTGGAGTCCTTAGAAGTTCTTAGATGTGGCATAATTAGTTGAATGTAATGATTTTATACAAAATAGACCATAATATTAAGGTGAAGAGGGCATCTATATAATTTAGAAACACTATTTAGCAAAAAATGATAAACGTCATGATTGCATAAGTTCTCTGAACGTCTCCTCCACTTGCTCTGAAAATCCCTAAATTAGTTCTTATATGTCACATAGTGGGGAGGCACGGTGGTGCGGTGGTTAGCACCGTCGCCTCACAGCAAGAAGGTCCTGGGTTCGCTCCCCGGGTCACCCAGGGAGCCTTTCTGTGCGGAGTTTGCATGTTCTACCCGTGCATGGGTTTTCTCCGGGTGCTCTGATTTCCTCCCACAGTCCAAAGACATACAGATTAGGTCAACTGGATACTCTAAATTGCCCATAGGTGTGAATGCGAGCATGTGGTTGTTTGTCTGTGTTGGCCCTGTAGTGGACTGGCGACCTGCCCTGGGTGTACCCCGCCTCTCGCCCGAAGATGCTGGGATTGGCTCCAGCTTCCCCGCGACCCAGATGTATAAAGCGGTATAGATAATGGATGGATGGATGTCACATAGTTGAAGGGCGTAGACCTGATGGTGAATAAAGCATCACATGATGTCAATCAGCAAGAAGTGATCAAAACAAGTTCTAGAAAATGTCAATCATGGTTTGGTTAGACAAATTATCCCAAAGTTTCAACACTATTAAATCCATTATTAGGAAATGGAGAGAATATGGCACAACCAAGACAAAAGTCAGAGACTGAATAAAGTGGGGATTAGTCAGAGAAGCAGCTAATAGGCCATTTCAGTTCCAGCAAGGCACTGTATTGAGAAACATCCAGTGCTAAGTGTTCTTGATGTATTGATGCAGAGCTTCTTAAAAGCATGACTATTAAATCAACTAATGGTCATTTTGGTCATGTCAATCATTTTTGCTTTAGATTTTTGAATAATCTATAACATGTCTACCCATAAACTGTAGTAATAAAAAAAGTCCAAACACAGCATTAATATGATTATTAAATTTTTGTTATTATTTCAACCGTTCCATTATTGGAAATTTATTTTCAGGTTAGTTGTGTGTCATGATATATTATGCACGGTTCTTATATATTCCTTATGAACCTCACTTACTAGTGCAGAAATACATTAATTCACATTTATTTTTAGGCTCAGATTTCTCATAATCGAATTTGTCTTTGTTCAGAATAGAAATCTTACTTTCTAGATGACCTGCAATCATGAAATTTTACATATCTAATCCTATCTCTATTCAGAAGCTTAAAATGGAAGGAATTTCTAAAAATGTTAGTCATTTATGTATTTCATAGATTTTATACCCAAAATGACAGCTTAAGGGATTAAAGGATAAATAAATCCAACAAAAAGCTGTTGGGTAACATTTTGTCTCTGATGAGTGTGTTCACAGCAAAATAAAGGTTTTGACTGGAACATCATCCAAATCTACATTTTTGGGTTTATTAAATATGCAAATTACAACTCCAATACACAAAGTACTATCAGAATATCAGCAATCCACTGACAAAGTCTGATTGATATCTATTTTTTAATCACTTTATAGTGCCTCACAAGATATTCAGCAAGATTTTAGTGTGAATGGATTTGTATTTGCATGCATGGTTCATTTGGCTGATGCTAAATGTACAATGTTTAATATTACAGTCTAATTCCTACTCAAACAGCTCCATAAGGAAAAGCTGAGCTTTCAAAATGTAGATGCACAGACTGGGAAGACTACATTGAATCATTCAAAGCAATGATTCACACCAAAGGCTAGTGAAAAACCAAGAGCAATGCAGCAGGTTATTCATCTATTCAGTGAGTTAAATGAAGTTTAACCTGCTAACACGACGTAAATTAGATTGAAAGAAAGCTAAGACGAGCCATAGCTGAGAGGAGACGTGGAAGATTTGATTTGGTGGACGAGACCAAAGAGAACAAAGCAGAGGGGGGGTTCACTTATGTGGCTGAGAAAAAATATAGAATTAAACTGTGTTTATATGAGATATCAGATAAATAATCAGTTCTGATCATGTACAGATGTGTATACTGTGAGTCAACTGGAACCATATGAACGCAAAAGAGCGTTAATTTAATGGATGGTTTTTGGTATTGCACAGTCTCTTGGAGGCGCCCACAAGCCGCGAGCTGAGACGCCGCGAGCCGGTTGCTGCATGATGGACTTTCTTAACATGTCAAACACTTCGCCGGCGTATTAAATTAATCCTTCGCTTTTGTGAACAATCTGCAGGGAAAAAAACCCCCACGCTATTCAAGAAGAAGCCGTTCTTCTGGGTTTGTGAGACGGTGTGCAAATGGAGATGGTGCACATGGCAGAAGAAGAGAAGTAGACTGATTAACTGATTGATTGATTGATTGATTAATTGCTTAATTGATTGCGCGGTGTTTGAAACCGACGCGGCGCGTGGACAAAAAAAAAATCGATCTTTCTAAACCCCGGTTTTGTTAAAGCTTGTCGAGCTCACCGGACAATGGCAGCGGTAACGAGCCCGGAGTCGAGCGCTCAGCCCCGGGTCTATTTCCAGACGCCTCCCGGTACCGAAGAAGAAGTTCCACAGAAGCAAGGACGAGTGACGGTGAAATATGACCGAAAGGAGCTGCGGAGGAGGCTGAATTTGGAGGAGTGGATAGTTAGCCAGTTAATGACTTTATACGACTGCGAGGTAGGAAATGAATCGATTCACCGAGCAGCATCACTTTGGCTCTGTGTGAATCCTTTGTTGTAAGGATCCTCAGTCGTGTCCTTTCTCACTGTCGCGTCTCTTTGTCATATCTAATTCATATCCAGATGTTAGTCTTCTGGTCATTTCATTTGTATTCATCGGAATATATATCTGCAATTGTGACATTTGTCCGGTCGTATGGTTTTGAAGCTGGTTTGGAAGGGCGTGGCGACATCCATCCAACTCCAGACAAAGCCATAAAACAAAGGTGATCATGCAGGTGATGACAAAAGGATGATGCATATCAGTAATGATATCCAGGCCAAACCTTATAGATGTAGATATCTGAATTACGTTACATTACTATGTATATACAGTTAAACTCTTTCTCCATATTATTACTATTATTATTATTATTTTTTGTTGTTGCTTGGAACTAGTTCAGTCCCAGTGAATAATCTAAAACCATCATGGCAACCCTTTATACCTATATATCTGACACTTGATCATTTTAATATTCACATGCCGAGTAAGCTAGATGTTCTGCTTGTCTGTGAGGATTTTTAAGAAACCCCCCTTCAGCCAAAAATGATGTCATCTGTTCGGATATGCAAAGCATGGGGGAAATAGTGGGTGAACAACTCCAACCCAGATTATTGTGCTGAACAGAGCCTTGTTCTCGCTGACTGCACTTTTGAACTTCTGAATTTTTTTTTTTTTTTTTTTTTCCCCCTTCTTCCTGTGTAAGCCCTTTAACCATGCTGCTTAGCCCTGTGTCTTGTGGTATTACCAGTTCCGGGATCAGACTGCACAAATTCAGCATGATTTTGACACATTTTTCATGGCCGACAAATTTCCGATTTCCGACATGAATGTCCGGAATGACGAACGGGTGTGACGTAGTCGAAGGACTGTAAACAGGCATCCCAGCGAACTGGGACGGCCCATGACACCCTGAAGAAAAGTCTAGCATGTCAGAATTGTTTGTATTTTCTCAACGACTTTGACAATTCCTATGACGTGTTCCTTAAGAGTCCTTCTTTAGCCATGATTGACAGTTTCTTGACCCTCCTCTCCAACGACATGCACAGACAAAGAACGATAATTGGTTGCGATCAAACTTGTAGCGTTGCTAGACTCCCGACCAAGATGCAGCAAGAATTTATGGTGCCATGATTGCCTTATCTGCCATGGTGACCATTGTGACCGACACAAATTTCATGTAGTCTGACCCAAGCATTAGGTAAGTCTGAGTTCATCTCCCAGGTAAGCATCAGATCTTTCAGAATTGAATAATTTACTTAATTGTATAGCAAAAAAAGCACTTTATTTTATCGCATTTAAGTAGGTCAAGATACATTTATTTTCAGTTGTGCCATTCAGGGACGGCTGCTGTTAATGGAGGCAGCACCACCATCATTGAAAAACGCGCAGAAGTAGGTAAGAAGTGAGACTAGGGCTGATTTCTTTCAAGCCCAGACTGTAGGTTCTTGCAGTTTATCATTGACCGTACTGTTGGGTCATTACCCAGTTGATTTCACCTCCATTTGGGCTGATGGCTTTCAGCCATGTTTGCCGACACATCCGTAACACGCCATCAGCAGGAGCACGTGAAATATGCATGTGTAATTAACCCATTCATCCATTCACTCTGTTGTCACTTTTTTTTTTTTCCTCCAAATGCATTGAGAGAGAATATTTAAACTAGAGACAAATCACACACTGTCCGATCAAAGTATGTAGTAATTAAAAAGACCGACATCAGGACCATAAGTTTAGTGGGGGGTTTTTTGTTGTTTTTTTTTTTTTTAAATGAAAGGGTAACAACGTTTAGTGTGTTTGATATTCAGAGGAAAGACCACATGAAGCCAGTACAGCATTACAAACTTTGTCCTGCATCATTCTAATTATGCCACCAGTTATACAACCTCATGGTATAATGCATTGCTCAGCCCTAATAGTTTCATTGCAGCGGTATTGATGGATATTATAATATAGTTCACCCATCTAATATCACCACCAGCCATCACTGATACTATTATCAAAGCTCTGAGTGTTGGACGATACTTGATACTGATCAGACTCGACTACTTCAGCCAGTTCTCTGCAAATATCAGCGGCTCAGTGGTGAAAGGCGTTAAGACCATTTGAGTTTGTCTGTGTCTCATCAGTCCAGGCCAGTATCAGAGTTTTGCTTTTACTGGTAACCTGAAAAATGGAGGCAAGCAGCTCATGAGTGATTGGTTCAGATCCCAAGATCACCAGAAATCCACCTCTTGGCCCTTGTGCAAGGCAGCATGTCTCAACTGCTTTGGATGCAAGTGCTGGATGAATGATTAAATGTAAATGCCCTCAGTAATTTCATGCTATCTGACAGGAGAACCTATCCAGAAAATTGCTCCTGTCCTAGAAATGTTTGTCCTCTAGTTCAGTCAGCATTGGAAAATGTTCGTTCTATCACAATAAACGAAAAACTCTAATGTCAAATGGAGCCTAGCTAAAGGCGTAACGATGAGAAATGTACAATGACCTCATACTGAGCTCAGTCCCTTTTTTTTTTTCAGCTCCATTTTAATCCTTAAGGATTTGGAAGAAGGCCATCATTTGGCCTGCAAATATCTGTTCCCCTCATTACTCCTGTAGCCTGGTATGACTCATTTCCTTTTCACAGTAGAGCAAATTAGATGCCTTTTTAAAATAATGGTTATGTGGGTGAATTTGTTGCACATGCTGACCGAGAATACAATTTCAATACTGGATGTAATGCGTACTTGCATGTGCTATAAATTATTAGTAAAATGATGACTTTTTTTTTTTTGTTTGTTTTGTTGGAAATCATAATGTTACATTGTCAAATTTATTATATTTAGTAGTCCATGCACCAATGTAATGTTCTATGGCTCCAAAAAAAATCCCTTAAATTTTTTAAATTCATTTTCATGTAATAAATCAATATTAGAGGCCTGTGGAATTTATTTTACAGTTAAAGCAGTCCCTTTCTACAAAATGTTTGAGAACTGCTATAAGTATAGTATCAAATGCTTCTGTATGTATGAAAGTTACTAGGTTGCTAGAAGAATAGCCCTGTAAATAAGGTTTATGGCCATTAAATGACCATTGGGGTTAAAGGCAGCGATCCCACAGAGCACAGTAAGTGTAAAAGACGGTGTGTGAGCTTCATTAAGCTCCAGCTTTGGGCGAAACGGTGTGCCGGTGGTGTGGAACAAAACAGCTCTGCGTGAAGTCTTCGAATTCTTCTCTCACGCGGCCACTTTTCTGATTTCTCGCTGACTACACTCGCAAATGCATTATAAAACTGATCCAGAGGTGAGAATATCTAGGCAGCTCAGCTCATGCATTTGATTTGATTTTGCATCTGAGAAGCATAATGCTATTGCTTTGTTATGGAACTGCATTCTTGAGGTTTATTTTACTACTTCAGCCAACATTTATATATATTTTTTTCTCCCTTTATGAGCACTTGCTGCTTATAAAACACACTAACATTTTCATCCATTATGACAGTGTGCTTGTTGTATTTTTTATTAGGACTGTCCGAATGAATTTCACTGTTTGAGTACTATTAAAGTTTGCTTAATGTTGAGACGTTTGAAGGAAAAACAGGGTTTTATTTCCTAAGAGCTCATATTCTGCGTTCAGTCATCTAACAAGTTTGTTGACGTGAGAAAAGGGCCCTGATTTATTAAATATTTAAAAAAAAATCCTTAAACAAATTGTGCCCTAAATATGGCTACACGTAACAAATTTTCAACATTAGCAGCATAACACAATTTCATATTAATATTCTGCTTGGAAGTTGCCAAGTATTTGAATGTGTGCTTTTCTACCATGTAAGATTTGCTTTTAAAAAATTATCTTTACAAATAGCAAGTTACATTTTTGAGCTTTAAAACCACCAGAAACCTAAATTGTAATATAAAAATTCAAATTTCAGAAATATAGTTTTGATGTGAATCAGGCCAATCATGAAGCATCCAGGATTCACAGGAAAAGTAAATGTTTTCAGAGTGGTCGAACTCGCATATAGCCACTAGGATAAAGGGTAGATTTTTCTTTCTTTCTTTTTTTTTTTTTTCTTTTTTTTTTTTTTTTTTTTAAAAAACATTAAGCAGCTAACCTTTACTAGCAAGCTAATGCTAAGATAGTCTAACTAGCATTACAGATTACAAATTTACATGAATGAAGTTGTTCTACAAGGCATATACTAAAACATTGAGTTTAATATCACTATTGAAAACTAGCTATTTTTATAGAACATGAAAGGTTCGCTTTTTTTTTTTCTTTTTTTTTTTTTTTTTTTTTTTAAATACCAGTTATGAGTGAAAGTGTATACTTTGTGCCGGGAATTCCAGGTTCTTCACCTTTTACTTGCATAAAAATCTGTATTTTTGAGAATTTAAAATTTTCAGATA
>JAQQZX010000011.1:4609333-4640817 GCA_030068355.1 Notoglanidium maculatum | reverse complement strand
TGGCCGAGAGGCGGGGTAAACCCTGGACGGGTTGCCTGGGGCACAGGGCTAACCGAGACAAACAGCCATTCACACTTCACACCTATGGGCAATTTAGAGTAGCCAGCTGACATAGCTTGGGCTGTGGAGGAAACTGGAGCTCCCAGAGGAAACCCACACAGAAACCTGCCAGTAGGTTCAAACGCAGAACCTTCCTGCTGTGAGGTGACCGTGCTGACCACTGCACCACCGTCACGCCCCCGGGAAAAGACTAATCGTTTGATACAGTGAGGCTTCCTGTAAAGAGACATTTGTTTAACATTTTTGGAAGAAGACTCCAGGGTCAGCAAAAATGCTCCTTTGAAAGGGATCACCATTACAAAGTCTAACAATGGAGGATCGCGTTTTGCGGTTCTTCAGTAACACGGCAAGCTGCGTCTTTTTGACTTAACTTCTCGAAAGAGAGAGAGATCGAGAGAGAGGAAAAAAAGAGGCTGGTGAAGGAATGACTGTTTAGAGCTGCTGTAAGTCAAAACAGGAACTAACCTGTTTCATGGATGTTCCACTTCACTAAAAATAGATTTAAAAAGTACAACGTGTTATTTTTTTCCTAAATATAAAATGTCCGCATCGGCACAGTGCCGTGGTAGAAGAGGAATAAAATACTCTGTTGTTATTGGAAAAATGCCATCACACCTCCTGGTCATTGATTATTTTCCTGTTACAGGACACTCCGAGGTATTTTAATTCTTACATGACACAGATGTGTAATTTTAATATAACTTTCGATTTATTCGCATGTTATGGAAGAGTAAACGATGAAACTGTGCAGAAACCATGAAACATTCCGCCTCTCGGACGACACTCTTTCTGCTCGGAAGCTTCTCGCGTTGGCGGTCCAGCAGCGGTTCTTTAGTTACTGATGCTACCCTATAGAGTGTCCAGGTTCATGTTCCCTGCAGCAGCGAGATGCAAACACCTAGCTGCACTCACATTTCTCTGTAAACGTGCCCGAGATTCAAATAACCTGCTGGAAAGTGTTTTGAAGGGCAGGTCACAGGAAGCACTGAGCAACACACCCTGAATTCACCTGCAAGTTCAAAACTTTACAGGAAAGGTGTCCCGATGCCTAATCTCGAAACAATTATTCGCTTTTTGACAGCCAGAGAACCGGCTCTCGGTCAGGAAAACTGGCTCCAGAGTGGCACCAACTCTTTACTGGTCTAGAACTGAGGACCACTGATGTCAGGGGCTAGAGGAAGGATTACCGTGATCAACAAGACCAACTAAAACTTTGTGACCAGCATTTTTAAAAATATCAGAGCTAGTATTGCGTCTAACATGAAGAAGACGACGAAAAAGAGACCATGTTGTTGTGCTTGGTGCTAGAAGGGCAGGCTAGTGGTGCTAGCATTGCTAACAGCTGGGAAAGCGCAGACATGTGGCTCTAGCCCTTGAAAAAGCAAACTGCTTCTTAGAAAGTTTGCGAGTTGAACCGGTTCACGTTGGTGGAAAAAGGGAGTAATCGACGGTCATTCTACCCATTTTAATGTCCGGCTCCGACGCGTGTACTATACTGACCGAGCTCAGATGGGATGACCAGCTTCCTCTTCTCTCCCTCACACATTCTGAGGACCAGAGAGAAAGACGTCACACAATTAACCACACGTTAAAATTTCCACATTGTACATGGAGTAGCAATTCTCATCGTTACAAGAACCAAAGATCAAAGCAAAACCCCAAGCTGTGAAGCAGACGTGAAGTGCGACTCACCCTAGCAGCCCCTGGTCCCAGCCCTTAATCACTTGTCCAGTCCCCAGTGTGAAGGTGAAGGGCTGGTTCCTCGGTATGCTGCTGTCAAATTCAGTCCCGTCCTCCAGCCTTCCCTAGGAGTCAAAAAATCAGTGAATATCAGAATCAAAATATCTTTATTCACCAAATAGACTGCGATACGACATAATGGCATTGCCTTGCACCTCTACTGTAATAACAGTTCATCACAGGAGCTTGTATAACTGATACTCCACTTACCCTAACTCTAAAAAGTGTGTCCTAATCAACAAGTAACAAAGTAAGGAGTCTCCAGTGTCAGTGCTATGTGACACAAAAAGTCGTAAGAAACCTACGGTGTAGTGCATGTTCAGTACATCCCCTTTCCGTGACTTGATGGGACAGTTTTCCACTCTTTTCTTTATCCCAATTTGGAGCTTCTTCTTCTCAGCCCCCTGTACCACCTCCGTGAGTAGGGTCATCAGGGTCACAGCTAGAAACAAATACAGCCTCATGTCTGTAAGCAAAACAAGGTTACAGTAATTATCACACAACTTAACCTTTTTTTTTTTACTAGTAACTAAAGCTAAAAGAAATGTAAGTGTAGAGTCCTTTTGGATAAAGCCACTCCATCAAAGTGGAAAACTGGAGAGTGCTGAAGTCTGAAAGGATGTTACAAAGCCATTTAGATTTTTTTTTTAATTGACTATTAGGTCTCTTCAATCAAACAAGGAGCTACATACAAACAAGACATGCTGTGTGTAACAGAGAAAGAGGTTTTGCCATGCCAGCGTTTGATGAGTCGAGAATAATTTTAAGATGTTTACTCGAGGAAACGTATACAATTTTTTTATTTTTTTTTCCACACAGTAGTGCGAGAAAGCGAACAAGAAACCTCCAGACCGAAATAAATAAGAACAAAAAGTGCTGATCTCCTGGGATTTTCAAGCACAAGAGTGTCTAGAGTGTATTCAGAATGGTGCAATAAAGAAAAAACATCCAGCGAGCAGCACTTCTGCGGACGGAAAGGATAATGAGAGATCTAAGGAGAACGACCAGACTGGTTCAAACTGAACAAAAGGCTGCAGATAACCACTCTGTACAATTGTGTTGACCAGAAAAGCAGAAGATGATGGGCTACAACACAAGAAGACCATGTCGGGTTTCACTTCGGTCAGCCAAGAACAGAAAGCTGAGGCTGACGGCGGCACGAGGTCACAAAAACTGGACAGGTGACGACAGGAAAAATGTGTCCTGGTCTGATGAATCTTGATTTCTGCTGAAACACACACATGGTGGGTCAGAATACGGCACCAACAGCATGAATCCATGGACCCGATCTGCCTTGTGTTAACAGTCTAGGCTGGTGGAGGTGGTGTAATGGTGTGGGGAATGTTTTCTTGGCACACTGAGGGCCCGTCCATACCAATCAATCATTGCTTGAATGCCACAGTCTGTTTGAGTGATGTTGTTGATCTTCATGGCCACGATTTACCATCTTCTAATGGCTACTTCCAGCACCATGAAAACGCACCATGTCATATCTCAAACTGGTTTCATGGACATGATGAGCTCAGTGTTCTTCAGTGGCCTTCCCAATCCCTGGATCTGAATCCAATAGAACACTTTTGGGACTTTTGGGAGAGCACCTGAAGAAAAATCTTCAGGAATTGTGTGATACGATCATGTCAACATGGAGCAAAATCTCAAAGCAATGTTTCCAACATCTTGTGCAATCCATGCCTCGAAGAACTGAGGCTGTACTGAGTGCAAAGGGAAGGCCTGTGTGTGTGTGTGTGTGTGTGTGAGTGAGAGAGAGAGAGAGAGAGAGATTAAGATATTTAATATCTGCTGAAACAGTTTAAACCCAATTCCTTCTGCAGTGTCCATAGCAGGAACATTGCGCATGCGCAGATGGTCTCGCGTCTTAGTACACGTTTCCCTTAACCCCATACACAAATGAGTTACCAGAACAGCACGTGATCATCAGGGTTGCAAGCAAATTATTTAATTAAAAGCTATTATTGAAATAAACAGATTATATTGAAGGTTTTTTTTATTATTATCTCGGAACACGTTTATATTTACAGACTTAGAAGACAATAAAGTTAGAAGACAATAAAGCAAGTTTAGCAACTAGCTCAGTCAATCTACACCATATGCAATTAAGTGTTAATTTAATACTAAAGATGTTTTTAAAAAGTTACAGCTACCTATATACTGATTATTTATTAGAAGACCTAATGCATCATTCAGCAATCTTATTACTTGTAATATGTAGAAGTAGCGACACTTGGCTAGCATGGTTAGCTAGCTGGACGGCGACAGAATGATAAAGCTAGCTAGCTAGCAAACATATGATTCCAATTCAGATATATATTATTTATTTCTCAGTGTATTGTTGAAAAGAGTGGAAAAGCAATATTTTCATTCACGTATTACCTGTAATTCGGGTGAAATAGCAGTGCTCCCGGTCAGTTTCGTTATATTATAATAGGGGAAGTGTTTAACGCTCTGTTGTGAAGCCAGCAATATTCATACAAATAGCTTACGTTTAAGATATAAATTAAAACACGCCCGACCGACTTGACTGTTAATAGCACTTAATGTTAATATTTTTTTTTTTAATGAAACGGTATTTGTGTGGATTGTGGGGTTTGTTTGTTTCGTTTTTATTCTTGAAAGAAAAGACGTGCTATGTAGGACTTTTATTATGACACGCTATAACCCGCTCGGCGCCATTGATGCGTTTAGCCACTGTAATACGGCAACACATTCGCCATATTGGGAGGGAATATGGCCAATGCTAGTTTATAGAAATATGCGAATCCAGTCTGATAAAATCTTCTTTAATTAGCTTTGTTTTAACAGTTTTCACAGCTTTTGTTCAGTTATAGGCGTCACAAATGTCAGGTTATCAGAGGTGAATGTAACTGTAAATACATGCTACTTTTATATATTTGGGGTCAGCTTAATGTTTCAAATCTGCTATAAAACCGGTACTTGTGCTAAGTACACACTTAAGATTACTTTTTCCAGTCTGGCGCAAGTGATTTACCTCAGTTAATTTAAATTAACTATACACTTATTAAAGATCACTATAAAAGATAGCTTAATAAAGTAAATCAGAATATAGATCCCAAAATAGTTGTTTTTTTTATTTTACATAAGAATCAGGAAAAAAAAAACAAGATTCAATGAGAATGACAACTTATACACTCTGTATATGATTATGTAAAAATACCTTCACAACAACATATCTGGGAGTGAGGATTTGGGAGTTTTTAAGCAAACTATGTATGTCACTCATGATGCTAAAACGCAGCAAGCAGTTATAAATGTAATCAAAAATAAGGAAGGTTGACCTATCCAAGATGGCAGTACCTAATTAGCCCAGTAACCATAGTTTCACGACAGCTCTTGTAGGTTATTGTGGAAAGCTTCAAAAAGCTTTTGCTCCAGTGTAGCTGGTAAATAGCCAGCTGGAGGAGCAGCTGCTCTACTCATTTTTTTCAATTTCTGGGTTGCTTTTTTGTAGTCATGGCAAAAGGGAAAACAAAAAGGGGCTTAAAAAAAAAAAAACAGTGATTTGAAATGCTTTTCTATTCATGCACAAAGGAATAGTGCAAAAACATAGTACTCACAGACAAATGTAACCTCTTATCCAGCCAGACTAATGAAGATTTATTAAAGATCCTGAAGGGGCAAAGCTCTCCCCTTCTCCACAGCAGCATATTATAATAAAGTCATGTGTAAAGGATGCAGAACAGCAGCTCGTGACTCTAATCAGTTCATTCTTCTTGAACAGGATTTTCATTTAAATCTCATGAGTCATTGTAATGTGGGACTGTAAAGTACGTGGCTGAAATACAAAAGCTCCTGTTGCTGTGGGTGACCAAAGAAAGACACAATCTCGCTATGTCCTTCTCCATGCCGAGGCTCTGCTGCACGTGCTCCGATACAGTGCAAGGAAATGAGTCATTTTTCTCAAAAAAAAAAAAAAAGATGTTAATCACGATTAACTCCCTGTGCCGTCTATTTTTAGACACCTGCAACCTCTGAGAACAATGCGTGCAAAATATAATGGGATGATGCCAGTGCAGATCATGCTTCCTGCTCGATCACAGTTGGTTGTAAAACTAATAAAAAGTATTGAGCTGCAGAGTGTCAAATACTATACCACTACTGAGGACAAGTGAACAACAGCGCTGGTCCTGACTCAGAGCTCAGAGAATAACACCATTCAACAAAGGTCCAGATTTGTGCTGTCCAAGTGCTCTAGTTAGGACTTATATTATTGCATTGCATGTTGCACGCAAAGGCAATACGTTAGCGGTTTTACTTTTGTGGGCAGTGATGGCTCAGTGGTTAAAGCATTTGGGATACTAATCGGAAAGTTGTAAGTTTAAATTCCAGCATTGCCAGCAAGGCTCTTTGCCCTCACCTGCTTAGCTGGATCCTGTCCCAGTTGTAAGTTGCACTAAGTTGGATATTAGTGTCAGCTAACTGTAAATGCTGGAGAGAGAGTGGAAGGACACTCCCTAACTCGCTCCTCACAGTGGGAGACCTAGGCCAGGATATGGGGCAACTCCAGGTCAACCTGGTTTAAGCGTGGTCAACAAAAACCACTCCGTGAAATCTGCCATGTGTGTGTGTGTGTGTGGGTTGCAAGGATCAAAATGATGAAACCAGGCCTGTTCAAGTGGGATTTTTAGTTCCCGAAGACTGCTTTCTCTGCCCCCACAGGGTCTTGCACAAGTCTTAGGCAGGAAGAGTCTTTTGTAGGCCCCCTAGCAGGAGCTTGAGCATCCCTCCTGCCATCTTGTGAAGCTGAGCCTAAACAGAGCCCCCTCGTCACTCCCCCTGAACCACCCACACCACTGAAGGGCAGCAATTGGCAGGGCTGATACAAAAGCAAACAGTGGACACTGACTTTATCTGATCAGTCAGTCCTGATGCTATTGTTGTTGGGATACAATCTCCAGTTCTGCTACCAGCAACCCAGCCTTCTCCGGCCTCAGGGGCTCATCTACAGCTGACCTCAATGAAGTTGTCGTTCTGGCAAGAATAGTTAGGTTTTTTTTTTCGTAGACAGAAATGCAGCTGAAAAGGTAGACCTCAGAGGTCACAGGAAAAGGTTCTACTCAACATGCGTCATTGCCCAGGAAAAGAAAAGTGAGTTCGATTTAATGGGGCTGAAATTGTTCCTAAAAACCCTTCCTTAGTGCTGTAATTCTCTCCCGGTTGGACCTGCGTCCAAATGCTTCCAAACCCTGCCTTTTATCTGCAGTTCACAGAAACAGTTATATGTGTAACTAGCAATTTTGAGCCAAGTTAAGCAGACATGGGTTAAAAAGAACCCCAAGCAATCACCCTTGTGACAAGCAATCACCCTTTGTAGGTTAATCACAAGTTCGAATCCCAATGATTACACTGCCATCCATGGCTGGGAGCCAGTGGAGCAAAATTGGCCATGCTCTCTGGGAGGGCAGAATGGCTGCACGCTCATTTTACCTTTTTTTTTTTTTTTTTTTTTTTTTTAAAAACAAATTTACATTTATTATAAAGCTACATTTATTTACTGTTACTAAAAAAAAAAAAAAAAATCATAATGCACTTGATCCCAGAATGCTCTAATGCAATTATAAGAGAGTACCAGTACATTTTAAAGAATTCATTTTCTTTGGAGACCTAATCAAAATGAAGCAGTTTGCTGCCAACAGTCTACACTTCAGGGGCCAAATGTTTAGTCAGCAGCAGCAAAGTCTGAGACAGTGGAGACAGAAGAGCATCGCTGGGCCAAATTTATCAGCCATCTTCATTTTTAGACGCTTCAAATTCACCTCCACCGTTTCACTTCCATCCTGCAGAAACGTGTACAGGTAAGCCATTAGCTAGCCAGATCGTTTTATAGTTTACAATATAAAAGCTCTGAATTAATCTTAAGATGTCACTTTGAAGGGTGGCACAGTGGTGCAGTACTGAGCACTGTTGCCTCTGAGCAAAAAGGTTCTGGGTCGCCTTCCTGTGCGGAGATGGCATGTTGCCCTCCTGTGCCTGTGTGGGTTTCCTCCAGGTGCCCCGGTTTCATCCCACAGGCCAAAGACATGCAGGTTAGGTCAACTGACTACACTAAATTGCCCAAAATTGTGACTTTGGTTGTGAACGGTCGTTCGTCTCCATGTTAGCCCTGCAATGGATTGGCGACCTGCCCATGGTGTACCCCGGCGGCTGGGATTGGCTCCAGCGTCCCTGCAACCCTGATAGATAAGCAGCATAGATAATGGATGGATGTCACGTCGATGTACAGTAGCGATTTCCTGTTGTGTTAAATATATCTAACTGTTGCTACTGCCTATAGGTAACCCTCAGAGTAATGTGCAAAGGGTGTCTAGGCTAGATAGCTCATTATGTAGCTAGAAATATGTATGAATTAACCCGTGCTAGCTAGCTAATGAACCAAGCAAGGTACAAAACCCCACCAGCATTTGGATACGTCAGCTAGCCAGCCCATGGTATCATTCTTTATACGTTTGCGGTCAAAAAATACAAAACTAATTAAAACTTGTGCACCAAATTCCTGTTCGAAGAAATCATTGAATGCCCAACATTCATGTCCATGGCATCTGTATGGAAACTTCAGACCATAAGTGTATATTATTGCTAATGGAGGAGGTGTTACTTAAGCATTGCTACAACGTAATTGTTCAAAAATACATTTTCGGGTTTGTCAATAAAACATAATTGGTTTTTACCAGATGACTTATTTTCTTGATTACATTTATTTTTACTCAAGTGAATTATTGTATTTCTACAACAGCAATAATTTTTGCTCTGTGTTTTGTACTTTTTACATCATTCTTAATGTTTGAAGGTCAATTTAGTCATTTCGGGCTTGTCAACATCAGAGCGAAGAAAACAGACGTGCGATGCGTGTCGTGATTATGTGGATGATGTATTATTCTGTAAGACTTCATTATCTCTAATACTCATTTATCCCAAACACTTCATGTTCGAGAGCAGGTCTGGAAAGACGACCCCCTAAGCACTCCGGCAGATCTTATGGCAAATGACTAATTAAATGTTGGAGCAGAGCATGCTGTGAATCTTAATGATGAGGGTTCACCACACAGTTAGACAGTAATGATTTTGTTGTAATACATATGATATGCAGGTGGGAATCAAACAATTAACTGCAAATAAAGCCGGGCGACTTGACTGACGTTGAAAGAAATCCTGAGCAATTACATTGAAATCGTCGCTAAAATGAAAACCCCTGACTGCTCGGGTTCAAATTTGAGAAAAATTGCCTATGTAAGGAAAGATTTTCCATGCAAAGAAATAGAGAACGTGGTCCGTATGGGACGTCAGTGCAATCAAACGTGTCGAATCCAAAAAGGAAAAAAAAAACAACACACCCACACTGCTAGTCACCACACAGTCCTCAGTCAGAGTGTTAATGCACAGCATGACCTTTTCCATCAGCGCACCGGTGCACGCAGAAAGCTGCTTGCATGTGGAAGCATGAAAACAAAGCTCACAAATTGGCTGTCACAAATGAAAATGAAGCAAATAGGTGCATATTGAAAGCACACAAATAAAGCAAATTAGGCATTTGCCCTCCATTGAGATAGCGCAGGTCCTTCAGCCCTCCTGCAGCAGTTCACCGACATGCTGTGTAGTCTCCCCCTCATCTTTTTTTTTTTTAGCAAAACCCTATGGCCCGCTGACCAGAGCTGTACCACAATAACACGAGTCAAGCATGTAATAATGACAAACCACAAAAAATAGGACACAGGAGGAGAGCAGGCCTGTCTCGCCACCAGAGCAGCCATGGATGACTGAATATTGTAGCCAGCTGTCCCTGAGGGCAAGAGAGGGAGAAAAAAGCATTAACACATTATCTCGTGGGTGCATGCGCGCACAAACACACACACACTCAAATTTCACTCACATATGGCAGCCTGGTTCCTCCACACAAGAGAAATTATTACAGATTTATCTTACAATTGTGATTTAACAGAACCCAGTTGTGATTTTTGTATCTTGTAATTGCGAGCTATTCTACCACAAATGCGAGTTAATATCTCTGAGGTTGTAATTGCAAGTTACTATCTCGTAATCGTGAGTTAATATCACAATTGCGACTTTAAAGTAGCTCACGACTGCAAATTAATATTTCATAATCGCAACTTTTTTTATTCACAATTTGTGAAACACTCAACGGTAACTTTTCAGGCTACTGGATTTTTTTTCCTAATAATGAGTAATCACACAAATGTGACTTTTATTTATATCTCATTTCTCATATCTCAACTGTGAGCTAATATCACTTAATTGCACTTTTTATCTAGTGACCGCAAGTTATTTTCACACAACTGCAAGTGTTTCCTGGCAAACGCAAGTTAATTTTACGCAATTGTTAACATGTATCTTGCAACTGAAAGTTAATATTTCACAATTGTGACTCTTTCCCCGCAATTACTTACGAATATCACAATTCCAATAAACACAAAACAATAGAAATATATACAGATATCACTGAATTGTGACTTCATAGTATCTTGCGACTGCAAGTTAATACTTTGTAATTGTGACTTTTATATCTTATTATATATGACTGAGGTAATATCGGTCAGTTGTGAGTTATTTCCATTCAACTGTCACTTTTTTCTCACATTTACAAGTTAAAAATCACAAAAATTCGACTATGTTGCAAATGTGAGTTAATACTTCACAATTGCAACTTTGTACCTTGACATTACTTGCTAATATCACACAATTGCTTAGTATTCGTGCTTCCGTTTCCAATATGCAAAACCACAACAGAAATCACTAAATTGTGATTTTTTTTTCTCTCTCATAATTGTGATTCACACAAATGTCACGCAACTGTGACTTTATTGTGTAGTTGTAAATGACTTTTTTGCTATTACTCACCACACTTACTATTAAAGTTGTGACTTTATAGTATCTCACCTGCGAGTTGATGTATAACAATGTTTTTATCTTGTAATTGAGAGTTATTTTTGCACAACTGGGATGCAAATACAAGTTAATATTCACACTCTATCTTGCAATTACTTGCAACTCTGCGCATTTCGTATACAAGCGTGCGTTTCTTTTAATGATTCTTTTCAACAGGTCTTAGGATGAACAGGATAGTGTGCAGGCAGTGCTGGTGGGGTTTGGTTAGGGGTAGGGGATAATATTATACACAGAAGCATGTAATGACGCTAACCATGAGATATTATCTTTCAAGTGTGAGATAAAATATTCCATTATATTAATTCACAACTGATCAATAAAACTGTATAATATTTTCTCATATACCTTTTTTTTTTCAAAGCTGAAGAAAAGACGACGACCTAAGCCTTTATGTGAACATCAAACACAACACAGAATTTCAGATAACAGAGTCAAACACAATCCACAAAAGCAAAATGTAATAGCAACAGAGGAGGGAAGACATTTTTAAAAGCCTTTTAGGAAAGGCTACAGAAATTGCTGTAGACCGTGCTCTTATCGATCGTGGCTTTGTTTAAACTCATCGATTTTATGCAAGCGCAATGTGCAGCAGGGGCCCGTGCCGCTCTGAAAGTGCAGCTCAACTTACTTGGGGGTCATAAATATTTTAATAACTGACATTGGGGTCATTAGACAGTGGCAGGGTTACACGCTGAATATTCATATCTAATTCATCATTGTAGCTACAGGTCCTGTCAAGGCATTCTAAGCATCCTTGAATACTTAATGAGAGCTGGAAGATGGCAGCCCGCAGAGCTACAGTGATTCAGGGGAGGGGGAGCAAAAGAGAGAGAAGAGGAGGGGAAAGAGAATGGATAACGAAGAACGGATCGCAGTGAAAGATGGAAGCAGGAGACGGCAGGATTGGATCATTATAGATGATCTTGTGGTGACAAACTCGGCTGACGTGAACGTCCGCTGATATGACTGACACAGCAGCTAAAGCGAAGGACCAACTCGCTCTAATCCTCAAGTGTTGCAGCAGGGCAAGATGATAAGAACGAGATATAATCACTTATCACGGTCATATTTCACACTCCGATGTGTCACATTGCTAGGCCACACTTTTTCCATATGCTACAAAATGGGATCATTTCTTTTTACCCTCAAGTCATTTTTTCTTGGTGGAACTTTCCTTAATCATAGACTTACCAACTGAAATGAATTTTACATGTAATAAGTAGAACAAACCGAGTACACAAATAATAGTACAATATTTGGGAACACTTCCCAAATGAAGCCCATATTCATAAAAGAACGTAAACACAGTACAGTTGCGGTCAGAAGTTTATATACACAGACATGAGTGTCTTCATGGACATGCTGAGCTTTCAAGGATTTCTTCGAACTTTTCTTTTTCGGTGGCAGAATTATTGTACAACATACATCTTTAATTAAAAATGAAAAACAAACAAATTTGATGCACAAGCTTGGGTTTTCTGAAATCAACACCGGGTCAAAGATTTACATACACCCACTTAGATTATTAATTCAGTGGTGCTGAAAGTTACAAAATTTGCTTTCAACTTACCAAGGCCTCTTAACTTGCTGTTAGTGATCGTGACTGACTACAGCTGGTAGGTGCTCTGTGCACAACATAAAAAAAGGTTTGTTTGACAGCACTCATTGTACTGACTAGCACAGTGTACAATGGGTAAGTCCAAGGAGTTCGGGGAAAAAAAAAAGGATTGTAGATGTATACAGGAATGCCTCTTGTAGCCATTTGTAAACAAATACAGATTCCAAGACCTTCAAGTTCAAACATCTGTACTTAAGTACTAGTTATTGCGATGTGTAGCCACTTTACCAAAAGAAGACCCAAACTTTCACCCTCAGCTGAGAGGAAGTTGGTTCAGATGGTCAGGAACAACCCAGGAAGTGTCGAGGCATGGGTCTGCCATGAACTGGAGCTGCTGGAACACCGTCTAGGGTCAAGAGAGTTTTGCATCGCCGTGGACTGAGAGGCTGCCATCCAAGAACGAAGCCCCTGCTCCAAAATCAGCACCTTCAAGCTTGAGTGAAGTTTCCAGCTGACCACATGGACAAAGAAAAAGCCTTCTGGAAGAAAGTTTTATGGTCAGACGGGACAAAGATTGAGTTGTTTGGCCACAGTGACCAGAAGAAGATTATACCAACTGTTAAGCATGGTGGCGGCAGCATTATGCTCTGGATCTGTTTTACCGTCAGTGGTGCATTGAAGAACAATGAAGAATCTCAGACCATCAGATAGAAGGTTGAAACTTGGACACAATTGGGTAACAGGACACCGTCCCTAAAGACACATCAAACGGTTGTGGAATAGATAAAGCAGGCTAATATTAAGCTTAAAACAAGTCCTGACCTCAACCCTATCGAAAATACGTTTACTGTGTTTAAAGGTCGGGTCCGTGCCAGGAAACGCACCAATTTAATTCAACTTATTGAACCTTTATGTTGGTATTCCATTAGCACGGATGCTAGTAAACCACATTTTCTTTTTGCTACTGCCATCCTACAAATCACACCAGTTACTCAGTTAAGAATGGTTAAATGCAGGGTGTCTTACATTCCATTAATTAAAAGGTGGTCCAGCATGGAATTACTCGGAGAACAGTCCATGGTGACCATTCGATTAGACCCATGTCTGGTCAGATCATTGAATTTACCAACCATCTGCTTTCCTCCCGTCATTTCACTGGCCATGTTTACATTTTCACTCCTCTTATTTTTAATCTTGGCCTGCCACCTTTCTAAACAAAATTGATATTTAATTAAAAGAGAAAACGCAATCAATGCAAGCAACTCTAAAACGACCTTTCAGATGTCTGAAGTGCACAGCTTTCTTAATATATTCTGTATTTGCAGTGAAACGTTGGTGCAATAAAAAAAAAAAATAAATAAGGTTCCCGAGATCAAACCTGCATTCGTTTTCCAGATAGATTCCACAGACCTACCCCCACAGGTATTCCGTGACCGGAGGAGCCATCCATCATATCTAACTAAACCCCACGCTCCCTGTCATACTGCGCTTGTGGCTGCATCATTTCAGGCAATCATAAAGAACACCTAATTGAGTAGAAGTGGCTCATTCTGATTCACACACATTACATTTTGATGTTTTTATGTTACCCATGCTAATATACTTTGATTGGTAAATCATACCTCTCCCTCTCTCTCCCTCTCTCTCCAAGTTGTCCACAGCTAAAGGGACTAAAAGGTTGCCGGTTGATCAATAAACTGCCTCAGCTATTACAGATCATGTGACCAAAAGGCCACTGATCATTGAAGCAATAATAAAATCCACTTCTCATATCCAGCATCGTTAATGCTTTACCTTTTACAAATAGTATTTTTTCTCTCTTGTCCCCATTCATGTTGCATAAAATACATCAAATCTAAGGCATGCTACTGATATCAATATACGGTGGGGTTCAAAAGTTTAAGACGACACTGAAATAAACAAAGTTCTAAAATTTTATAACAATAAGCTTTAAAACATCCATTATCTAGATCACTTATCCGTTAAGGGTCACAGGGAAGCTGGAGCCAAGTCCAGCTGACTTCAGGCAAGAGGCGGGGTACACCCTGGGCACGTCGCCAATCTATCAACAACAGACAAATAACCATTCATAGCTACAGGCAATTTAGAGTAGACCATTGACCTCATCTGCATGTCTATAGAAGGAAACCCACACAGGCATGAGGAGAACACGCAAACTCCACAGTGAAAGATCCCAGTCAGCCGGCAGGTTCGAACCCGAAACCTTCTTGCAGTGAGGTGACCGTGCGAACAACTGCACCACCGTGCCACCCTGCTTCAAAACAATAAAAAGAAATAATCCATCATGAATATTCTGCGCCATTTCTAGGTCACTATTTGTGATCTGTTAACTTGAGTCTCATCCCTTATGTCGAAACACACATTCAAATAACACTGAAGGATTTGAGCCATCATCATCATCAGGAAGCTGTAGAGTCCATACCAGCTCCGGTGCACGCTCACTCCGTCATTAAAGCAAAAAAGGGACATGCATTTTTAATCACGGTCTCACTCATGGACCCCACTGTATTTATTTACCTCCAAATAACAAGAAGCAAGCAGTCAGTCTGTTATTCTTTTTTATTTTATATCAGTTTTTTCCCCCCCCAAGATCACAAGGTTATGGTGAATTAGTATTTGCATAAAATCTTACAAAATCATTGATTCGACATTACATATGGAAAGGAAATAAATGCACATCAGAATAAACTCTATTAACATTCCTTTAAACAAGCCTTTAAGATTAGTTCCACCTCTCTCCAGCATGATCTCGGTTACAAATGCATACACATCTATAATTTAGCATACTGAATTTCAACTTGAAACAAGTGCAGGAATTTAGAAACATGTTTGTTCAATTTGTAAAACCCTCAAACCACGGAGTAAACAGTAGTCGCTTAGTAAAACTCGTTACATATTCAGGAAAACATCCGTGTTTCTTTCGGCTGCGTTAAACCTATTTAGAAAAAACATTAGTTAATGCCACAATGAGGACCAAAGACAGGTGACCAGTCATGACATCGAGAAGTTCAGAGCTGAGGAGATTCTCAAATGTGTAAAGAAGCCTTTCTTTGCCTCAGGAATATCATAGACTGCATGCGGTGATGTAATATATAGAACACTGTATAATGCAGTGGCCATGTCAGTAAGACTAGTAAACAGGTTTACTGGCTGAACAAGTGCACTGTAAAGTGAGCTATTGGCAAAGCGAGTCTTATGCAGCTATAAAAAGAAATTTTCACCCCAATGTCTACCTACCACATACACTCACTGCACTACCCCTGCTCATTCATGCCATTATCCAATCTGTTGCTCACGTGACTGCAACGAGGATACAGGTCAAGAGCTTCTGTTAACGTTCACATCAAACAGGTCAGAGGAGAACATCCAGACAGGAAGTCCTTGATAACTCTAATAACTTCCCTTTACAACCGTGGTGAGCAGAAAAGCATCTCTGAATCCACACCTTGAGGTGGATCTTCTGCTACAACAGCAAAAGGACCACATGAGGTTTCAAAAGTAGAGAGCTGCAGAGTGGAAAGACGTCAGCTGGATAATTGCATAAATTGAGCAGGTGTACAAGTTTTCCCTGAAAGTGATCGTTGCATATACGGACAAAACATTTCGATACGTTCCTTTGTACTGAGAAAAGAGAAGGCCACTAAAGATGGAAGTCTAAGGGCAGCTGTTGGGGCAGAAATAAATCTGTGTTTAAAAGAAACAAAACTTATTTTTCAGTTCAAATTAATACGCAAATTACGATCTTAAATCTTATTCAGATGTAATAAGTCAAATATTCATGTTCAGTTATCTTGGTCATTGGATACAGAGCCTATCCTGGGAAACCTGGTGTAATGTGGGAATACTTTTAATCAGAGGTCAGTTCATCGCAGGACACAAATTTACACCTAACGGCAATTTAGCACAGCCAAAGCGCCTGATGGCAGGATTGTAGGAGTGAACCCAGAGGAGGAGGATGTGGAACTCCACACAGACACTATCCTGAGCGCCGGAGTGAACTGGTGACCCTGGAAGTGGCAACGCTACCATCGTTCTGCCATAAAATGCAAAACATAACCTACGTTTCTGACCAAACGCTCCAATAAAATAAGTAAAACAAGCTTCCGCTTTTACTGGCATGCTTTCTATATGGTAAAAATTTTGCAGCTGAAGTTTCTCATTACTTTCCACCAGATTGCTCATCACAAACCGCAAATCTTCAGGAAATGAAAAGTAAACAGAACTGCTTCCTACTGCATTGCCCAAGTGTTTGAAAGCTATATCAATCTGCATAACAGCAGCCTTGGTAAGACTTCTCATAATCTCACTGATAATTGCACCTTTATTGCTGGTGTAATGGTGGCACTTTTGCACTCATAAAATTGTTTGATAGAATTTAACACCTGCCCTTAGACTCCAGTTTTGACGTTGATTTCTCAGCACAGGTGTTGAAAATGACAACTACGAATGCTGTGGATTAGGATGAAAATTTCTTTAGCAGCCATTCCAGTTCATTCTTCACTTGCGCACAGTTTGACAATATCAATTTACAGTTGTAGCATGCGAGTTGTGTCTTCAGACTAAAATTAGCCTGGTTAACATGTTTACACCAGACCTCTTCAGCTGTGTTGAGATGGCAATGTTAAGAGGTTAAAAAACAGCCATAGTGATCAAACGTTAGTCCCTAATTTAACAGTACTCCACAGCCGAAGCTGAGGTACTCCAGGTGTTGCCTAATGGATTACCAGTTCGCCACTATTCAAGTGTACGAACACTCGGTGTTGAGTGCTCTCCATAGACAGCTCTTGCAAACCTCACATTTGATTCCCAGCTACAAAAGATAACACTTCAAATGAGAAACCTCCAGTGGCAGTGTAGTACTGAGCAAGAGAAAAGGAAAGAAAGCTCGGGAACGCAGCTCTGCAGACCAGAACATGGTGCGCCCGATCCCGGGAGGAATGTAACAGGACTGGTGTGATTCACATTCAGGGGCAAATTGGAACAATAATTTGAGATTAGCGTCAGGGATCGAGGTTCCTGCTAAATCTGCATGAGCGCCGAGACGCCTGGGATTCTTGGGACCTCAGATCATCAATGCTCATTGTGATGATTGAAACTCAGCCAAGAATGCATCAGTGGCTAGCCAGCCAACTCTTTAAGCTCTGACTAATGCATTCTGGGTAAACCACAGCAGTGCTCTCAAGCTCTGAGTGCTAACAAGGCTATACATCATATTCTCAATGACATTATTATTTCACTTAATATTTCGTGAACGATTGGAAGTTTGTTACCCAACAATAAAAAGACTGAAATGATCTCGACTGAACAGAAAGCAAAAAGTACAGGTTATTTCATTCGTCTTTCAGTTTACCCAGGATTAAAGGCAACACTCAAAAGATTATGGACTAAGAAATTAGATGATATTTAGATTTCTTTAGATTGTGTTTTTTTTTTTGGGTGCAAATTTGAATCTACTCATAATTTCATAATTACATACACTTTTCATTTATTGCCTGATTTTTTTTCCTTAATGACGCATCTCTTTACAGCCACAATCCTATTTCTACATATTTCTAAGACATAATGACAGCAACATTAACAGAGACACTCAATGTTAATGTAACACTAGTTTCCAGCTCATGGATCATTAGCTCTGCTGATTACACATGACAGGTGATTATGTAAAAGAGATTCAGATGACACGAAAACAAGAACTCGTCTGCACCCAGTGCACAAACACTAATTTCCAGATACATTAGGCAATAACTATGTGTAGCTCATTTAAGACAAAACATTGAACCCCCTCCATCTGTCAGTTCAAAAAAAATTGTGCATATATATGCTTCAATGTGTGTGTACTTTTGTTTTGTGTGCACGCGCGCGTGTGTGTGTGTGTGTGTGTGTCAGTCAGTATATGTGTTTCTGTGCTTGTGTAAAGCCCCATAGAGGAGCTGAAAGCAATTTTCCGAGCTGTGTCACGGATGTTTTGTGACGTTGCTTGGTTTACTCCGTGATCTCCAGAATGAGGTCATCGCCTTCCAGGTTGCTATCGACTTTGACGTACACTTTAGCCACGGTGCCAGAAAGCGGCGAATTCACCACGGTCTCCATCTTCATGGCGCTGAGGACGCACAGAGGCTGGCCTTTCTCCACCTTCTGGCCCTCCTTGACCTTGACCTCAACCACTTTTCCTGGCATGGGTGCTCCCACCTGGCCGCGCACATCCTTCAGAGCCTTGGGGTGGAAGTGCATCTCCTGCAGGAGTACACAGAGAGGAAGTTAGACTATCACCTATAAAGAACAGGAAAGAGCACAAAGAAAAAGGAGGAAGCAGGGGATGTCAAATGGCAGACTGTGGTCCGGATGAGGAACAAGGCCCAGAGTTTCACCGGACTGAACTGAGGACTTGAAAATGACATATTAAATGACGTGCACGTGCGCACATGCACACACATGGTGGGTTAAATGTGCTTCAATTTTGGGAAAAAGAACCAAGTTTGACAGAAAATGTTGTTGGGAATATAATAATGGCAGGAGCAAATGTGATCGGTCAAACTGCCTGTGGAGTTAGAGCTCGAGTGTGATTTAAAAAAAAAAAAAAACAGTCTTTCCCACACCTCTATTTTTGTCCATGGTGCTAGTCAAAAATGGCACCGAGAGCTCCAGTATGAAACGAGATACAGCCATGTCAAACCGCTGTTATACATAGTATCAAATATTCAGCGATGGGTAAAACATCTAAAATTAAAAGACGAACTGCTGTTACCAGTCAGTCACGTTAGTTCCTTATTCTTAAGTAAGGACTTTTATGTAATGGGATTTTACAAATTCCCCAATGAAGACTCCTTGTATAAAGGATGCTTAGTATTGTCAAAACACAGATTTCTATGTTGGACATGCTTTCTTACTCTGTCCAGGAGAGCGAATTAGTAAACAGCGAGTGCGTGTTATTTCAGACACGGCTCATTCTTTACAAGCAGCATAGTGTATTGTGGGTGTGCTAAAGCAGCTAGGATGTGCGAAGCTATTGCGGCTCATGGTGGGATTCATAGGTGCAAAAGAAATCATCCAAAGTACTTTTAGACATGACTAAAGCGCAGCAGAACTACCGAAACAGTGCAAATAAAGTGAAATGTCAAAGTAAAATGAGTGGCCTGAAGGAATCCCATAACAAATCATGAACTACAGTGTGTGGTCATGAATTTTTCCACAGTTATTTATACCTTCAGGGCCACCGTGTCTCTGACCAGGACGGACCTCAGCTGACCATTGAGCTCGAAGAAGACCTCTCTCTGACCAGCCTTGTTGAGATCCCCCAGCGCCAGAGCTTTAATATGGAGAGTCTTCCCTCTCTCCAGCTCCACCTGAAGGAAATATTAACAAGACAAATCTTAGCATGTACGGAAAGACGTGTGCGATGTCGCATGGTAAAGATGAGACCGAACAGCACCTCAAACTCCTCCGCGATCTTTGGCCCATCCAGGAAGAGGCGGGTGTTGAGGCAGTCGACAGGCCCGAAGGTGTCGGTGAACTCCTTGAACTCCTGGAACACTTTGGGGTACATGGCTGCTGACATCACATCCTCCGGAGTGATGTCATCGCCATGTGTCTCGCTCAGCTGCTTCTCCAAAGCCTTGAAGTCCATCGGCTGGAGCGAAGCACCTGGACGACCCTCTATGCGAGGCAGCGATTTCAACACCTGCACCAGACACGATCCGTTACGCGACTCCGACAAGGATTAACGGCAGCATTGTAAACTCTATGAAATGTGGTTTCAAGCCTTCCTTAGAGAGACTAAGCTCTGCACTCCAACCACTCTTGCATAGAGGACCCATATGCACATATGTCTGGAGTTGAGTGCTCATAATCCCCCAGAGCCTGGCGCAAAACTGTACGAATATTTATATACGGTCGTTACAGCGAGCTCAATTAATCCTCCCCTCTTTTTCTCTCCATTTAAGAGGCTAGACGAATCAGCTGGATAGCACTCCTTAAGGACATCCTTTGCGTGGTGACAGTTATGAGCGAAAATGAAACTTTAATATTTGATGTGGATTTCGATTAGGCCTTACTGCGGCGGAGGAAACGCCCTGCAACATGCTGTGGGCTAAAATAAAACACTTCTTCATAGCCATAGGCAAACACACGTGATATTTTACTGCACTGAACATTGTTCATTTTGCAATACTTAATTTGCATGCTAAGAATGGGGGTGTGTGTGTGATGGGGCAATGCAAAGGAACATATCTGTTATCCACAAAGCACGCTCAGCAGATGCCCTATTTATCTTCAACCAGTGTGGGCAATAAATTAGCCCAACTGCAGAAGGGATAGACATTTGTCTGGGAAACAATTGATCTTGCACAGAAGAGGCTGCTGGGTAACTGGGGCATGAATGGCAAATGGGGAGGATGAGCTTTTTCGGCAACTCTTGCTGACAAGCACAAGACGCAGGAGATGGCTATAAACAGAACAATTTTATTTCAAGTGAGGAGGAAAAAAAAAAAAAAAAAGACAAAGACAAAGACAAAGTGACTGAGATTGAGAGATGAAGTCATCTAAGCCAAAAAAAAAAAAAAAAAAGACGAATGTTGAATTTTCTAATGTGAATCAGACAGGCACACTCTAAGCAGAGTCATATTTTCCTAACTGGATAAAGTGGCTCTACAGAGCATAAATAAACTTTGCTACCACTTTCTGTTCTGCCTGCACTCATAAACCTTCATGAATGTCCTAATGATTCTTTATAATTTAGTAACAATGCCCTGAAACCATTTTTATAAACTCGAATAATGCATCAAAAAGCTCTTTCGAAGTACTATAATTAATTCCTTGGTGACTTGTAAACACAAACGTATCCCTGCTCGTCATAAAACCATGTACCATGCTGCATTACGGTCATGGCTAATAAGGATCCAAGCACCATTATGAGGCACTTGCAATAGTTTATTTTAAGGATTATAAAAAATGTAGAATGTCAAAAGTTAAAATGTCATCACTGCGTGCTTCAAGTGACTAATGTTTTCAGTTTCTCGTCAGTCAGCTGTAAAGCACAATAACCTTTATTTTCTAAGGGATAAAGAGGAACTGCTTAAACTCAAACTAATTACGGATCACGTACATGAACACTAGGGATGTAACCAAAAAATATGAATGAACAGATTGCGTGCCTGGCTTTAGAAATATCAAGAAGCATTTATTTGCCATATATTTCCATGCGTTCGGTCTTTGTTTCAAATAAAAACAGCATGTAGCTTTTAATTCCTGGCCAATTTCAAGTTAAACTAGCTTGGAATTTTATACATATATAAAAACAAACAGGTACTAATCTGATACTCCTAGAAAACACTTGGCATCTGCCAAAACACTTTCCATCTAGTGCCAAGAACAAATTAAAGAGACTAACTGCTCACATTAAAATCAACTCCGCCGAGAGAACTTATCTGGCACTCAATACTCACAAGGAACAGCAAACTAGTAAAATTACAAACACGCCTCATTTTCTACGCCGAGAAAATTTGCTGAAAAAGGCTGATTCAAAACTGTTGATGTGGGTTTTCGGGTAGGAATCTGTAGACCAATTAGATATTGCAGTGTTTTTAATCCAGGTAAGGTTTCATTTTCGGCTGTTTTGTGCCTGTACACAAATTATGTAAGAAGTAATCAAATAAGAAAATAGAAGAAAAAAAAAAAAAAAAAAAAAAATGAAATCAAAGAAAATGGACAGTTGCTCACAAATAAATCCCTTAAATGACTTCACTGTTAGAACTACATGCCCGTCACTACTTAAAGGAATACTCCACCCTTCATAGAAATCTTATTCAAATGTGAACAACTTCCAAGGTCTTTAAATTCAAAGTAGTTTAAACTTGCCAAATTGACACTTTCACTCTGGCTAATTGTTTTCGCAGTAGGATTTAGCCCTCGAGTCATCTCCAGCTAAAGAGATGCGGCGGCGCTTTAGTCTTTCCGTCTCTCCAGATGAGCTCTCTTTGCTAGGATGTGGTGATGGAACATAGTTAGTGATATTATCCATTTCAGTAATCTTCCGTAAAATGAAAAACCTTCGGACATGTCGCATGTTGGACCTCGGAGCATGCTTTTTGTCCTCACTGATGATTACCTTCAGCTACAGAAGGTTAAACGTCACCTGGCCTTAAACAAGCAGTATTCATTTAAGATCTTCGTACCACCTGGAAGCATGACGACGGGGTCTTACCTTAGACCTGAACGGCTCAGGGAAACCTCCGTGGGGGACGCCGATGTGGCCCTGCAAGAACTCCACCACCGAGAGAGGGAAGGAGAGCTCGTCGGCCCGCTCTTCTACCTCCGCCCGCGTCAGGGAGTTCTGCACCATGAACTGCGCCAGGTCGCCAACGATCTTTGAAGAGGGGGTCACCTGTGCGAGAGACACGAGTGTCAGAAGTTTTTCTTCAACACCACCTTCTTCTTCAACTCATCTCACCACTGCCGCAAGTGCTACGACGCATTCCTTCTTTGTGTTGCATTGTGAAATTGGCTGAAAGGATATGACTCAGAGAAGATTACATTTATAGTCACCCACAGCCATCAGCATGAAGGCAAGGGAAAATGAAATGGAGTGATGGAGACAATGGCGAGGCGGTAATGAAAACCAGTGTTAGCGCGGCACACAAACACTACGCTACTTGTTGTGCCTGTTCCGCTTGAGCTGGAGAACAGAACAGAACAGCAGCCATTAATTAAACAGTGGAAATAAAAAGCAGCAAGGTGAGACCAATTATGCACAGACGCCACTGGCTTGGGAAGGGAACGGATAAAGGGCAGACAGATAAAATTTGCTGAGGAGCTATAATTTGCGACCCGCTTGATCCGTCTCCGTGCCAAAGGAACCAGTGACAGGATCACACCCCTCCTGTGTGATGTTTAGGGCATTTTCTATTTTTATTACAACTGAGGATTGCAAGACGAGAGTGACAGTGAAGTCAGCGTGCAATTAAAACCTGAAGGCAGAGTGGAGCTCTTGGGTGCAGGACTCTTGTGATCTCGCAAATGCACGCGTGAATTGCAGAGAGTAGACCGAGGTGTCTGTCAGAGCAGTAGGCGATAATTAAGTCGTATTTAACTATAGAGACCGTGCTGTATGAAAATTGTGTTATTTAATTACAGCATATCTGTGCTTTCAAAGTCCTCATAGAAATCAAACAGCTGCTGCTGACGAAACTGCACTTTCGGCACACTTGCCACGGGTCTCAAAGGACACTGATTGGCACGGTGGCAATCATGCACGCTGCAGCTTGTGAACCCAATTGAAACAACTGCACTGTACTTCTCTTTCAAATACAGGAGCCTTGCTTGGATGTGGTCCACTTACCTTGATGAGGTCTCCCAGCAGTTTGTTGGCCTCAGCATAGGCTTTCTTCACCTCCTTGAACTTGTTACCGAGGCCCATGCTGTGAGCCTGAAAGTGCAAGTTGGTGTACTGGCCTCCCGGGATCTCGTTCTCGTAGACATCTGCGTTCCCGGATTTCATAGTGGCTGTGCAGTCAAATGGAGCGTAAAGACCACGGGCCACTTCCCAGTACTCACTGTAGTCGAAGACCTTATCCAGAGATAAGCCTGAGGGAAAGATTTAGGTCATTTTAACACTTGCAGGTTTTCTTTTTTCCCCCCTCAGACTGTCAGGTCAAAGATACTTGCTGTACCCTTGAGGGTAGATCACGCTGCAGTGATGAGCAAAGGGTATTCAATGCTATTATTCTGCATGTGGTTCTCTGCACTACTCCCGAGCTCTAGAACGGTTTCACACTTCACCAAATATACCAAAAGCTGTTTCAAGATCTTGGAACTGATCCCTGCTCCTTTTGAAAAAGGTGGTCTGGTTTGGTTTCAACCAAACCTATGTGCGGTCTCCTGTGTACAAGCTATCCACTCTCAGCCATTGGTTACCCTTTTATTGTTACTTAATGTTTTAAGTTTCATGACAAGAGGGAGAGAGTTGATATGGTTAGCAGAGGATATAGACTGTCTTACTGATGTATAAATCCAGCCATTCATAGGACTGCAGTACTGTAATTCTCAACATTTGGTGAGCTTTGTGAAAAATGCATGTCTCGTGTCGGGTTGCGCGGCAAAAAAAAAAAAATCTTACACCAGAACATTTCTTATTATGCAGGTATTCCTGCACAATGCACCCAAGTGCTGTACTTCTCTGCGCGAGTATTAGTACCATAGAGGGGGAAGAAATAAAAATAAAAAAATAAAAAAGCAGATGGATGAACCTGCCATGAGCCTACCAATTTGCACTAAAGTGATGTATGGAATTGCCCAATCGATCCACGGTTCAGAAAGTATTCCTCTATGTGAAAGCAAAGCTGCGATTATGAACCCGAACAAGTCAAGAATTGGTCCTGAGTGCTGACTCAAGTATATAAACCAACCATAGTCATTTTTATCCAGAATACTTTTTAAAAATATTTTCTAAACTTTAAAAGTAAGCTTACAAAAAAAAAAAAAAAAGGTTCCAGGCTATACACTTCGCTTATCGCTGCAGTGTACCTCAGGGGTATATCAGACATCGTATCTGACAAAGTGAAGGGACTGTTCTTGTTTAAAGTATATAATTAGACCTGAAGGACCATAGTTGTAACATAAAAAGGTACACTACATTCAGTTCCCCTGCAAGATACATATAAACACATACCCTTGAGGTACACTCCAGTAATAAACAACGGTACAATTTGGTGCATTTCTGTTCCTAAGAGTATACAAACTGCTGAGGATGCAAGAATACAAAAGTACACACAGAGTCTATAAGGATATGTAACGTGAAATACTGGAACCTAAGACAAATGCTGGTTTGTCTAGAGTGGTTTCATGTGGTAATCAAAAAAAGACAAACTACATATACATAAAACACTAAAAAGTTTGGTAAATCAAGTCTTATTAATGTATTCCAAAGAATACCTTTAGAGTGGCCTGTATAAATGTCTAGTTACTGTTATACGAGCGGCACAAATTCTAAAGCATCAGAACTTGATAATGTCAGGTTACATAACGCATAATCCTGCTCATTCATCTTCAGTAATCACTTTCATGGTGGATTCAGGGCTTATCCTGGGAACACTGGATGTGAGGCGGGAATACACACATCGCTGGATGCGAGGCGTGAATACATCATTTGCACATCTGCTCACGCCCAGGGTGATTAAGCGTCACCAGTCCTGTGGCATGTTTTCGGGAGGTGGGAGGAAACATGAGAACACGGAGGAAACTACAGGGACACTACGAGAACACGTGGAACTCCACACAGACATTAACGAGCTCAGGTTCAAATCAAGGACCCTTATCCTGTGAGGAGTAATACCTGTACACGAAGTTATAAGCTAAAGCCTGTACTTTAATGCATTATAATACAAGTGTGTATTATGTTCTTAGGAACAAATCTTATAGCATTATATAAGCTATATATAGACTTAATATAAAGTCTTGTAACAGCAGGTAACTATTATAGGCTTATCTTAGGCAGTACTATATACATAAACATTATATACACACACAAACATACATTCATTACCTATACCTTGTCAGAGGAAAACTTGAGCCAATCGCAGCTCTATTTCGGGGTACACCTTGGGCAGGTCGCCAGTCCATTGGAGAGCCAACACGGAGATAAACAACCATTCACACCTACGTGCAATTTAAAAGTAGCCACTTGACCTAATCTGCATGTCTTTGAAAAAGCCGATTCCTCTCCTGAGAATTCAAAACACTAACCCAGTGAGATCCCTGAGGACACGCCCGGCACCCAAAGACTAGCCCTGGCAAAAACTGCAAAGCAAATAGCTGCACGTCATTAATATTTCATTGTTAATAATCAAAAGAAGTCATCTACTTTACTGGTTGTGACTGCTAATCAAACATGCGGCGCCAAAACCTACTGGAGTGTTTAATCAGGAGAGTGAGTGTGTGGAGACACGAGGTGGGGGGTGCGGGGGAAGGGATGACGGGGCATAGATTGCTTCCTGCCTCTCACAGTGCCATCACTTATCAGCAGCAGCCAATTAATCAATCAACGAGACGCTTCACTCGCAACGGTTTACATGCACATTTAACCCACTCACCCTCCCTAATTACCCAGCACTGTGATCAGCACAATCCAGCTCCAACACGGCACCCGAGTCTCAAACAATCACACACACACTGAGCTCTCAGACAGTAAACAGTCTGACACTCAGTCGAACTCTTTATTCACTCGTTTTCCTATGCTTACATATGCACACGTTTCTTCCGCTCTTACCCAGCACCACAAAGTCTGCAAGCATGAATCTTCTGCTTTCCTACTTCCTAACCATAATGATTGGGTGTCATGTGCAGAAAGGAGAGAGAGAGAGAGAGAAGGCTGTAATAATGGAGATACCTACTGACAGAATGATGGAGGGATTAGATAAAGAGTGAAGGGAAAGCGGAGACAGACTGACAAGGTGATGAAGTGAAAGAAAAGCAAAATGGAAAGAAATGCATGATTCATGATTCGAGCGTATAATAGTATAAAAATACCATTTATACCACAACGCTGACTCAGATAGGCCAGAACATTTTAGTTACCTCTTATTGTTACTATGGTAACAGCTCATTCACAGGAACTTGTATGGTGCACAATCCACATAATCCAAGCAGAATAAATGTTTTTGTTTATTTAAAGGTCCACTATGTAGGATTTAGGGGGATCTGTTAGCAGAAATAGAAGGTAATATTCATAAGTATGTTTTCATCAGAATATAATTACCTATAACTACGAATTATAGCTGTTTTTGTAAGCTTAGAATGAGCGCTTTACACCTACATAGAGAGCGGGTCCTCCTCCACAGAGCTGCCATGTTGCACCACTACAGTAGCCCAGAATGGACAAACTTGTACAGAGCGCCTGTGACAGTGGCAGCGTGAATCCGGAAGGAAGCACCGAAAGGACGACAAAGAAGAAGAAAGGATGACCAGGACAAAGAAAGCAGAGGAATCAGTGTTTGCCGGTGCTGCTTAACAAGTCTGAGGACCCACATTTTGAAAAATGGACAATCATGCTCATTATGTAGCATGGAAAATGCAAGGGCGTGTACTTGGAAGTATGGTACAGGCACCGTACGTTCTAATACACGCTTGAAAAAGGAGGGCCTTTAAGTAACGTTTATGGAACGAGTCTCCAGAGTCGGCACTTTGTAACAGTAAGTTTTCACAGGAATCTTTCAGACAGACGATTTGTGCATTTGCAGGATTCTGGGTCACATGACTAGACAGAGCACAAGAGTGACGAGTGAGGGGACGACTGCTTCTAACTGCTATAACATAAGTGGTGACAGAACTGACTTATAATCGCTGACAAATTGCTGTTATAAGGGGAATAAAACACTTCAGGAAGTGCTGAATAAGGAACACACCACTACCCGATCGTTGACTACTTTCCGAGAACAGCACATCTTGAGGCGTTTCATCCATTACCATTTCTCACAGCCTGACATTGAATAGAACATCTGAAGCTTTCAAAAGCTTTCCCAGGAGACCACATGAATGTCACACAATCTGTGCATTTGGGGGAACAAAATAAATAAATAAATACATAATGACAAAGAATTAAATAACCACTAAATTCTCAATATCAAAGTGAGCAAGAGAGAGAGATAGGGGGCGGGGGGGAGCGAGAGAGATGGGTTGTGTAAGTTCCTCCATGCACGAATGCATACGTTCTTGTTTCCGCAACACAGCTTCCAGTCCCTTGACTCCTATTATCAGAAACATCAGCAGTCACTGTGTTTGTCTACTCCACTGTGTCACCACTGAGCCCCTCACTTTAGGAAACACACCAGCCTGTAGCACTCACTCAGTGTCTGAACGGCTCCATCTGCACATTGCCATCAGGTTTATATTACAGGGGCAGTCCACGGGTGTCTTTCAGAATTCCTTGTTGCTTTATATTCTGTCATTTTTAGGTTTGACAGCAGCTTTAATTCCAATACTGAAGAATGCAACTGCCAAGAATGCTTATGTAATAACACTTGTATAGTACTTCTATAATTGTACTCAAATATCAAGGCTGCACTAAAGTTGGTGGTTTAAGATGAAGAACAAATCAAAACCTCAATTTGGAAGGTTTGGAGATAAATTTGACCGACTGTTACCTGGATGTTTTCTAGTCTTCGACTGCCCATTTCCAGTGATCCTGTGCTCACGGAAGCCTCAGATTCCTGTGCTTAGCTGACAGGAGTGGAACCTGATGTGGCCTTCTCCTGTTGTGGTCCATCTGCCTCAAGGTTGTGTGTCTTTTGAGATGCTTTTCTGCTCAACACTGTTGTAAAGAGTGGTTGTGCGAGTTAGTGTGGCCTTGAGGTCAAATCGGGTTGTCCGTTCTACTCGGACCCACCAATTTCTCTAGAACTCTGGAGACTGTTGCATGTTAAAATCCCAAGAGTTCAGCAGTTTGAGTCACGGCAGGTTGCAAGTTCCCTGCTCTAAACAAGGGTTCCCAGTTGTAAGGAAATAAGTCCTTGGTTAGGGGGCAGTGCATGAACCTTAAGTACTTAATTCTTAAAACATACTTATGTAACTTAATTCCTACCTTATCTTGTGCTATAGGACAGGAAATTTGAACCTACAAGAACTAAAAGGAAAGCACTTCTGTCTCAGCTGCTTTACAGGAGCATTATGCGCGCTCATGTCCTTTTACACTGTAGAACGAACATATTGCAATTCAAGACTACAACCCACATCAAATGTGCCAGTGATCCTGCAGTAATTGGACTAATCAACAACATGACTACATGCTGAAATGAGGGCACAGAGTGCACTAAGCAGCGCCTTAATGACCGCCTAGTCTTAAAATAATCACTGTCGACTTCAGGGAGGCACTTGGGTGCTAATCAGCTTTAATGGAACCGCGGTGGAGGCAGCTTCATGTTCCTTGGGATTTATTCTCCTTAAAAAATGCAAAACAATGGCATGGTCATGAGAGGGCTTGTCTGCATCTTTACTTCTAGGAGCATACGAAGACAAGAAATTACTGCTACTAGAGAACTACTGCTATGTTCTAATGGGGTCCATGGTCATGATATGATTGCATCGGAGCTGCCTGTTCCTGTGCCGTTATCAACTTTGGAAAACCAATCTTCCAGATAGAGCTACCGAGCTGTGACGCAGCGTTGACATTTCTCAAATTGGCAGAACTTGCGTCGTGTTTAACGCCAAGTGTAGTTGCATTGAAATCTTAGTCATGGAGCGTTCTTTTAAGTGAAATCACGATCCATGTTTCTCAACGGTCAAGTAACAGTATTTCATGACATAAACCACGTCAGCTTTTTGTTTTGCATACCACAAAGACTTTTGGGCATGAAAATCCCAGGACAGACTTTTTTTTTATTGAATACTCAAACCAGCCAGTCTGGCATCAGCAACCCTGCCTCAGTCAGTCAGTCACTAGGTGGGTCTCCATCACAGTTGTACACAAAATAGAAGCAATTTCTTTAAAAAAAAAAAAACAAACAAACAAAAAACACGACACTATTGCGATGGGCTGAGTTTCCACCGAGTGATGTTACGTGATTAAAGCTGGGTTTTCTCCTCTCGCAATAATCATTCCAATTCAACATGGCTACAGATCTCCAAGACGTGATAAGTGTTGGTTGGCTGGCATGGTATAGTGATTTTGATTGCATCCACCACCTCATGTCAGGTCATGCGACTTAATCATGAAGTGTTTCCGATTCAATTTTGCTGTCAAATCACCTGAAAGACCACCTCACACAGGCGTACAAACATTCGTGCTACATTTAAGACGATTTTCAAATTTCACGGTTCCATTATGTTGGGTTTTTTTTTTCCACAAAACACGCATTAAACAGGTTAATGGAAACCCGCCTACTGACAACATGGTCTTCCTGTTCTGATTATTAAAAGATGCTCTTGTCCTGTATTTGCATGGTTTTATGCACTCTATCTCCATGATTAGGATAATTGCATGAATGAGCAGGTATATAGATGTTCCTCAAAGTGGCCAGTGTGGCTACAGCAAGAACCGATAGCGCGGCACAAAGAGCCAGATAATGGGTGCTGAAACCCGTTTCCTCTTGTTCAACAGCCACAGTACAGCCAAGGGAATAAAATGCAGGATCCAAACAACCCGAAGCTACAAACGTTTGGGAGATACTGTGGCATCAAAACACAGACGACCAAGAATTTAAAGCAGCTTACGCCCTGAAGAAACACACCCTCAAAAAATACCAAGACACTCACATGTGCACACTTAACATGATACACACCTTCTCAGCTGTTACATTTCCCATAACCTTACTTACTGTGGCTATTGTTATGCTGTACCTGGTAACCGTAGTGTAAATTGTTTTTAGTGGCCTTTTGACTGAATTACACACTGCAGGGCCTTGATGTATCGTCACGCGCTGTGAAACTGCTTATTGCGGACTACTTGAATGTTTCTCTTGAGTGATTTCACACTACTGAGCTGAGCTGCACATGTGAGAATCCCTAATGTGCAGATTTTGCATGGCGTATGAGAAATGCAAAGCTGGTGATGAATTCTGTATGGCACGGATGGCTGCCAAGTAGTAAATTGTCATGCAGTAGGGGCAGTGCAGATAGCAACGTTGGTTCCTAGAAACTCAAGCCTCCTGACAATTCAGTTGCTCAGGCATCATCTCCAGAAGCCAAAACCAAAGACACGGCCACAGGAAGGAATCTGCCGGCGATAGACAAAATCGAATCGACAAAGCAGCGAACGCCTCCTCATCGCGACGAGTGCTCTGATGTGATTCTCTCTGCCAATGTCACACACCCACGACATGCTGCTGGGAAGACGAGCAGGTCGGGATAGGGGGTGTTTCTGGGTAGGATTTTTCATTTAATAACACCACGGAGAGGAGAGGCGCGGGGACTGAGTGGATCGTGTTTGTTTTTTATACTTGTGTGAGAATGAGAGAGAAATGAGGCACAGGATGTGGTTTTTCCCTAGAAAATGCAAATCGAATAAAAGTATTTAATTTCAGTAAAGTAAGGAATACAACCGTCAAATCAATTCTTAAAGCTAGAGGAGGTTTTTGTTTTTTTTGAGAAACCACTAAAAGTAAGCTAGAGTTTAAAAAGTATCCCTTTGTGGGGGGGGGGGGGGGGGGGGGAGAAAAAAAAAAAAAAAAAAAAAAAAAAAAAAAAA
>JAQQZX010000011.1:4565763-4601489 GCA_030068355.1 Notoglanidium maculatum | reverse complement strand
TAGGTGTGAATGCGAGCGTGTTTGTCTGTGTCGGCCCTGTGGTGGACTGGCGACCTGCCCAGGGTGTACCCCGCCTCTCGCCCGGAGACGCTGGGATTGGCTCCAGCTTCCCCGCGACCCAGACGGATAAAGCGGTATAGATAATGGATGACTGGATGGAAAGTTTGATCAAACTAACATGTCTCCTCATAAGAAAGTAATAACTTTCTACGCTTAAAGCAAATGACCCGTTTGTGGCAAAAACGTTACAATTTGAGGTTTATTTTAATGAAATAAATTCTACATGTTTAGATTGAAATATTTCTGAATTTTATTAGCGATTAATGCCACTAATGTATTGGCTGATGATGCATTTTCGTTATTTTTGTGAGAAGTTAGTTACTGAAAGACATTGCCGAAACATTTACTATCAAACTTTCCAGACAAGAGCTTCTTTCTCGCCATTTTTCAGCAGTGCTGAACGTCATACTGAGAAACCCAGTGTAGAAATACTGGAGATAACTAAATGAGCTGATAAAGCATGGCTGGCAACAAACTCCGCTGGACTAGATAGTGATCTACAAGATATGATGCACAGTGGCTTTGATCAAGGGCAGCTGTATTAGCATGGAAGTTGAAGCGCCTGAACACCCTATATGTTGGCGCAGAGTATGAAGATGAATATCTGAACTTACAGCAAATCCATCTAAGTTACGGCTGACTGAGTAAACTAAACCCCGCCGCACTAACATGGATTGGCATGCGGTAATCATATTGGTGAATATGTTTTAGATAATTATCGATGTACAAGCTACACTGATTATTCCGACTACGTATACCCAAGATAAAAGATCCCAGGAGTAGGTCACAAGTAGGTTTAACATAACGTGCATATTTGTTCAAAATCTATATAGCAAATTTCTTCACTAAGTAATTGTGGGAAAATAGAAGTCCTAGTTCCCAAGATATGGGCTGAGACATAAAATGCTACAATAAAGAGAATATAAAAATTATAAAATGTAGTAAAACGTACAAAATAACTACAGTACTGTGGGTGCCTTGACTTTACAGAGTAGTGGGGATAATTCTGTACCATCATGCAAAATTCAAAAGTCTTCATATAAAAAAAAATAAAAATAAATAAATTATAGTCTTCGGTCTCCTTTGCATTTTAATACAAGACTCAAATAAGTAAAACCCTAAAGGGGTTTCCAGCACTATGTGCCGGGGCCATTAATAAATATTAGGCACCACATCATTTGGGCTGCTACAACTAATCAGCAAGATTGATCAAATTTAATAATAAAAATAATTAGCAGTGGATTTCATTATTGATTAGTTGACATTAAGTACCTTGTGGCACACAATACATCATTTCCTTTAGACTGAAAACACATCGGATGTCATGGTACAACATACAGAAGTCAGTATTTTGTATGAAAATTCGACTGATTGGAGAAAAAAATAAATAAATAAATAAAAAAAATCACTGAACATGGTTTACAACAACATTTTTTCCACTTCAAGATACAACCATGAAAACGGTCCTTTACACTGCATTTGCATATTTTATCCATAATTGATGTCCTGCTTTAATAATGCATTTAAGTGGATCAGAACGAGCATTACGAAGCGTAAGGCTGCAGCATCTGCACAAGATATCGGAATCAATTACCTTGGAAGAAGTTAAACTCTCTCGACACACTAGTGTTGATAAATGCTAGGTCGTTTTAATTTATTTTTATTATTGAGCATAGTAATACATTTTCAATACGTGTCAATCAAATAACCATCCTGTTTTTGGTTCACATCAATGTTGTTCCGAGTCGACTCCCTGATTCCGGACATTAAAAAAAAAAATAAATAAATAAGAGCTTAGGAGTCCACTCGACGAGCCAAAAATGATTTGCCTTGTGCAATGGACAGTTTTTCAGGGTGGTTTGCTTGTCTGTCTGCAAGCAAAACCTACCAAACCGATGTCCATGAAATTTGGTGGCAGGGTAGCATGGGCGTGAAGGAATAAAGTCCATCGAATCATGGGGCAGATCCACAAATTTCGTTTCAATTTCACCAACGCTGCGAGATACAGCATTCGGGTTTATTGAACGTCTGCACTCAACATCTTAAAAACCAATAGATGGCAGTTCAGTAGTGACAAAACATAGCCAATGTAGAAATACGACGACTCCGTTGGACATGTATCCAGACGTATAAAGTGGTCGCGGTTTCAGATTTGCATATCATATTAGAGCTGACTATTGTCCTTGGTGGAGGTCTGCGCTCTCTGCGTACCCTACGAGCTTTGAAATTGACAGGTCGGACTTGAACAAACCAGGGCTCGAAATACAGGTAAGCCCCACCCAGTGATTACGAATATTAGTCACATCTGATATATAGCTGGAAAAGAATGTATGGAAGCAAAAAATACTAACAAAAAAAAAAAAAAAAAAAGAAAGAGAAAAACAATATTCCATGACCATAAATTACTTCGGGGGTCTGAAACAAGTACTTGATAATATAAAAATGACAGATAAACAATATTAAGTAATAAATAAGTAAATATTGCGTTTGACCGGTTATTTAATAAACCTGGTAAGAGTTCTGTAGTATTAGGCGTTGACAAATATTTTTAAATAAATACTTTTTTTTTTTTATTAAGTACATCTGTAAAATAATCCTACTAATCAATAAAAAATAAGCAATAGATTAATCAATTATCAAAATAAGTTGAAGCCTTACAGATTAATTATACCACAGCACAGATGAACTGATCAGAAGGTGCGCATTAATGTGTACGCAAACGCACGACTCGAACAGTAGCTTTCCACACGCAACATGATCGATAGGTTTAGATTAAGGCACTCGCGCTAATGTGTGACCTTTTTACGGTCTTACATGTATAGACTTGTACGGCGGAAGATCCATATAATCTAATACTGATAAAGGGATTTTAAACATAAACATTTTTTTTTTTGTTAGTAGACATTTATGGAAGGAGTCTTGGTATTACCACAGAGGAGTTTACGCTTTCTGGTTTCTCTGCAGAATGACAAGGGACTAGGACTGAACTTTAAATGTTGTCTCAGTGGATCTGCACAGAGCTAATATTGACAGCGCATATGTGCGTGTAGGTGCATTGCTTACCGAGGGACACCGCTGGGACGACTGGATCAATGGAGGAAGGCTTAGCTTTTACAGGGATGGGAGTCGTTGGGCCGTTCACCATGACATGACCTGAGATCGGAAAAGCCACAAACACACACACTTAAACAGCTACCTGACATCATACAGCACTCAACAGAAAGTTCAAAGCTACTGCTATTTTATCTAAAGGCCAGCTACAAAAAGCTCGATACGATGAGCCAACTGAGGCAGTCTTTAAAATACGATCTGAGAAACCTAAGCATCGATACAAAGGTGAAAGTCAGGAAAAACAAGCCTTCAAGGGATGTGTTTCCATTAAAATGAAAGCGTATTGATCCTAAGTAGAGAAAGCTTTTGATCATATGCGCCTGCTTCCTCCCACTCCCGCTGTCTCGTGAACTTGACCTACACTCGTACATCACACAGAGACCGGTGAAACTAAGGCTAGAAAGATACGTCAGTCAGGAAGAATTCGTTATGTTCGTGTCACCCTACCCAGATAATGCAGGAGTTTCTGGGCTCGGTTCTGCACAGGTTTGAGGTTGAAAAGGTCTTGGTTCTCGTCGATGAACTGCGTGTCCACGGTGCCATAAAGGAACTGGTCGTTACTCAACACATTCTGGAGGAAAGGGATATTTGTCTGCCGGGAGGAAAGAAAGAGAGAGAGTTTGAAATAGTGGTTACACTAAAAAAAAAAAAAAAATTGCTGAGTAGCACAGAAGCCTAGAGCTCTAGACACAACACACTGCAGAGACATGACACAGCGCAGGTGCTAATGTTTCTATGCGGGCAAATGAGGCCTTTCAGGGCGTGAGACTGAAATCAATACCAATATCTAAACACTCGAAGAGCCTTCCATCGCACAGTGTTTTCTGTGCGCGTGCGCATGCGTGCAAAAGAGAGCGATGCAGCATATACTGGTCTATACAGTGCACAAGCACTAGAAATAAAAATAACACGTCTTGCTACAAAAAAGAAAGCCTTTTAACTAGCAGCGGCATACATACATAAGTCATTTGACCAACCAGAAGACAAAAACTGCAACAGTTAGACAGTGAATTTTTGCAGGCAGTGATAAAGTGTGTGTGTGTGTGTGTGTGTGTGTGTGTGTGTGTGGGGTAAACAGGGCAAACATTTCAAAATGCTAGAACTCTTTCGCCATTTCAAAAAATCTCAAACATGGACTTCAGATATGGGAACGGGAATAGTCATTTTTATCCGAAGGTTGTAGTGGAGTCCAAAGCACAATATGTCATTCAAGCACAATGGAGTAAAAATGTAAAAAGTAAAAGCACAGATATTCAAAAAATCTACTCGAGTAGAAAGTACTCATATAAATGCACGCTACTATCAGCAAAGCGGTCACCCAGCATACGGTCCGTCAGCACGTTCTGAATGGTTTCATCACTGAGAACCTGTTTGACACAGCAAGTGTCAAATTAACCAGGAATGCCAGGTTTCGGCGAAATGACCAGCCCAAATACATCTCAAAAACCTGAAACTAGCCCATATAAATTCAGCGCTGGAAAAGGGAGACAATTGCTTCTTTTTCACAGCCTGCGCATGGAAGACGGTCACCATGGTGCACATGAATTTCTGACGTACAAGATATTACCCACTCCACAATCCTGCTTTCCCTCTCCCAGTCTTAGCAATACATCTTACAACAGAAATAATTCTGCGCATCAGACACACTACATTTTGCTTGTGGAAATCTATTACACTACAAAACATCTTGGTGACTGAATAGAATGTTTAACTAGCCAATTTCGGCAGTTAAATATACAGTCCTCTAAGCTACGCCGCCCACATGCATGGGGCAGCGCGATTCCTACCCCAGTGGGCACTATGTAGTTCCATTTATGACCACTAGGAGCAATAACAACTGTGGAGCTTAATGAGCACATCTTACACAATTAAACATCTGTCAAAAAGCATTGCTCATCATTGGTCAGTCAAAAAAGGTTCATAGTATTGTAATGGAATTAAAAAGGTATGGACTTGTGAATAAGGACTTCATGAAGATGAACATTTGCTAAACAGCTGACATATATGGTGTAGAGATGCATCTGCCCCTATGGACTAGCTATAAATGCTTTTAACACCCTTTGTGCTTCGTGACTTGCTCACAGCTCAGACAGCTCAGCTTGAAGAAATGGGATGCGAAATGGCAGTGTGAGAGCCTGCTAGAGTGCGCTTGAGGTTACTGGACGACTGCACATTCCCTTCCGAGCTCTACCACCCTGGGGCTGGGTGATGTGGAGAAAACATTCATTCCGCCATTCAAACATTTTTTAAAAAAAAACAGTCCATTGAGGAGGAATCCTGATTTACAACGCAGCCTGATTTACACATGCAGCCCAGTACAACAGCAGCTGAAATTACAGGTTTAAATGAACCAACAGACTAAGTAAGGGCATAACAGTGGTGTAGTCGTTAGCACGGTTGCCTAACAGCAAGAAGGTTCCTCGCAGCCGACTGGGCCCTTCCTGTGCAGGACAACTGGCTACTCCAGCATTGCGAAAGATTGTGGACCTGTCCAAGTTGTACTCCACCTCTCAGCCGAGGTCAGCTGGATCGGCTCGAGCTTCCATTCGACCCTGACGGATAAGCAGTGTAGATAATGGATGGAACAGACCAAGAAATAAACCTAAGTTTTTCAAGTTTGCCAAAGTCCAGTTTGTTTGACTAGCGTGATCGCTGCGTACCGTGCTCGGGTGCGGTACACTTGGACAGCTTGGAAGAGGTGCCCCTGGGAGCGGTTCAGTTCGGCTTGTGCACAGCGTGATCGCTAACCGAGCCCAAGCACAGAACATTTCTTGGTGCAGGTCAGTCAGGGATTGGGGACGATTGCTCTTGGGCACGGTGCAAAGCAACTGTGCCTAACGAGAGAACACACCAAGAACCTCCCATTGTGTTACATTATTTTCATGCGACGCCACTCTTGAAACACACCTCTGAAGCTTTCTGTGGAGAGAATACAGAACAAAAAAAAAAAAAAAACTAAACAATAGTGGATGTCCTAATTGTATCTGTATTTGCATCCATTTAGAACACATTATCTGTTCCTTCCAAACAGATAAAATGTCTTCATATTCAATTACATCCCTAAGATAGAGACAGAGAGAGAGACAGAGAGAGAGAGAGACAGAGAGACAGAGAGACAGAGAGAGAGAGAGAGAGAGAGAGAGAGAGACTCCACACACACACTGACCCAGATTCCTGTGACTGCAGAACCAATATTACATCCTTCACCATACCATATCGCACCACCTCCCCCAACTCCCACTACACATTAAACTATACAAGACTTGAGCACAAATAGATATCAACATAGGACATATAAACAGAAGACAAGATGTGTGGTGAAGAATTTTTAAATTCAATAGTAGCATGAAATAAAAGCGAATTAAGATCGGATCAGTCAGGCTCAGCAGACTACAGGAGTATTCTTTTCTCAGGTCGCAATATTAAAAAAAACAACAACAAAAAAAAAAAACCTCTTCAAAGATATAGAAGAAAAGTTGAAAAACTTTAATAAAACAAAAGCAACAAAAAAAAAAAAAAAAAACCCAAAACCTAAAAAAAACCCACACAAAAAAACAAAAAATCAACAACAACTATGACACCATCCATAACGGCACAGATATTTTTAAGAACTGTATTTTGGCCTCCCGTCCACATAAAAACCATCGTGAAAAGGTTTAGGTAGCGCCTGCAAAGGTCGAGGGTTTTACGGTAACCATCAGCTCGTCGGTTTCAGTAAGGACGTAGACACCAGTGAAGCTTATACGCAGGAGAGAAGAAGTTTACAGAAAAGCTTAGTGTCTTGCTATTTAAAACAAACAAACAAAAAAAAAACCAACCACATGTACAGCAATGAAGAAAAGTGTGTGGAAGAGGCTTCCAGAGGATACAGGAGACATCAAAACACCTGCACACCTGTCAATCACTTCAGATTCTAATGTTGACCGTCATGTCATTTTTAATGGGAGGGAAAATGACTGCTCTCTTGAGGTATTTTTGAGTTATAACGCGTAGCAGCATGTTAAAATGCACAGTTCCTACACAAAACATGTAAAAGTCGGCCATATATACACAATAGTCCGAACATATACAGTCGGTGCTTCAAAGGTAAGTCACACGGAAAAGGTCATAAAAGTCAGGACCGTTCCATTTTCCCTGTAAGCCGACAAGCTTCAACTTCAAGAGAGGAAAAGAAAAAAAAAAGTCTGGTGAGGGAATGATTGTTTATATCTGCTATAAATATAAATCATAACAGGAATGAACTTGCCTCATGGACATTCGACATCCATCCGTTATCTATATCGCGCATCTGTCCGGGTCGTGTGGAAGCTGGAGCCGATCCCAGCGGACCGAGTGAGAGGTGGCGCACACACCCTGGGCAGGTCTCCAATAACCTCAGGGATTACAGAGACGAACATTTATTCACACTCGCATTCACACCTACGGGCAATTTATAGTAGCCAGTTGAGTGAATCTGCACGTGTTTGGGGGGAAACCAGAGCTCCTGGAGGAAACCCATTCCGGAATGAAGAGAACACATGAACTCGGACAGAAAGGCCCCCGTCGGCTACCGGGTCCGAACCCAGAACCTTCTTGCTGTGAGGCGACAGTACGTTCAAGCGCAAACAGAGAAAAGTATAAGATATTATTCACTAATTAATTTTAACTGTTGTGGTACGAGCGGTTATAAAATACGTGCTGTTATAGGAGACTAATCCACTTTGGGACATTATCATGCCAGCACATTGTAGTTTATTTTCTTATTTGTCATCGTAGTACTGTGCTTGATACAGCGATGTGTGATGCCTACAGTATCCAGACAAACACACTCATGGAAATGTGCATGCGCACACACGTACAGTTTTCTCCCCTGCCAGGATAAACAGCAGTACACCACTGGAAAAATAAAAAATAAATAAATAAACTGCCCACTAGCCTCATGGTTTTCACAATGACTGCATGAAGTGGGTGGCAGCTGAGGGATAAAACCCTCACAGCACAATGCAGTCCTTAAAAGCACATACAGACTAAAGAGAGCTTCAAGGCCAACTGTTTGCCTAAACAAACAGGCGAAATTAGGAGCAGATAGCAGCCAGCGAGCTGGCAGGCAACAATATAGTAAGCAGATAGAAATGTATTCACACAGAGGCACCACTACAGAGCGAAACTAATACTACAGAGATGTTTGCTGGATTGCAGTCTGCCTGAGCTGACAAGTTTTACAGCGAAGAAGCGCTCGAAAGAGTTGAGACGAGCTGCTCATGAAGTCTCCAAGGAACACGACGCACTGCTCTCCAATGCTGTGGCCATTAATGTCTATATAAATTGTAAAGAGCATTACAAGACTCGTTTTGTACCTGTGATATTCACCACTCGCCATTAGAGCTTTCTATTGTTTAAAGGAAACGGCGTCGCTGGCCATTCAGTATGGACTAAGCAGCATTAAGCTGTGAGAAATAAATCTTCTGCAGTAATACTTAAACTGTTAGGAGGCTCAAATTCCTTTAACCAAAATACACTACCCATATTTGTATACTGCTACACATAGATACGAGGTTTTGTATCGCATAAACCATGCAAGGTGAATGGTCAGGTTTGTGATTAGATTTATTTGAATTATTTATCCCCAGTATAGTTGTTTGGATTTTTTATTTTTTTTTTTAATATGGATTTACATTTTATCGTTGCATCTACAAACAAAATTCTCTGGTCTTCACTAATTTTTCATTTATGGAAGTCCATCAAACCAAAGTCGACCAAATCCCAGATTAATTTCGGTTGATTACATGTCGACGCTACATATAAATGAGTGACTAAAAAGCGGCCGCGGGAAACTTTAGCATGCTTTCAAGTTCTGAGCTACTTTAGCGCCGCTCCTTATGTAGATATAAAGGGCTGGTTCTAAGCTTACAAAAACAACGATTCGTAGTTATACACCAATAAAACAAACATACTTATGATCACTATATTCCATATATTCTAACAGAGCCCCGTATAGCCGACATTATGGACCTTTAATACATACTATTCTAAATGTTTAAAAGAACGCCACGAATAATGCATTTATTCACATTTCTTTTTGTATTCCGTAATTCAGATTTCGACTAATGGTCGTGTGTCGTGATTTCCAGATTCCGACTTGGAGAATTCAAACGCCACATGAAGTTGGAGTTCCTGCTGAGAACCTGGGATGGTTCTCAACTCTGAGTTCAGCATGTAAAGTAGTAAACAGTTTGTATACAAGTGCTTGCTTTATATCATTCAACATGCAGTCGTATTTCCTTGTGAAATATAGAACGGCTAAACAGCTCAGTGTTTTGAGGAAGAAAGTTACACACCACTCATCACACTTAGCAGGCTAGATTGTTGCAAACAAACATGGAGGTGTCCATGCCCCCCCCCTCTTTAAATGAGAAATGATGCAATTCTGAGAACCAATGACCCACTTCGGTGGTAAGCCGAATGTAGTATAAAGTGTCAACATTTATTTCAGGGGTGTCCGGTTGTAGTAGCGTTATCTCTGCTGAAAAATCCAGCTTGGTCTCCGAGTACCAGCTCCCAAAAAACAGCTTACATTGGCCAATCTGGTATGCACTCTTCACCAGCTTGCAAGTGCTGGAAGAAAGGAAACGTTTTCTGAATTACTGCTATTAATGCAACATCACAGACGAGTAAGAAACAAAAGACAACAATAAGGTAATTAGAAAGGTAATTTTTTCATGAATAGCTTATGCTGGAAAGAAAACAAAGCCAAAGATGGTCCTACCAGATTAGCGCAAATGGTGTTTTGGCAGCTGGTAGCTGATCAGACCAAGCTGCATTGTTCAGCATGACAAACACTCCAGTGGCTTTTTAAATGAGTCACCTGCGTTCTAGGGTGCTTTAACACTTGGTGTTTTTGTTGAGTTTTTGTTTCTTTGTTCCAGAAAAGTGGCTAATGCACCAAGGCTGTATCCATTTACCGATCCTAGATAATATCAGCAAGAGAACCTGCCTACTTTGCATCCAATCTAATTAACAGTTATATCAAATTTAATGTAGATTATGTCAGTGTTTCCCCAATGTGTGGGCCACAGCCCCCTGGTGGGCCACGAAGGTACTGCGGGTGGGCCACGAGAGATCGTTTACAATAAATACATAAATAATGTTTTTAAAGTTCAATTTTGAAAACGGCACAAAATGTTTACGATTAAAGATTCGCATTTAAAAAAGTAAAATCAGAATGAACCAAACAAAGCTATGGCATATAAATTACATAACATTGTTCAGTTATCAGACCTATTTTTGATCTTGGATCTAGTCACTGGTGAGGAATCGTAGGCTAATTGATGCAACACATCATTGGTGGGGAGAGAGTTCAAATGGAGCGGTGGCTAAATTAAAGGTTTTGGCCAGCTGCAGAAAATTTTCAGACTTCAAATAGGGCTGTGGCTTTCTTAAATTTGCGAATGACTGGATTAGATGTTCGCTTTCATCCTCATCGGGTGGGGTGGGGGGATTGATGGCTGGCTGGATGGACAGACAAATAGTAGTGCTCTGCAGTGCCAAAAAGCCAGAACCAGACAGCAACACTTTCATACGGTCACATTCGACACTCCTTGCATCCCAAAGGATTACCTGTAAAACTTATGCTGCGAGTTGACGAAAAAAATTTCCTAGTGTGAAAGCAGTCGTAGAGGCACTTTATCAAAATGAAATATCAAAGTATTGTGTACTATAAAAAATCTCACAGTATGGTGATCTATTTTCCCCATATTGCCATAAGCACTGCAGGGGTGACTGATAAACATCCACAACGTGACGTATCCTGTTTAAGACTGCACCGTATGCAGGATTCTCAAAGTGCTTTTATGCCAGTTTGATTTATGAGCTACAAGTTTTTAACACAGAATTCATTTGCTGATGCATATTAAACGGAAATTATGCTGGGACAACGAGACCACCTCCCCCCCGTTCCCGGTTACTCTGGTATGGATTTCCGTTCCCATCCAGAAACTCCTCTGTTTCAGAGATAAAAAATAAAGGACCCTGAATGTGATTTGCAGTTCTCAAGTCAGGAGGAACGATAAGGCCGAACACCAGGCCTGTATGACTTCTGTCTGGTGCGAGCTGCTATGTGCTCTGCTGCCTAGTGTCAGACCTCTATATATAGCAGTGCTTCGAGACTGACTCACCCCACATCACCTAAAAACGCCGGGCCAGGAAAAACACCACAGGCAACTCATTCACTCGTACTTATCCTATCCGAGTCTGCCATGCAGTCTTGCTCACTTTAATGTGCATTGCCCGTGTCGCTTTTTGAAAATGAAGTATGTAAAACCTTGCTTGGGAGGGATCCATGTAATGCTGCCTTAACATCCAGCCAAAATGAGGCACATCATTGGGCAGCTACCTTCCAATTGGGACAGTCTTTTGTGAGAACGCATAGATGCTGGCCAAAAATGCCTAAGGTGCTATCTTCCAACTGGAAAGCACCACAAGTTTGGGATTTTCTGAAAGACCAATGAGAAGCCAGGAAGAGGCATGCGTTTTTTCCTCCCAGTATAGTAGGAAGTTTTCGTCATATGTTCACACTCGCAAGCGACAAGTGTTGTGTTGCTTGCAGTTTGTCTCTTGTGGGTGTATAGCAACTGCTACTGCTGCGCTTGTGACCGTGAACTATCCAGGGATGTTTTTTCTTCTAATGCGGAACAGTAGCAACCTATATAGACCACTATACGATGTATACACACACCATCTTCATTGAAAATGTTTTCAAGCTTCATGTCCATGTCCATTACATGCCAGGCTTGATACAAGTTTTAAAAGCAGATTACCAACGCAAGCGATTTTGTTTAATCTACAAACGCAACATCCAAAAAGCCACAAACGGTTTTTAAAAACCATTTCTATACATATAAGAGCTTGTATATTACGAGATAAAAACGCAACCACATTTCTAAGTTGTCTCCAATTTTTGTCTCTCAAGCAAGAAATGGGAACTTAACTGCAGGTGGGAGTGAAGAGCTGAAGAAACAAACAAACATCGGACCACGTTTAAGCAAATCGCGTTACGGTTTCAATGCTAATCACCATAAAACTGAGAAAACCTCAATTCAAGTGCTGCTTGCTGAGCAGTCACTGTCACTTGGCAGGGTCACTAAAAGCGCCTCTCTGTGTTGTGCATCATGCGTCCAAAATGATGCTCTCTAGCATGAACAATCAAGTTGGACATATTTGCAAGCGGTCCATGAAACAAGATATGCAGATAAAAGTAAACAGGAACAAGTTGCCCCATTAAGATGATCCAGTATCATACAGCCTGTACTAATTTTAAAGACGCAGCTAGCTAAATAGCAAGTTATCGGCTTCAGCGACGTTTCCACCCTTGACACAAGCCGAACTTCCTTTTCACCGAAGCGCTTTTCTGACCTTATGAATGTTTCAGGATCCTGTGTGGCAGGAAGAACAATCCAGCCTTTAAGTTCTGCATGTTCCTGAAGGACCATCAGTCAGCTCGCATCCACACTTCTGTAGAGCCATCCTGCTATTACTGAGGTACAGATAAACTGATGAGTCCTCCACCCAATATCCTTCACTCTGTAATGGCAGTTCCTTCCCAGTGCAGCCCTTGCCTCCACTTGAATCCGTTTAACTTTTCCTTTCATTCTCCCCTCTGATTCTCTCCTCACATCACAAGCAAAAGGCTGCTCCAGGCTCTTGCGCTTCCCCCTCCCTTTCTCGCTTTTCCCTCCCTCACGCGCTCCCCCTTCTCTCCACCCTCACGCTCGGTCCTCGCTGTAGCAGGCACGTTGCAGTCTCACTCCCGCACACCGACTCCGACACCAACACGCTCCCTGCAGCAAAAGCCACGAGCCGGAGCGCCTCGGAACTGGAACCGGATGGTAAAATGTAGCGCTGACTAACATGCAGCAGCAACCGGCAGCACTGCACAGTCCGATTAAAAACATCACCTAGTGATCTAGAGTCACCGAGCTGGCATGGACGTTTGCAGGATCGAGACAGAACAGAAGCAGGAATAGGAACACGGATGCCAGGGAGCGCCATAAGACGTCCCCTAAAGGAAAGTATGAAGTGGAGAGCTGACAGAGGGATAATGTTCCCGATCACTGGAGGAGACTACATCTCTCTTGGGAGGATATAAATAGCAATGAAAAGGTGAGTTTGGTTTCTCCTGGAACGGCTACAAAGCAAGATGAGAGCGTGAGTTTCTAAAAAATAAACAAATAAATAAACCGTAGAGAGATGTGCTACTTGATGGACTAATCACTACACAAAGCAAACAGAGAAACAAGTTTCATAGATGTACCTTAATTCAGACTGAATTGCACGTGAACACACGCGCACGCGTGCACAGAGCCATGATTGTATCACAGCCCACAGGGATGATGTGAAAGCTTGCCTAATTGGATTATTTGCTTTAACGCATCAGTTTTCATTAATTAATTTTCGACCTCTAAAGCTACTCAGGCTGAATGGAGAGAAGTCCTCATCTGAATGTTTAAAATTCCTTGTTAATATGAATAATTAATAAAGTCCTTAAGCATGCATGCAAAAAGGCTAAAGCCCATGCATTTAAGCTTACACCGAGATACAAAATCAAAGTAGCAACGGCAGAAAAGACAGAAACAGAAGAGCACTAGCTCATTCACGGCACTCTGATGTCTAATATGTTTTTTTTCTTTTTATCTTCGTCAGCTCTCATCCGGCAACCAACCCCATCGGACGAACTGCAGCCCTTCAGTAACTGGGGAGAGGTCTCAATGCTACAAAAAATGTGCACCCTTGTGCAGTGATATGGGATTTCTGACAAAGATGGAGAAAATTTTACCTTGAATACAAGAATAAAAAAAACAAACAGTTTAACAAGGAATGGTAACTGCCAATAATGAGCAGTGCCTATATGTACGACCTGGATGTAAATGCCACGGGTATTGAAAAGGACTCCATGGGGAAATGGACATCATGCGGGGAAAAAAAAAAGTGATGGTCACCAGTTAATTGGTTAGATCATTTCCTGGAATGAAGCAGCATGGACCTAATGAAGTTAAAGGAGTAAAATCTCAAATGCCATCTCAGCTTGGACTAGACCATTCTGTCCCTTGGATTTTCCTCTTAAATATTTGCAAGACAATGTATGGAAAAGAATGGGCAGGATAAGGGAACATTTTAAATCTTGATGCAACACAGACTTTTCAGGTATGAAGCTTCTGTCTCTCTCTGTCTCTCTCTGTCTCTCTCTGTCTCTCTCGCACACAGCAAGTGAAATTCCATGACACGATCCAGCTTGCAGGATTCTTTCATCAGGACAGAAAAATAGATTATGCCGTCAATAGTAATGAATCACTCAGCTTTTTTCCCCCCTATTCAAAACCAGGTTTAATTTGTTTTAAGGAAACAAGTTGTATACAAAATGTACAATTCGACTCCTGATTGATGCATGAAAATATTAAGATGGTGCACATACAAACTAAACTAACTGATTTTCATGTAGTTACATTACAGGTTATAATGATGCCACCCTCGCAATCCCATTCTCTCCATCCCCTCCCCAAAACCCACTCTCAGAGTCATTGTGCATGACAGTGGAGCCATTACATAAGACTCCCATAATATCAAATATTCAGATATCAAATACTCGTAGTCAAAGACAGAGAGACACATACAACACCCTGATATAAGAATCCCATCAACTGCAGCACATTAAATCCACTCAAGCATCTGGGCTATTGGAGTATTAGAAACCGCAGAGCTTTGATCACACTCATAAAAAGCAATCCAGCTTCATTACACACCGACAGGGTTATAACACACACCGTGACATGGCACACAACACCCCGCATGCACACATGCAGGCAGTCATGGATCAGAGCAATGGAGCAATCAGACCACTGGAGGAAAGCAGCAGGCAACAGAGTGGAGAACAAACAAAAGGATACAGAGCCAAAGTAAACTGACTTTGCCTGTATACACAGACCCATCAGTAATCATCCAATCTCACGGTCATGACATAGGAGAGATCATTCATCACTGATTTGTGGTAGATCACACAAACCCTTTTCCCAGGCCCACTTCTCATTCATGTTACTTAGCACTACAGTAAATGATCACTGCAATGGAAAACTTAGTCGTACTTAATTACATTTTTATTTAGACCTTCAAATTAATTACTCATTACAACTCTCAAAAGGCCTTTTCTTTTCTCACCCATCCAATGGCTGCTCATTATACATTAATAATGACCTCAGCTCAGTAACCAATCACTTCCTGTTTAACATTTAAATATAGATAACGTGCAACCCTGATCCTATCCCAGTAAAACATTAAACAAAAAAGTCTTGCATAAAAGAACTACTGAAATCCATCTAATTTGCTAAAATTAACCAGCTATATTTCACCATCAATTACATCACCAGGCCATATAAACTAACCTGTTTTCTTTGGCAATGCCAGATATGACTAGCATCTATTCCAATGGCTAACATAATTGGCTAGGTAGTAAGTTAAGTTCAAGCTAATGGTTAATATTCTTTGTTCACTTTAGATTTCACTTCCGATTAATTCGTTAGCAGATTACATAAATGGTTATAAATTTTTTTTTAGGCAATAATTTTTTTTTTTCTTCCAAATGAAAAGTGACATGCAATTTTACCTGTTATAAAATTTACTTCTTACTTTTTAATTCTGGAGTACGTTTAAAAGCTTTTGTACTGGTACATCCACTTTTATTCGAGTAAGATTTTGATGCATTATCTATATATTCACTTAAGCATAATTTCTTCATACTTTTTCCATCAATTGCGTAAAAAATGGAGTTAAAGGTCCAATGAATTCAGGCAGACTGTTTTTCACCGTTGGCTGTAGTTACACTCTGAATTCACAAGTAGTCCAAATAATCAACCAGGCCCTGGATGAGCATATTGGGATATGACCAAGACACATTGGTAACTGATGGACCACTGAATTTGCAACGACAACCTGTAACTAAAAGAAAGGTAAATAACAGACTGCTGAATTTGTGCTGAGAATACCTTAATGGAAGATCAAGCCTAAGGAATATCAGTAGAAATAATTCGCATGTACAACCCAAGGCTGAAAGTACCCAGCTAGTGCGGTCTTGAGCGGTTAATATTTTATTGATTTAACCTAAATTCAAGTGCTTCAGATAATTTGCAGAGATGAAACAGCTAACATTGTGGCCCATCTTCCTTATCTTCCTATCCAGGTCTGTGGATAAATAAATCTATCATGCCAAGTCCAGGACTGCAGTGTATATCCAGAATAAACGATCTGCCACCGGAACAGCTGCAGGAGAAAAAATGCATTTGCCACCAAAGAGCAAATTCCTGTCTTATAAGCCCTTGGTCTTTCCTCTGGTTAGGACTAGTGAATTATATCCTGTTGGGCTGCTGTCCAGGTGTGTTTGCTGGAGAGACATGGGGCATGGTCTCCATCTGCCCCTTCCACTGTGTGTGTCGGAACCTATCAGAGTCCCTAAGCACGCTCTGCGTTAATAAAGGATTGCTCTTCGTCCCAACCAATATTGACCGCCGCACTGTGGAGCTCCATCTTGCAGACAACTACATACTGGAGGTCGGTGGGCCTGACTTTGCCAATATGACGGGATTAGTGGATCTGACCCTGTCTCGTAACACTATCCATATCCTGCGCCCGCTGGCTTTTGGAGATTTGGAAAGCCTGCGGTCACTTCACCTGGACACTAACCGGTTGACTGTGGTGGGACCTCAGGATCTAACGGGGCTTCTCAACCTTCAACATCTCTTCATAAACAACAACCAGCTTACAGATGTCTCGGCTGACGCCTTTGATGACTTCCTGCTAACCCTGGAGGACCTGGACATGTCCTACAACAACCTTCGCAGGGTTCCGTGGGAAGCCATCCAGAACATGGCCAGCCTAAGCACCCTCAACTTGGACCACAACCTCATAGACCAGGTTGCTGAGGGCTCTTTCAGTGAACTCTACAAGCTCTCTCGACTGGATATGACCTCAAACAGGCTCCAGACACTTCCCCCTGATCCCTTGTTCTCACGCTCACAAATAGGGGTAGTCAGCCCAACACCCTACAATGCCATCATGAGCCTGAATTTTGGTGGAAACCCTCTGCATTGCAACTGCGAACTGTTGTGGCTGCGGAGGCTGATCCGTGAGGATGATATGGAGACCTGTGCCACACCTGCACACCTTGCTGGACGTTACTTCTGGTCCATCCCTGAGGAAGAGTTCATATGTGAGCCTCCACTAATCACCCGCAACACCAACAAGCTTTGGGTCCTAGAGGGGCAGAGGGCCATGCTTAAGTGCCGTGCTATTGGTGACCCTGAGCCAGTCATCCACTGGGTATCCCCAGATGACCGAATTGTGGCCAACTCAAGCCGCATACACTCATACTACAATGGTACCCTGTATTTTCTGGTAACCCGTGCCAGAGACGATGGCGCGTATACATGTATCGCCATCAATGCAGCTGGGGAGTCCACTGCCCAGGTGGAGTTGAAAATCATCCCACTGCCTCACCGAGGAAATGGAACAGTCCCGCTTATTAACCCCAGAGACCCCGGTGCCTCTGATATGAGCCATGGCAGGGGAGGGTCTGTAGGAGGAATGGTAACAGTGAGGAATGTGACAGGAGGTGAAGGGGAAGATGGAACAAGCAGTAGTAGCACTGGAAATGAGCGACTGGTGGGAGTTCAGGAAGTGACCTCTAACTCCGCTCAGGTGCACTGGTTTATGGGCAGAACTTCACCACCTTACCTGGTGTGGATGTACCAGATTCAGTATAATAGCACAGCTGATGATGCCCTTGTGTACAGGTAAGCGCATATTCTTAGCTGAACTCATAGGTGCAACAAATTACATATGACTTGCCATCGCATTCTGATATATACATATTAAATGGGAGCTCGTCTAAAGTCCAATTCAGAAAAAATGATTAAAGGAGAAACAAATCAGAGAAGTGATAACAATTGAGTCATTTGGTTTCAGCGACACTAGAGAATATTTATAGTCTAAAGGTGTGAAAAATGGAGTGAGAAGGCCTGGTGACTACAGAAAAGAAAGGATGAACTCTTTAAAAGAGCACAAATTACAGAGTTTAGAATCACATCACAACTTATCAGGGTGACTGAAATGGATCTATATAGAAGAAGAAAGGAAAGAGAGGGGAGCGAGACAAGGCAGGACACGACAGGGAAATAGGGCTATGGTAACCTTTTATGTTCGAGCTCTTCACAGAGGTAGAGAGATTGTCTCAGTAATTCTACACAACAAGTTACTTCCAAGGTCAGAAACCATCACTGACAGTCTGGTTTCTGCTTCCCTACCAGGGGCATGAAATGAGCTCAATCCATGCCTCAATTTTCTTCATTTATTGTCTGAGCAAACCCTACCCCCTTACAGGATCTCTCAGTTTCCAGCCCATCATACTCAAAAATGCTGTTAGGGTGGTCAAAATAAACCAAACTGCATTTGAACCCACATACGGTTATGCTCACTTGTACCTGCAATGCAATGGAGATGTATGAAAATAGTCAAACAATATGCATAACAAAATATTTGAAAGAGTATTGCCATTAGAAGGCACAATGACATAATGGCTGAAAATGGAACTACTATAGAGCAATATGCAGTTGGAATCCTATAATGGGAATCAATAATGCACAGTGAGAGGGAGGGAAGCCAAGTGTGTGACACAAATAAATATATGGAGAGGGGGGGGTTGAATGCAGAAAGAAAGAGTAGAAGTGAGGTGAGATGAATCTCAGTGGTTTCTCTTTTTCCATCAGTTGCTCGGTGTTGAAAGGCAGAGCGATAAAAGGATGAGTGGGAGGGCAGGACAATAGCACTCGTATAATAGGTTACTAATACTCATCAACATGCAAACATGTTCGCTCTAAACACCCAAAGTCAGTCTGAGCAAGCAGAAAACATCTATAATGGTACTACCTGCATTTAATCAACACAGCAGGGTAGAGGCCCCTGTTCTTATGCAATTATATTTGAAAATAATGAGAAATGGACAAACCCAAGAGGTGTCACCCAGATATTTGACTGGCGGACAATATGTTATGAAAGCAAAGGATGTAAATCAGAATGAACACATATTACAGCCAGTCATTTGCGATTCAGCATCTCAAGGAAATACAGAATTCATAGCAAGACAATACACACAGTATGATCCTGAAACAGATGCATCGCATTATGAAATACTCCTTCAAATACGAATATGGAAAAGAAAAAAAAAAAATCCTTAGAGGAAAGGGTCTCTGCAAATCAATACAAATCTTCTGGACTACCATTTTTATCCTAGGATGAAAGATTTTTGTGGCCTCTTCCAGGATAACAATGTCCCTTTCCACACAGCACAACGGAAAAGTACAGGTTTGATGAGTACGAATGATGTAATCATGTGCAATGGCCTTCAGAGTCACCAGATCTCGACGTAATTGAACACTTATGCAAGACTTTTGACTGACTTTCATGACAAATTCACACCAGATCCATTGCTTAAGCTTTTTTATAAAGACCTCCGTTCATCCAAATCAGACAGCTCTCAGACGCAGTTCCTTACACACCGTACGCAGGAGGACGAGCAACAGTGCGTGTTCGATAATCTGTTTTAATCTCCAGCATTCAATTATTAGTTACGAGTAGGTGAATACTCTTCAGGCTATTTTTTTGTTTTGAAAGAGATATTTAATAATTAATGGAATAAGCCTTGTTTAAGAGCTACCAAATCCCCCACCGACAACCGCGCTTTCCTCGTAGCTAAGCTGATCGAACTCTCGTGTTTCTCCTGAACTCTTCCTGTTACTCATTACTTCAGTTTCTTGTACAAGTGCCCACCCTCTCCAAGTCTGTAACTCAAATTGTTAAACAGGATTACATAATCAGATTAAACGAGGAGAGGAAATCTCCTCGATACTCCAACTCAGAGGGCGCACAGTGCACAGAAAGTGTGGTCTTGTGATTTCAATGGAGTTCAAACGTCAGATGCAGCCAGTATGCATAGAAACGTTTAGTAAAATGGAATTGAATGAGGTCTTGATACGACGCTTCCAGCATGAATTGGTCAACCAAGGGAATATCTTTTGGAAGAATGGAGTTCATCCCTCCGATACGGTTCTACGCATTCCCAAAAGAAAAGAAACAAGACACAAACGCAATGAAGCATGACTTTTAATATGAACACTGAATGTATTCAATGATCGCACAATCCTTCTTACCAGGGATCAAAGGAAGAGCAGCAAATGCAACTAATGCAGTTTGGCATAGCTAGGAAAGGAGGGACGAAAAGGGGTAGAGAGCAGACTGAAGCCGGAATAGAGGAGAATAAAAATTGCTCAAGGCCTTTTACACAATAGCTGAAAATCACCTCCCTGATTCTTGTTTAGCTATGCAAAGCATATTCTTAATGGCATTGCATAGCCACTGATGGAGTGATGCATTGAAGAGCTTTACATCAATGTTTTACCAGAATGCAGAGAACGTAATCATTTCAAAATGGTAAATAATGCAGGAGAGAAGGCAGGTACGGCTTCACTGCAAAAATGCATCATTGCTCGTCATACTGCCTATTTTCATGCATCTGAGATTCCCTTTGAATTTCTTCATTTTTATATTGTTGCAGCATACTGACTTTTTCCACTACGAAAGAGCAGCTCTAGTAACTACTACCTTTCTCAGACAAGCTCCACTCGTCATTAGCACAGTTGTGTTGCTCCTTATTAGATAATATTTAAATCCTCGGTTTTAGCTTGGCAAGGCCCCAATTCTCAGGCACGTATATGATGCATCCATTATATCTTCTCTCTACTCTTCCCTTGCAGAATTCTGCCACCTACCAGTAATGGTTTCATGCTGAAGAATCTAGTCTCGGGTGCAGACTACAACCTGTGTGTTTTGGCCGTCTTTGATGACCGCATCTCCACCTTGGCCACCACAAAAGTGTTAGGTTGCACCCAGTTCAGCACTAAAGAGGATTATCCAGAATGCCGCTCCCTGCAGGCTCACTTCCTCGGTGGCACGCTGACAGTGATGGTAGGTGGCGTGGTGGTGGTAACATTGCTGGTCTTCACTGTGGCTATGATGATGCAACACCGAGTGTGTGGAGCTTGTCAAGACCATGTTGGGCAATCAGGTGAGTTCCTGCCAGCCAAAGGGGTGGATGTTTACGCCCAGACTAACGGAAATAACAGCATGATGATGGTGGCCTTGCCAAACAGGTTGTTGGCGCAGCAAACGAGGGCGGTCCAGGGCAAAGCCAAGCATAAGGAGCACATGCTGGTCAAACTGAGTAACGAGCCCCACTGTAGTCAGGGCTCAGACATGGACCTGGTGAGGCAGAAACCCAATGCCTCTTTCACTCCAGAGAGTGATAAAGTGACATTCTACTACTCCCCAGCCAAAAGTGCACACACCTTACCCCACCCAGCACACAAAGCTATGACGCATGACGGCAAGCTGAAGCTGCGGAGGTCTCTAGAGAGAGAAAAAGACAAAGACTCGGTGCAAGGTGTAAAGCAATCTTTAGCCTCACTGGCCCTCAGTCAGACAGGGCAGATGGAAGAGGAAGGGAGTTCAAATTGGCCTGGAGAGAGGTGTGTTCTTGGGGCCAAGCGCAGCTGCTCTTTTGATGCAGGTGACATCACCACCACCACCTGTTACAGCTACGCCAAGCGGCTGAGCGTCATCTGGACCCGCCGCAGCCAGTCGCTGCACAGCATGCTGGTCCACTGCGCGTCCACCACCAGCACGTCCAGCACAGCGAGCGAGCAGTATAGCCATGTACTGGTGCATGGATACCTGCACGCCTATGCCTCCAACAACTCAAACTCCAACTCAAATTCAAACTGTAGCATGGATGCCAACCCTGGAGACCTGGAGGAAAGCGTGGTGTAGTGACTGATGCAAGAAAAGCAAGACTGAAAGATTAAGCTGGTGGAAAACCATGTTCAGCATGTGCCAAGCTAATAAGTGTGCCACTCAGAACACTGAAAAAGAAAAATGTTTTCATACAATGGAAGCAAGGAAAGCAAAAGTAAAAAAAATAAAATCAAAAATAAAATGTTATCAGGAACGAATGGTGTAATAAGGAGTTCTGTACAATGCAAAATGCCTATTCTTTGTTGGGTGTCATTTTTCCTTTGGGAGGCCAAATCAAATTAAGTAAAAATTAAAAAAAAAAATTAAATTAAAAAAAAAAAAAAGGCAGAATTTGGAAAAATGAGATTCAAGGACAAGTTTGTTCAGTCGACAGGCCCCAAGCATATGGGATTACAACCTGGAGCTTCTGTTTCGACAAGATTAATTAAGCAATTAATACATTATTCAATAAAATCAGCCCTATATACCAGTGCAACAGCTTCTGAATGCAAATGAGCTAAAAAGCACAAGGAAAAAAAAAAAAAAAAAAAAATCAGAAATACAAATCCAAGTTAGAGAGGAGGCGTATTCACCAAAACATTCTGCAGCAAGGGGCAGGGTTGTGAATTTCTCTTCATGATCATGTTGATACTGAATTGTTTTTACTGGAAATACAGTATTTTAACTTCACGCACTTAACAAGGACATACTTGTTTATTTGTCTACAATCATACATCAGTAGTTCCACTGGTCTGCCTTAGAAGCCGAGTGTTTCCATCTGGTCTCTTGCTTCCGAATAATAAAACAAAAAAGTATTACGTCAAACTGACATTCTGAATTACGGAATAAAGTTTTTTTTTTTTTTTTTTTTAAAAAGAGCTGCTAAATCCTTCACGATAGGAATTTTGTTAACGTGAGCGTTTTACTCTTAATGAAGTGGGAAATACCTCGCACGACAAACTCAGGGGTACCTGACAGCTGGTTATTGTTCTAACCGTTATAAACTTTCTGCTGCTAATGTGCTAACATAATTGCACTGGAGGCAAATTTGTTTAGTGAAATTCATGCCGACACAGATTTAATAATCCGCAAAGTAATAAAAGTCTTAAGATCTCAAAGAGGAGTAGAAAGGAAGACAAACACTGCAAAGCTTTAGGTAAATGGGGAAGCAAGCATATGTAGCACTGTACAGGAAGACTTCATAATTCCGGAAACACTGCAAGCTTTGTCCATGTGCCTTCATTTATTCAGATGGTCAGTTGTGATAAAACTCGGATGCTATTTCCCCCCATAAGATGAGGTATGTGAGAAATAACGCGCAATGAAGACGGAGGCTTGTGATGTAATTGTTAGAAATGTTTAAATATCTTTAATAAAAAAAATAAATAAATAAAAAAAAAAAGAGGTTGCTGGCAACACAGTGACGCAGCATTGCCGCCTCGCAGCTCCAGCGTTCCCTTTTCAAATCCTGAGCCCGGGTTACATGTCTATGTATTCTCCGTGCCCATGCAGATTTCCTCAGGGTTCTCTGGTTTCCTCCCACTTCCTAAAAGCATTCAAAAGTGCCCCCAGTGTTCCTGGTATTATCTCTGGTCCCCCACAACCCTGACCAGCATAAAACAAATTAAAAGATTTTGTTCAATACTCAAAAACATCAATTTGTACTACGAGTGACCGTTCTAAAAGTCAGCTTCACGTTATGAATGCATGTGTCACCTCCCAAAGTCTCACTGCAAATTCTTTATTGGTGCTAAAACTGACCAGCCAGGGAAGCACAAATGTCAAAGTGAAAGAACAAATGCCTCGTTAAAAGTCCACATAAAGCTGCTTCAGTCATCACTCATGGCTTTATTGCCAAGCCTGTTATTTCCAGCCATATTTCTCCACTTCCCCTGTTGGGCAGATAAAGAATATGGTTTCTGACAGAAGACAGACCTATGGTGGGACTGTTCGAGGAACAGAAAGAAACAACGGGCTGAGAAAGGCTTGGAGATGGATGGCATGAACAAGAGAGGGAGGGATAAAGGTTGGTGTGTGGAATAATAATGGAATGATCAAGTGGTGCTGCAGGAAGCCTCTGTTGTAACCAGGTTAGCTGCTGCTTTATATCTTAGTAATGTGTTGCACATACAGTACAACAGGGTTGAGGGCTGGGACGCGTCTACGCAATGTCTACAGGATGTAGTCTGAATTAGGATGTGCAATTTGGGTTTTTCCCTGACCGCTATACACCATTAAACAAATCTTGATTAATGGTAAAAAACACAGGACACTAAATACTGTTTATGAAACTTCATCATTTAAAAGAGAGTTAATTCGCCAATTGGCAACGCAGAAAAGGATTCACCTCATCCTCAGGTGATCTTGAGTTTGAATCCTGACATCTGCGGACAGAAACCAAGGAAGCAAAATTGGTCATCCAATCTGGGATGAAGGAATAGCGTACTCTCTTTCCTGTCAGACAAAGTGACACCATCCACACAGGGGCATCTTCCAGCTCATATGTAGAAGGTGGCGGATAGTGCTTTCCTCCAAGTGCGTTACACTGCCCTATAAAGCAGCTGTTCGAAAAGATATTTGGCTCGCTTCATGGGTCTCGAATGAAGCAGATGTTAGCCGGTACTCTCTCTGGTTGGTAGCCATTATATGATGGAGAGCTGGCTGGTGGGTGTGAACTGGCAGGTGACCAGTGGTGGGGAGAAAAATGTAGGGGTCGGGGGGGAATCAGAGTAAATTCACCAAGTTCAAACTTGCACAATGATTAATGTAACAGGAGGTAAATGTTACTGGACATCATGACAAGGCAAGATGATGTAGGAGCTATTAAATCTTAATATCACTCAAGCCTAGTCTGAAGGCAATGAGGCCTGGAAAGTGTGAAAGCAAACATTAATACTTGTACTGCAGGTGCAGTAGAAATCCTGTCAATCACAAAGGCATCTGAATATATTTTGGAAAGTGGCGATGGAATGAACACCGAATTCTGCCAAAATCGCTAACTATACCTTTAAGCCCTGCTGATAGACATGTGCACGTATGCAGGATGACGGGCACCAGCTATGCAGACAGAGACAGCTTGTTCTCGCTCTCGCTCGCTCTCTGGCTGGGAGAACTCTGCTGCAGCTGCACCCACTGTAGCGCCCTCTCTTCTTCTGGCTATTAACCGGGATCTAGCTAGCTCTTCAAATAAACCCCTCAGCAAACAAGTCTCAGCTTCAACATCTCCAACTGTGCTTTCTGCCGCAAACTCCAAACCTGCTCCGCATATTGGCTCCCATACAAACTACACTAGCGAGCGCATGCTTCCCTCCACTGATGTGCATTGTTCACGCAATGACACCGAGCACAAAAGGCTCGGCTTGTGCCTTCTGGATGTCAGCCTACATGCTCTGTAGAGGATAGCTATAGACGCCACACCTCTGAGAAAAGAAAAAAAAAACAGATCTTGAATGCTGCTCTTTGGCACTCGGTAGACTCGAGTGCAGCGCGTGCTGCGCTAATTGGGACACCTGGAGCACACCGTTCAGCTAAGATTAATGTAGGGTCCAGAATAAAAAAATAAAAAAAAAACCCATGTAATAGAGTAGATGGAGCTCTGTCCTGTCTACATCCCTGTCTCACTTCCTATACTTTGGTCTTGCTGTGTCTTAGTCATACTGAAGGAGGAGGACAGGCTGAACGGATATGTTTAGACATCTCTCAGGCAGAAGGGTCATGATGTACTCGTTCTGCCTCAAATTTAAGCCGAGTGAGAAGAGAGAGGGGGTGAGGTGTACAGGAGAGCAGTGCAAGAGAGCCTTAAGAAGCAAATCACGTTCATATTGCAAGCCAGATGAGAATCACACAATAACCTTTGCTTGTTCTTTTTACCATTTCTCCCCCCACACCTTCCCTGTTATCTCCGAGGTCGGTCGGGTCAGCCTCCTCCCACTAGACAAGTATTTGCAATACAATGATTTTTATCATTTAACACTGCCTCATTTTCCATTCAAGAAGGAAAGAGAAACAGGACAGTTAAGATCTCAGTCAGAGGGACGAATTAGTCTTCGCGAAGCATCATATCACGGCGCTGATAAAAACTTCCAGCTGACAGAAATTACTATTGACCACCTACTGTAGACCACAGGGTCGGGAGCAGGGAGAACACTACCGCCCCAGAACCAATGCCAAATCAATGCAACGGAAAGTCAAAACGATCGTCCACGCTTGTACGTGCAGTATGGCAGCAACAAAGCCCAAACGAACCCCGAATCTGTGCCTGACTGTTTTCCGAGTAAGAGGCGTATCGATCGAGTAGCGCATTCATGTTTAACAAGGCCAGCGCAACTGAAGACAGAAGCTCTGTTACGCTTACCCATCCTTAACAGCAACGACGCAGACGGGCACAACCCTGCACCTCCATGGAAATATAACATTTATTATCTTAAGAGTGAGCATTTGACACTCAAGGGCTGCAACGGGAGCAGAAACGGAGGAGAAGGCCTTGATATGTCTGCTAAGGGACCAATTCCTCTTATAGTAGAAATATTCCAAACCTCCCTAGGGCAATAAGAGGGCATATTTAAGTCTGCTTCTTTATTCAATTTCACATTCACTTCAGAGGATGATTGGGTTAGTTTTCCACCACTGCTCTTTTTCGCTCATTCTTCCCTCCATCTTTTTTTTTTTTTTGGAGAAGCTCTGTTTCAGCTGCTTCTCCATCAACTGCTCAATACCTCTGCTACTGCAGAGATTCTCCTCTCAGTCCGTCGCTCTTTCTAGTCCCACAGTTTCCATTTAAATACAATACGGCCTTTGGGCACCGAGCATGGCACACTTTCCTGACAGTGATGTGCAACACCTTGGTATCGTGCAATACCAGCTTCCCGCTTGGACTGAAGGAAAGTCTGGAAAAAGGTAAAAGAGGAGAGAACGAACAAGCGCATATCAGAGTGAGCGAGCGAGCAGAAACGTGAGATGAATATAGCAGCAGTAAGAGGCTCAGGAGTGGAATCCCTCAGATCCATGCAATGCGCAGCCAACATAGCTTGAGCCTTTGAAGCAGGCAAAACTGCACCAAAAGATAAGAACATGAGAGGCCGTATTCATGCATTTATTAAACCGCTCATCACTCTTCATCAGGGAGCTGTGAGGAGTCATAAAGCTCTTCGCTTTTTTGAGACGGACTGCGTTCGGACTTGCTGGAAATCCAAACCTTGACGCCCATCCACGGCCTCCTCTGGTCTCTTTTTAAAGTGGTCACACTTTTTGGAATCGTTTAACCGTGTGCCTCGTCTTCAAAGTCCACCAAAATCCTTCAGGTAGGCTAGGTGTGTTCATGCATGTTCTCTCAAAGCGTGGGGATGACTGCGGAACACGCTCCCAAAATGTAAGTGCCACATTTTCTTTAAGATATTTTCAGAGCACCACAGTCCTACAGCATGTAATACAAGAGCAACTGCAGAACATCTTAAAACTACACTTTGGGTAAAAACTGTCAAAAAAAAAAAAAAAAAGCTTGTGTGAGAAAGTGTGAGAAAGCTTGTGTACGTACACTGACAGATTTGAAACCAAACCTGCAGAAAGGCTGCAAATGAGCAGTTGAGAAAACCAGAAGCATCTGTGAGGGTAGCTGCTATACCATAGGAGGACTACTACTACTAACGGATAATTAGCAGTGGTTACACTTGGTGGGGGAAGAGGGGTGTTTTTTTTGGGGGGGGGGACGGCTACTCATATGCGGACAAAACACATGGACGAACCCTGTCAGTGTTGTGTCTCGGATTCCAGTCGTTTCAATTCATTACCTCCCCATTCCACTTTGTACCTTTGTTCACAGCACTGTACTGTCTTCACTTGCTTTAATCCATGTCTCCGGACTCATTTACACACATCATGCCATTTGCACCGTTTCCCATGCCTCATATTCCATCCGTCGTTTCCATGCCACTTTGCCCTTCACTGCCATCCTACCTTATTGCCTCTTTCGTACATTTACATTTATGTCATTTGGCAGACGCCCTTATCCAGATCGACTTCTCATTTATACAACTGAACATTTGAGGGTTAAGGGCCTTGCTCAAGGGCCCATCAGCGATAGCTTGGCAGTGCTGGGATTTGAACTCACGACCTTCCGATGAGCTACCACTGCCCACTTACTGCATACTTAATGCCTCTTGCCGTTTTGCTAACTAAACTGTTTTTGTTAAGAGGCAGTGGTACTCCGTATTCAGTTGTTGAATACTGATCAGAAGGTCGTGAGATCAAATCCCAGAACCAAAGATTCCACTACTGCTTCAACTTCTCAGCTGTATAAATAAGCTAAATGTACGTTGAGCGGTTCTGCTACAACGGCATAGGACTTGAATCACCATGGACAGTCTTGCACTTTAAACTTGACCCTAGTATTAAAGTGTATTAGTTGTAATTGCACTACACAGTATGACCCAAATGAGGATGGGATCCCTTTTGAGCCTGGTTCCTCTCACGGTTTCTTCCTTTTGCCATCTCAGGGAGTTTTTCCTTGCCGCCGTCGCCACAGGCTTGCTCATTAGGGATATATATAGATTCATAAGTTTATATTCAGAATTTGTATACTTACACGGGCCAAAATCGGTGTGCTAGAAACGCTTAGTACTAAATCGATCATCTCCTAATAAAACCTGTCCTAGTTTCTGTCTCCATCCGTCTCATTTGTTTAATTCCTCTCCCTCTGAGCTACCCATGCCTCATCCTGCCTATTCCCTGGACGGCAGAGCCTCGCTCGTGATGCCAACTCGTCACAGTTTGCTCATTATACCTCAGAGGATTGTGCAGGACTTAACTCGGCCCTGGAACTTGAACAGGCAATTGAATCTCCTGCGACGGAAAGGTACTAAATAAATTGGCCTAATAAAGATACCTGATAAAAAAAAAAATACACAGGAGCAAGTCAAGCACCCAGGAGCAGTGGTCGATGCCTCTCGCCTATTGAGAGGACGAGCACAAGAGGAAAAGAAAGAGAGGGAGGGACAGGGAATGGACAGAACCAGAGTACACAAGAGGTTCGCACAGAGGAAGAGCATGTGAAAAAAGCAGCCGTGACCTTTACCATCACTTCCTCTGTACGTCCGTGACACGGAGCAGGAATTTCAGCAGCAGCCAGACAAGAATGGAGAATCTCGATTCCATGCGAATTAGATACGACACGATAAACTGACAAATCCAAACGATTGGCTATGAAGTGCGCAGTCTTCACATCCCCAATAATAACAACTTCACGTCTTTCTTGCACAAAAATGGTAGAAAATCAATAACCACCATATCACAACCGCTAATTAAATGTGTATAATTTTTCACGTGAAGTCTATAAAGTTTGGAAGAATGTACCAAAGATCATTTGTGTCCGTGGTGAGTGTATGTCGCTAGTACGGTTAGCTTGTGTTGCGAATTTTGCAGACAAATCGTGTCGTGAATAACGTTACACGATGTTAGAACGAATATTATTTCCCTTTTGATGCAATATTTTCAGTGCCATCATCTCGGCGATTTCCAAGCTGCCAGATCCCAAGTCATCCTTTTGCATTAGACCATGACGGGTTCAAGCCGTGAGATCACAAACCGGATTTCGCTCACAGCTGCCACAGTTCATCAACAGCGTGTGGAAAAAACACTAACAGTAGCAACAATGGAGGGGCTTCAAGGTCTGATTTGCCTTTTGTTCGGCATTTGGTTTTATATGAAGAGAAATAAAGCAGCCAGATCTTCCGCAATAGTCGACGAGAATGTTATCAGACACCGCTATTGAAGATCGCCGTGCTGTATAGTCAAGTAGAAAAGTAAGCAAGACAGGTTCAAGCTGTGGTGCCAATTACACCAGATCACATACTGAGTTTAAAATGTAGCGCTCCTGAGTTTGTAACTTCAGTGCTGTAGTTATAATAATAATAAAAAAAAACCTCCTCAATTATTAATCTATAGAATTTATTTAGGGGGGGGGCAGCATTAGAGCGACTGATCTCGGTCATTATTTAAAATGGTCAGGCTGTGTTGTATAAGGATCTGAGGCCATGTTCAATAGACTACTGCCCTACTGCTTATTACGACTCAGCACTCAGCTCAGCGGGCGCCGCGCTCATGGTGGGAAATAAACAATATGCTGAGATGTGAGCATCACAGGAGCTAGGAAAGAAACCGAGGAGGCACTGTGTGTGTATATGTGGTCAGAATAGAGAGGCTTCTCACCCTACTCAAAATTGGAAACGGTCTGAGCTTTTTCACCCCATGTTTAACTGAGCAAGGGAAGAAAGAAGGGTGTGTGTGCGTGCGTGTGTGAACACACAGAAAGTAATCATCGAGAAGGCATAAACAGAATAATATAGTGACAAAACTCAAGGTCCACAATAAAGTAGAACATTAAAAGGTCTACACTCCGACGCTCAGCTGTACCATAACACAGCTGCTCTCACTCCCTCGCTCGACTACTCATTCAGACGCCGATGCGCGCGCGCTTCTTTATCAAAGGCGCCATTCAGCCAGATTTTAAGTCAGGGCTGGCATAAAAAAAAAAAAAAAAGGCTGCACCAAGCTCCACATCCTACTTATGAGTTTGTACTGTTCTCACACAACCATTATACAAACACAACAAATTTAATTCCAAATGATTGAGGGAAAACATGACCTAAAAAAGCCCTCTGATCTCCTCACCCCTCCTCAACACTTCAGCAGAAATAGCTGTGGCCTGCAATCACGGCATTCAATTTATAGCCATCACTAGGCTGTCTGGTAAATGTAGAACGTGTGTGTGTGCGTGTGTGTGTGTGTGTGGACTACAGCATAGTGTGACTCATTCCGTATAATTAGACTCAAGTTCTGAACTCCCACATCTTCAAAGCCGACACATTTCAGCTCCGCTTCTGAATGCAGGACGGGGAAAACGGAATAATGTGACATGACCATTCCTTTTTAAAAAAAGACAGGTTTCCTAACTAGCTACATAAGCATGACATCTAACTAACAGAACTCGCTGCAAACATCTACGCTCCTCACTTTTAATCGCTTGCGCATCCTTTTCTCGCCGCGTCCCGTCACTCTGTCCCCTCCCTGCTGCGTCTCTTGAGACAGGCTGCCACTTCCTGCGCTTTGGGCCGCGCATCTTTTCCTGACTGAGGCATTAGCGCTGTAAATGTCTTTAACCGTTTTACACTAAACACGCATGCCGTTGTCAGATCTGCTGCTTCAGCAAAGACTACAGCTGAGGGATTCTGGTTTAATAGTCTTGCTGAACTCCGGTGCTTTTTACTTTATTGCTGCAGACTCATGAGGGGAATCTAGGTTAGTTGATTGATATTTAAAGCCGAGTGCTGGACTCTTACCTTGACCCCACGCACGCGGAACTCCGCGAGGGCCCGGCTCATTTTGGCAGCGGCGGCAGGGAGGTCCTTACCACTGGCAATGACTTTAACCAGGAGCGAATCATAGTGCGGGGAGATCACGGCGCCCTGGAAGGCAGAGGCACTGTCTAGCCGAATGCCCATCCCTTCACCGCTGCGAAAGACCTGAGAGAGAGAGAGAGAGAGAGAGAGAACCACTACATTATTATACTAGGATTGTTTGGACAAAATCACAAATAAACATGTTATGAACAAGCAACACCAGGTCTGATTTCCTTCAAGCCCAGAATGTAGTAGACGCATGCAGAGAAATTCAACTCCTAGATTTTATTCTGTGCATTTGGGCTGATATTTTTCCAACACAAGTTGCTGACGCATTCCCGAACACGTCATCAGCGGTGAATAAGAAGGTGCATGTGAAATACAGTCATGGGTGTCATGAACAGGAACGGTTTACTCTTTCCACAAAAAGCCTTTGGAGGAGAAACTAAAAGTAAACGGACCAAATAAAGTACCACAGAGTCCACAGAAGGAAAGATGACCCATGTCCACTATATGGCCAAATATAAGTGGACACCTGAGCCTCGTACCTATACATGAACCTTTCACAAGGAAGCGCACAACTGCATAGAAGGTCTTTGAAAACTGTAGCATGAAAATGTCACTTCATGGAAACCAAAAGGCCGTAACCTGTTCCAGCATGTCAGTGCGCTTGTGCACAAAGTGAGCTTCATGAAGACATGGTTTGCCAAGGCTGATGTACAAGAAAATGAGCGTCCTCCACAGAGCCATGATCGACACCACCGAACACCTTTGGCACGGAGTGGAACGCTGACTACATGCCAGGCCTTTTCGATTGACTTACCTATTTCTCTTGTGGCCGAATATGCAAATCTCCAAAGCCTATCGGAAAGCCTTCCCAGAAGAGGTGAGATTATTATTAACAAACAGGAAACGTTTCTATATTAATACCCATGGTTTTGGTATAAGATGTCCATCAAGCCCTTATGGGTGTGATGGTCAGGTGTCCACATACTTTTGGGAAAAAAGTGTATTTAGTGGTTTAAACAAACCGGTTACATCTTTTCTGTTTACCGTGTTTGGTAATCAAAGCAAACATGGCATGAACCCAAGAGAGCTTCATGGTGAAAAAGTGATTCTAGCTAACCAGGCTACACCCCAAACAACAGACCTATTCTATTGTTCTTAACAGCGCAGACCACTCATGTAACTCTTCCGCTTAAAATACACAAGTCAACCGTCTTATTCGAAAGAGGACTTGGGATGATTGGATTTGTAAATTAATCAATTACTACTATAACGTTAAAATCGCATCAAAGAATCTTTCGGGAATCCGTCGGCCCTGAAGCAGTTACAAGTCTTCGAAAGTAAAGATCGTACTTGCGCTTCCGATTATTATAATTTATTTTCAAGAGGTTGTGGTGAGAACTCTCCAGTTCCTGGGGTTTTACAAACAAATCAAACAGAACATTGAGCACTTTCCCCGAGATGATGTTACTCTCTATTCCGGGGGGAGAGGAGGGAACGAAAGAAAGAAAAAACAAACACACTTTGCTGTTGCAGTTGTGCTCGTTCTACCCCAGCAGAAAACGGAGCTTTCAGAGTGCCGGTAGTGATGTGCAAGACAAAACGTGACCGAGGGTGAGAAGGGATGCGAGAACGAGAGAAAAAAAAAAAAAAAGGAAGAAAAATAAGAATAAAACAAAAGAACGATTTAACTGCGTATGCGTAGTCGTGTCGAGTTTAATGGCGGTTGTGATCTTGCTTCTGTTATTCCATCAGAGATTACAGCTACACTTCCTTCCTTCCTAGCACTTAAGCCGAAAATTGTTACCGTATTTACATGACGGCAAATTTGCACAAAATTGAACAAACTTGGGTTTTTTATTTTTTTTATTTTTTAAAAAAGCTGTATTTAATATTAACTTTAATACGCTCGTGCACCATACTTAATAAACTGAAGTCAGCTAGCAGATACGTGTGAATCAAGTGTTGCACTTTATATTCCAACACACAGTATTTTAATGTGCTTGTGACGGAATATATATATATATATATATATAGAGATCAGTGTTTTAAAAGTTAAATATCTAGTTTAAGAACATATTTCGCAATCCTGAAGCGGATTATTTTGCATTACAGATCTTAGAGTGCGTTCGTTCTTGATAATGTGGTTTTAAAAAAAAAAAAGTCTCGTTCTTTGCTGAGGTACACCATTTATTAATTATTTATAAAGAACTACTGCTTAATAAGAAACCAGACAGTATTGGAGTACAGAATAACAGTCTTATCGACATCTGTCTCAGGATTTTCATAATGCATATTTTAAAGTAGCCTTTGCAGGGCCTTGGAGTTGCACTAACTGGAATGGTTCAACGTTGATGGCCAGGTAGAACGCAATACCGTGGTCACGTACGGTCTACAGGTACGAGTCTGTTCACACCTTTAACATTTTTAACGGTGACGCCTTTCGGAACAAAAAAAACACCCTGATTAATCTTCTGACTTGGATAGATTTTGCGGTGGATAGTGTTCAATTCACCAATACCTCCCAAGAATCTGCTGTAGTCTAGTAAGCGGACAAGTGTCTCAAGGCCCATAGCTGTAGAAATCCTATAGCGTCATGTGAACGCATGCAGTTTACATCCCCAATATAGTCAGTGCTTAAGAAAGTCCGTCTTTCTTTTTTTTTTTTTTCCTGCCCTCTCCAAGGCCATGACTCTTTCAGGAACAAATCCTCACTCTACATACTTTCTTTATGCAACATTTAATTGCACTGTAATAAAATATTCAAGCGCATCAGAGGAACATGGTGCACTAGGAAAGCCGACGCTGCGTTAGATACATTTACAATGCACAGAAATATGACGCAAGACAGTGGAATAAAAATAAATAAATAAAATAAACTATACATTTGTGTGTTCACTAATATGATTGCATGCATCATAATCAAACAAGCGCTCTGTGCTACAGCTACACACTGCGGAAGGCCTGGCGACCGGCTCCGCTTAGAGAATAGAGGCACTCTGAAAACAAAATAAGTTTAGTTTATAGCCCTTCAGCGGCTCACAAAAATGCCGGACAGAAATTGAGTTTGAAGTCTCGGCTGTAGATCTAGCGTACACTCGGCTTGGGATTTCATAAGGAAGTGTCAGACATAATGAAATGTAATCGGAAAGCTCAGGTGCTCTAGTTTCGTTTGGTTTTTTTGGGGGGTTTTTTGGTCAAGTATGACGCGTAGTGATATTTCAAACAGACTCAAAAGTTTAAAGAATATCTACTGCGACCTCGATGGTGTTGATCAGGTAGATGCAACCCTACATCAAGGTTAACTGCGTGATGGTCCAAGAACAAACCCCTCCTTTCATGGCCCTTTTTGTGTGTGTTCGGACCAGCTTTCCAAACGCTGCAAACACGAATCTTGCTTTATTTCTGTTTAAAGGCATTTAAAAAGAAAAAAAAAAAAAAAAAAAAAGACGACAAGCTGGCATTCATGGCTTCCCAAGGGTCGCACTTTGCTGTGCTCATTATCTCATAAATGCCTTACACAGGAGAACTTGCAGGGAGAGTCTAAGATGCGAGATCAGAGAAAAGCCGAAAGCATGCCGGGCTCCATGTGAATCGCACATTCTTCCCTCCACTGGTCGCCCCGCATCATCTCCCCGTGTTGCACGGATGCGGAGGGAGATTAAGGTAGCCTGTGGCTGCTACTCCTCAACCAGCAAGAGCGCACTCTAGGAGGACACAATGTTCCAGGAGCAGGGTTAACACCTCCTTATCGATCACCGCTGTCTACGCAGGTAGAAATCTAGCCTTTGAACACAATGCAATTACGAAATCCACCTACAGCATGGAGTGGAAAGGGAGGCCCCTGGGACGGTAACAAAGCCAGCTTTCCAAGCCTCTGATAAGGAGCGTGAATGTGAATGAAATAAAGAACGGGAGGTTTCAATGTGAAGTTTTAAGCATGCATCCGACTACTGCGGAGCACGTTGCAACCTACAGCAAAACATTCATTTTTAATGGAAATGATGAATGAAATGGGGGAGAAAAAAAAAAAAAAGGTGCAAATGTGGGAAGCTACTACTCTCTAGCCATCACACCTGCTTAAATTAGGCCGTATAAGACGAGTGTCAGGGTTTGAAATTTCCATCCATCCATTATCTATAGCACTTTATCCGTCTGGGTCGCGGGGAAGCTGGAGCCAATCCCGGCAGTCGTTTCGGGCGAGAGGCGGGGTACAAACTGGGCAGGTCGCCAGTCCACCACAGGGCCAACACAGACAAACAGCCACACACGCTCGCATTCACACCTATGGGC
>JAQQZX010000011.1:4548183-4562885 GCA_030068355.1 Notoglanidium maculatum | reverse complement strand
ACCGGAGCACCCGGAGGAAACCCACACATGCACAGGGAGAACATGCAAACTCCGCACAGAAAGGCACCCTGGGTGACGCGGGGATCGAACCCAGGACCTTTTTGCTGTGAGGCGACAGTGCTAACCACCACACCATGTTACAAATTAGTCCCGAAATAAAAGGTCCATGGATACTTGGTCAAAATTTTTGTTGAACTAAAATTAACACTCAATTTCCAGAAGCCGGAAACAGCGGGGGGGGAAAAATCACCTACGCAAACAGTTAGTGCAGAACAGCAAGAATGGGGGGGGGAAAAATGAGCAAGGGAATAGCAGAGCAGAGAAAGTGCCCACAGACACTGCAAGTGAATGAGGAATAATGAGCAAATGGCCAAAAAAAAAAAAATATTTGGAGGAGTGCCAGAAAAGAGACTCTGGATGATTTCATTACCTCTAAATATGGATTGTAATTTTTGGAGCATTTTTCATTAGGAGGAAAATGTCAGTCTCGGTTAGAGCGGAGCGCGGGTTGCGGAGCTTTCTGCGGAGAGCGAGGGGGGGGTGGAGAGGAAGCGATGTTCATTTCACCACACTTCTGTAAATGGGAAATTTTCCGTTTCGTTTCATAGGGCGGCAGAAACGTTCATTTTTTTTAAGCAAGGTGATGCTATCTGTAACGAAGGTGTCCAGAAATGTATTAGACCAAGACCAGACCAACATGGATAACATCTACAAACTACAGACTCTATAAACAGTAGACAGACAGAAAAATATTCAGGTTCCACAGGAGGTATAGATGACTTTCCCTCCTCTAGTTATGTTTTGAGAACGATTCTGCCTTGTGACCAGTCATACATATGGGGACCAATGGGGAAAGTCAACTTAAAGTTCAGGAACAATACGCTCAATACGTACGTTTAAATGGCAGAACATCTTAAATACAAATTACATTCAGCACAAGGAGATTACTACAAGCACCACGTAGTAGCAATACAACCAATATATACAGAGCCAAGCGTGACGTCCACGATGGCTTAAAACTATGTAGGTTATTCATTTTGGGATCATTATGTACTCATACACGGCCTAAAAAAATAATAAATGCTATCTCTACTGGCTGCAAAAAGTTTGAGAACTCCTGCACGAGAGGATAATCAGGTCAATTTTAAGGCTGATTCGCCCTTCCCAACGGTCGCAAAAAGGTGTCCCAATTTTAGTCTGGTTTTAAATGATGGCTTTTCCCAGATTAGATTGTGGTGTGAGGGGTGTAAAGTCTAAATATAACCCCTCCAATCTACTCACAATCCAGTCATTACGCAACCAGTAGTGTGGGAAGGGCACCAGCAGTCTTGACACTGGGTGAAAAAGCAACAGAAAAATTGAACGCAGAGCTGAACGCGCATTCTTTGCTTGTTTTGATGTGGTCACGATTGTTCGGGAGAAATTTCGCAAAAAGACATCAGGGTTCAGAGAGTCAGGATCAAGAAAAGACCAGAGCAAAAAAAATAAGAAAATACTAACCCAGCTCATTGTTCAGCCAGTACACCCGAGTTGTAAATATTACAGCGACTAAGCCCAACTGACTTGTGAGAAACCTTCATCTCTTTCCTAGAGTTTAGTTCTCAACTGTGCTGCCTGCTCAAGCCGCTCTACAAAGACACATACAAGTGCTTTTTAGTTTAGTTCTTTTGCCCTTTCAGATATAGGTGTATTGTTAGAGTGTGTACTCGCGCCAGGATAAAAAGATCACAAGAGAAATCGAGACCGAGGTGCCTGCCTAAGAAATTAAACATTTCCCACATTTTCCTACTTCTCCTTATTCCATTTAAAAATCAAACTCCACGTGGAGCCACTTTGGCCTTCCAAAGTACGTCGGTACAGTGCGGTATCATCAAAACGTCTGCCAACAGAAAATCTTATAGAGGTCCTTTCTAGACCCAAAGGTTTCCTGTTTGGTCAAGGCATGCGCAATTAAAGCCACATTAAGAGGGGAGGCGAAACGTGGCAGCTTTGGGAGCGCCGAGGAGCAGTTTCAAGGTCACGCTTGTGTAATTAATAAGCCAGACGGAAGCCGGTGGCTGACGAGCGGCGTTTCCACAAGACCCAGGTTCCAACCTTTCTTTTCTAAAACAATTGTGTGCGTGCCGAATTTTAAAGAAAGTGTGAGCACACAGTATCCGTCTTCGGTATCAAATTCTACTGCAACTTGCTTGCTTTAATTGTGTTGCACTTTTCACCGACATCATTACAAGGCGGAGAAGGTTTACTGCCTCGTGAACTACTTGCTGACAGCAGAATGGGAAACGAGGATAAGAAAAGAGCAGAGTCTCACGGCAGGGAGTGCAGACAGCCCAGACGGTGTCCAGGGTTTTACAAAACGGCTTTGAATGAACTTGCAGAAATATTTATAGTTTGAGTCGGAGTCTTCTGGGGGAGGGGGCTTTGTGAAAATGGGCTACGAAGCGAACTAACAATGGATTAGAGAGATATAAGGAAAACGAAGAGCTTGTTTTTCCCCCGTCGGATCTGAAGTGCGGCCGAGTTGAGCCGTCTCATTAGTTTTAGGATGGCTCTTAAATCTTGGTGTATAACTGTACTGACACAAGAGACAAATCACAGACATGGACAGCAAGCGTGACGAGGTTCATCTCAGCACAATGGCATTCTTGTGGTCGTGTCCTGGCGCACCTCCAGTGGCTTTGTGTAAACTGGATGTGATGTTGGGGACACCTCTGGAATACCAATGTGCTGAGTGTGTAACAGCATCACATCCCCAGGTGTCTGGTTTGCACACTGCCATGAAGCACAGGCCGGCTCCTGCGGTAGCTGTGGCTCAGCAAATATGATTATAAATGGAGCTCCAGTGGGAGGAAAAGCAGGAGACTGTGCTCAACAATGAAGCAGTGTGTATGCAGGCTGCCCTTTACACACTTCAGCTCACCACTACATGCTGATCAACCAAACACTCAGCTTGTCCAAAATGTGCCGACAGAGGAGAAGGAAACAATGCACATTAAAGGAAAAGCATAGGGCTGTTCACTGTTAAATGTGAGCTTGTTGCCGTTTCTTTATAACCTAATGCCTAGCCTAAAGCAGACCAGAGGGAAGGGAAAAAAAAAAAAGAAAATCACGATCCTAGTCACGAGCCACATTCACACTCTATGAGAAGCGTGTCACACAAACCAGATGAGACAAGCTAGTCTCGCCAGCCATCTGGCTGAGAAAACAATATTTCCTCATTCCCTCTCTAATAAAGATGGACGCGAGATGGCTCTTTTGCAACCCGCGCGTTCGCTTGACGTTGTGTGTATTAGCAGGCAGCGTGACAGACGAAGAGCTAAGGGGCACACAGGTACGCTCCAGACATGCCCATCCGAACAGGTCCATGTGTTCATGCTTAAACAAATCTCACACACACACTGTCATTATCTGGAACACACAATGTTTTACACTGACTGGTGACTAGCTTTGAGAGCCTTCAAAACATCATATGTTTCTCGAGCAATATGTTTCACTGATGGTGAGCCAGACATCGCCGCTAAAGAGACTTTCAAAGTAATGAGGGAAAAAAAAAAAAGGAGCCGACTGAAAAACTCTGTCTCTACAATGAGAACGAATCCTTTATAAAGGTTCCCATTCATCTAGGAAGTAAGGAATAAAACATGACGAGGTGTGCTCTGACTGGAAAATAGTCCATGCCGGGTGGCGTGATGAGGCGCGTCGGGTAACCGAGGGCTTGCTGTTCTCTCAGGGTGGTTTATTATACTGCAACAGTAGGTCCCAAAGTGTTTTATTCCTCTTACGCCACAGCGGTTGGCCAACAAGTACAATTTCGTCATTATTAAGGAATGATAAATCATGCTGCATAACCATTTATAGTTACAATGAATGTTGGGTAATGTCCACAAGACAGGTTGGTTATCACTATATTATAAAAGCCGTAAGCCTAGATTTCGGTCTTTTGAAGTGAAAACTCTCCCCTGGCGGAAAACTGATGTAACATTCTTTCTGGAGGTGAAGGTCTAGAGCGACAGCGAGGGAATAAAGAAATTCCAGTTGCTGGTTGGGTGCACGATGGTGGTGGGTACGAGAATGGGAGAGGGTGAGGAGTTCGAAGACTGGCATTCACCAACAATACCTACTTGGACAATCACTGATCCAGGACAACAGGAAAGCTAGGTAAAGTTCTGACACTGGAGTCTCCTTCCATACATTTTAAAGGTGCAGTATGTAGGATTTAGTGAGATCTATTAATATGACTATAATATTCATAAGAAATGTTTCCATTAGTGTTTAATTACCTCTAAGTAGGAATCATGTTCGCAACAAACCCTTTATATCTACACAGGGGCAGATCCTTGTTCACCGAGCCGCCATGTTGCGTTGCTACGGTGGCCCAGAAAGGACAAACATCTAGAAAGCGCTTTCCGCGGTTTGTGCTTCTTTTTAAACAAGTGGCAGAGTGAATCCTGAAGGAAGCACCAGAAGGGAGACAAAGAACAAGAAAGGAACACAAGGAAGAAGAAATAAGAGGAATCAGCGTTTGCTGGTGCTGGCTAACAAGTTTGAGAACCCAAATTTTGGGGGAAAGAAAAATAAATAAATAAAAATGGAGGACCATACTTATTTAGCACAAAAAAAGCAAAAGGAGTGAACGCAAGTACTTGGAAGTTTGATACAGGCACCTGACGGCCACCGTACGCTCTAATACACGCTTGGAAAGGGAGGTGTAAGGGAGGGTTGGTTGGTCAGTTGGTTGCGTTCAACTGAATCTGATCTGTTGATCATTAAATTAGATTATATTGAGCACCCCTGCCCAATCCCAATACAAGTCCCTGTGAATGAGTGCATCCATTTAAACCCATGATATGAATGATCTCTATGCCGTTATAGAAAATGAATCACCACCTTCTGCCTCCAGAATTGAAGCACTTGACACTTTAAATGTGGACTAAATGAGAGACCTTTACAGTGAGTACATTCAAGATAATTACGTTTATCTTAAAAGACATTGATGAAGATAAAGCCATTGCTTGGTGTTAATGATCAAATCCACACACACACACACACACACAACTACACACTCAGCAGATGGAATAAGCCGTGCCAAGAGCTAAAGTAGCCATTCGTCGTTTCATAGCCAAGCCCTAATAAAAGCTCTGTAACTTGCACAGATGGAGTCCAGGATTTTAAACAGCGTTTTACAGGGAACATTACAAGGAGCTGAGGCAAGACGGTGCTGCGGATGTCTAACCGCTACCCTGACGCTCGCGGCACTGAATATCTCCACTTCTCTCCCTCTACAGCTGTCTCACACCCACAAACATCCATCACAAGAAAAACAGCCTTCCATTACGCTCTAGAGTTCCAAAAAGGACCTTTCAGCCCCTATTTTCTACACTTATTTTCTCCGCCATTCTATTTACCCATTATAGCCTTAGTTACCCTTTCATAACAAAAACCGTGCCACTCCAGATGCACCCCGCCTTGCACCATAGCACATTTCTGAGAAAGCACAGAGCCAGGGATAGATAGGGGGACTCTCTCTTCCTTTCCCTCTGCCTGATTTTCATATCAGACGTTGCTGTTGCACTCCTGTCTCCTCTAACATGCGTCTTACGTAACATTTCTAGGCTGTACTGAAACATGGGAGGACTTGAGCCTTGCTTATACACCTATACAAGCACTAAGAGCATCAGGTCTTTTTTTTTTTCATCTCTGCCACTTCCTCCCTTTCCCTACACCTTCCACCTGAGCCGAGCTGCATGAAACATTCATCCCACACTTCAGCTATCTGGCCGCTAGGGCCATTTATTGATTCATCAATATGGATCCATAATTCAGTATGCAGTCTATTTGAGTGCTCGTGCCAGCACCCGTCAGAGGACCCCATCCATGCGCCCATCATTTTTCTCAGTCTTTCAGTCCTTCCTTGAGCCTTTTCATAAATCCAGGCATCTGATATATCCATGCCTCTTTGGGAGGTGGGTACAAATCCTATCTTTTAATATCTGATAAGGGCAGGAGCTAACATATTTCCAGCACAATGAATGTGATTTGAAAAAAGAAAGGCTGCTCTGGGAGGAGCACATTATTGGAGTGTCTAGCTGCTGAGCAGGCTGAATGTGGGTAATTGGGTGGATAGCGCGTTGTTAGAAGCCAGGGTCCTATGAACAAGGTGCTCTAAAAATAGTATAGGCAGAAACTCGCCATCAGGAGCAGTCAGAGACCAGAGATAATTCTATACCATGCTCCTACCCAGAGCCTTTGATGAGCAGTGCTTGAGGGAGTCACCCCAGGGACCACATGGAAAGCTTGCGGGCTGACTCCTAAAAACTGGCACACAAACAAGGTCATGGAATACTAAAGCAATGAAAATGTACCATGGGACATGTTTCAGGAAGACATTTTAAACACATCTCCCTCAATTAGTCACACACAACTCCCACCCACCAAACAGCTCTAGCTATCATACGACAGCTAACCGTGAAGACCATCACATGCAACATCAGGGGCAGCTTAACACCCTCGGAGAAAAGCGCTACCCACCCACTTCCGTATGCATTAAGCTCAGCGATGTCCATGATTAACTAGCTTCACTGTAATTTACAGGGGAAACGGCGTACGCCACCCCTCCCGCCCGAGAGCACAGACCACATTTGCTCTAGAGCTCCCTGCCACGGATGTCTATGGCATCAGTGGGATTCAAAATAGCCATTTCCAGATGATGGGGGGAAGCTTTTCTGTTGCACCACTCATTTACATGTCAGCTGCCAGTCAAGTGTTGTGAACACCTCCAAATGTTTTACTGGTTTAAACACTACTTGTGCCACCGACAAAACAAGAAAGTACACAATGGCAATTAGATAACCAAGACATGGACACCCTCAAGGAACAAGCCTCAGCCTTTCTACGCAGCTCATCTCAAAATATATCAATATGATACAAGAAATACTTCAGTCTCGGTCTGGCTGGTAGGGAGATGATGGCTGTTTTTAGAGCTGGTAAAATTTAGCTACTTCCAAGAGCTTTTTCAAAATGGACTCACATTTATAAAGGCAGTTTAAGAGGGGGGGAAAATTTACAGCTATTTGACAAACTCACCTGAAAATTCATGACATTTCACTCGAGCATTAATCGACTTTCCAAGCGACTGCCTTAAGACTCCCAGAATAAGGGTAAACAAGGTTCATTTTTTTGTTCATTTTTCGATGTACAGACAACCATGCTGAAACATTGGTCACTGCACACATTGTGACCACACTGAACCTTTCATCTTCAAACAGCTGTGATGGAGCTTTAATACAGGCTTTAGTTCACCATCCTGCTGCCCAGACAGTATGGCATGCCGTTGAAAAAAAATACTGAACTTGTTCCTTCAGTAAATATACTGGTCCCTGAAGCATTACACTACTTCCAACCTTCTGAACTGTTGGCTTGAAAACATACATGAACCAGTTCAGCGGACGTAAACTCTTAACAATAAGCCCAGGTTTAAGATTTCCAGTACATCACTCCGTCCACACAACAGCAGTCCAGGTCTTAAAGCTTTTAGCCCACGCAAGCCGCTCAACCATGTTTTGATGCCTAAATGCATGTTTCCGAGCTGTTAAGCGATCCATCATCTCTGCATCCTGAAGTTTCTTATGCTCTGTTGAAGCGAACACTTCCTTGTATTGAGACTTTCTGCTGTGTTTTCATGTCTGGTGCAGACAGCCTTCTGTTACACATGTTACAGACCCTTACATATCAGATTTTGTGGTTGATCTGCCAGATCGTTTCTTCCTTCCAGAAGCCTTTTCAATAGAGCTTATAGATATTTTATAAGTAAGTACAAGCTTATAGATATTATAAGTAATAACATCTTGCTTTTTTCCCCCTTATCATTTGTCTTCAGTGATGGCGGAGTGCCTTAAGGGTTTACACTTTACACTCGGTTCAGATCATGGATGGACGGACGGACGGACACCTGGCCCTTTGCTCAGGGAGTTTAAAAGCCATCATACATTTTAACGGACAAAAATATTCTTATAGCTTCAAACTCACTTTGACGAATAGACACTCCATGTTTTCCTTTACCCAGCCTCAAACAATTACGAACACCTGCACTTCATCTTCAAAGACTTCTGTCTAGACATAACGTTTCTAATTTATGTTTACGAGACCCCAATTTGCCACCAAGCTGTGGACATTCAGGGAGATTGACGTAAACAGGACGTGCTTTTCTTTAATCCTTAGAGAATCTTCACCGTCTAATCGGTTTTATAACTCTGTCCGTTATAGAAATTTTTTAAAAAGCCAAAATTTTATTAAGATCACACGGTGTAAAAACAGCTGTTGTGTTTTCCACTAAAGAGCTATATTTTTGTATTTAAGAAACGGTTGCAGTCACACGCTAATGGAACTTGTTAGTGAATGCTTTATTAAAAGGCATGCGCACTTAACTTGAGGGTACAGTTAAGCTTGTAAATAATAGACCCGGTGGTAGCATCAATTACGAGACAAATATATGTTATGTGCTACAAGTGCCTAATTAGAGCATAAAAAAAAACGACAGTGATGAGTCTTCCCCTCTCGCCCAGCTGACCCCACCCCATCTGTTGCAACTATAAATGCCTCTGGAGGAAAAGGGCAATGCTGAGCAGTCACCCTTCCCCCGATTTCAGATTTCTACTCCGGACTCTAAATGGTTCGTCTCTTCCCTTATAGCATCTCTGGTAATACTTTAATACCACTAGCAACGCAGTGTGAAAAGCCCTTAACCAGTAGCAGGTGCAAACGCCTTTAGCATACGGTGAGCAAAATGACCAGAGAGCATAATATTCCTACCTCCTGGATTTTTTCTGGATTTCTTTGAGCATTTGCCCTCTCAGGTTTGGTTCTTTTTAATATCCCACTTCTACGTTTGTATCCTAGCCCAAGTGGTCTTCAAGGGTCCTTCGCTTTATCAAAGGGATTCTACATGCAACACTTTAAACTAATTCTTCGAGCTCTAGATTTAACCCCTCATTTTTTGGTTTTCTTCTAAACACAAGGGTTAGCATACATGTCCCACAATTGCATGTGCTGGATCTGATGAATGCCTTCATCGCAGCGTATAGCTCTGGTTTTTAGCATTCGGTCATCACGGTCACAGGATGGCTGTAGGGATGCGCGTTCATTCAACCACAAGAGCATTAGTAAGATCAGGCACTGAGGTCTGGTGCAGAATCAGTGTTCTAGCTCATCCCAAAGGTGTTCATTGGGTCAGGGTTCTGTGCTTAAATTGGAGTTCATCTGCACCAACCCTGGCAAACCATGGGATACCTGGATGTGCTGAAAATGATTCATTAGACCATCAAATGCATGATCACAGCTTGGATCTGTTCTACATGCACAGGGATACTCCGTGTACCCAGATGCAATGCCAATGTTGGTCAGATTTACGGCTGTGTAACCAAAATAAAGTGGATATTAATAGCAGATTAAATCACCACCAGACAGAGCTTTTTGATCCAATGACCGCATTCTACTATATTAACAACATGCACGACTTGACAGGCAGATAGTTGTTGCTTGCATACCTCTAGTCTCCCGGTGTCTGGCTGGAAGCCTCGTGCAGGGTCCTCAGTGGTCACACGGCACTGGATGGCAGAGCCATTGATCTTGATTTTATCCTGCTTCAGACCCAGCTCGGGCAGGCTGAGGCCTTCACATACCCGCAGCTGAGCGTGCACCAAGTCCACGCTGCAAAAGAAAGATCGAGACAGAAGGAAAGAGAGAGAAAACGGTGTTGATTTGATTCACAATCTCAATATCTGGTTTCACCTACAAGAGATTGGGTTCCCTTTTCTTTGGAGTCTGCTTTTTTCCCCCAAGATTTCTTCATCGTGCCATCACTGGGAGTTATTTCCTCGCTGCCATGGTCTCTGGCTTGCTCATTAGGGACAAATCTAAATCTGTAAAGCTGCTTTGTGACAATGTCCATTGCAAGAGAAAAAAAAAAAAACTAATAAAAATGATTTAATCATTTAAAAACTACCCTACATAAGCAGCAATAAGAGTGATAAAAATAAGTATCTTTAGACAGCACGTTCAAAAAAGTTAAAACCTGGGGGGAAACTTCAAAAGCAACGCCAACTAATAGGTTTTAAAATGTCTTTTTAAAGTGCTCTATGGCTCTAAGGTAATTCCATAAACACAGGAATTAGACTCCTCACGCTCCATTTGGTTTCTGTAAATGACCATGTCGCTGCCGTCAGCATTCTAGACGGCATATATTTAAGAATCATGTCACTCCGATAAAAAATATTCGAAAAGTCTGTGGACTTAAATATTAATTCCAAAAGCCACCAGCAGAGAAAGGAAAAGTTAAAGTTTCTTCGGTAAAGCCGTTACACATACTGGAATCGGAGCAGTCTATTCTAGAGGCGTGCTTTGGGGGACAGGGATCCTGCAGGACCCAACAATAACTCTCAGCAATGGTGTTTTTAAAAAAAAATAAAAAATAAAAAAAAATAAAAAAAAAATAAAAAAAAAATTCATATGGTAGGAAGTGGGTAGTCAGATATTACGTTAGTAGGACAAAGAATGGCAAACACCACGGAAGCATATGTGGTGAGCATCTACTCAATGTACTCATTTTCAGTAACAGCATTCATTTCATCACGATCCTGGTCAGGTTCACGGTGGTTTAACATTCCTAACTGGGTAATATTTTGAGAATTAGTACCAAAATATAAACTAAATAGATCCTACGCTCAGCAGAAAACACTACCTTCGGGTACAAACAATTGTAACTGTGGACGTAGGCGGGATTACTCAAACCATCAGTGAAAATGAGCAGGATTGCTGAAAATTCCCATGGGAACGCAACACAACAGACTCTGGATTGACGCCTGTTCAGCTCCTTCACCCCAAACCTAGACGATGCCACGGCCATCTGTAGCCAGGAGTCCTATTCAGCATAATTTGCTGCGCTCTCTGGTTGGAAGGGATGGCATACAATCTATTCCTGGCAATCAGAGCGACATTAGCCAATCGTTATCGTCTGTAAGCTCGTGTATTAGGACGAAAGCAGATAATGCTCTCCTCAGAGTGTATTACGCTGCCCTGTGATGCATGAGCAGCAGTTTGAAAAGCTGCAGTAACTGGCTTTGTTGTGTCTCAAAGGAAACCTATGTTCGTCTTCACCCTCCTGGTTGGTAGCAGTTGTGTGATATGTAATTGGTGGGATTTAGCAGATGAGCAACTTGGGGAGAAAAATGGGTACAATTACTCAAAATAAAAGCACATCTACGGTCTATTCTACTTAAAGCAAAAGTAGGTGGAATCTTTTCAATGCCTGCCTAACATTGTGTATCTTGAAGGTATTAATATTGGTATATAGGTGAGGTAATGGTAACAAGTAAGAAGTGGCCTTCAGCTGTAGACATCAAAAAATGAAAAAGCAAATGAAAAACTACTGAGCAAACAAACAAAAAAAAAAAAATAATAAAAATAAAAAAAAATACCAACCGCTATATAGACCGCTTCCTTTCCCACTCACTTATAAGCCTTGCTCAGACTTGATTGAGTAAAATAAAATATTTGAGAGTCCAATGAACAGTACATTCCCAGCAGCTTTCACTTCCTGAAGTTCAATGTCTAAACCTGAAATGTGCATAACACGATAAAATGATCCCAATATTGAATCAAATTTATTTATAGAACAGTCCAATCATGATAGAGTGCCATATGCGAATATAAATTGTGGCATACTACCAGCTGTAGCCGTCATTGTGCTGTAATAACCAATTTATTCAGCTTGGAATGGCACTCATTCTTATGATTGACTTTCTTTCGCCTTTTAATGAGATCCCATTGAATGCAGTATGGAGAGACGAGCCATAACCGTGATTCTGCCAAAGGATCCGTCATCTCATGATTGAGAGAAGTAATTAAACATTCTCTGGATACTATTGGTGTGGAGGTCAAAAAATTTCAGTTAAGATGGGACATCTGCTTGTTCTTCCAGATGATTGAAATGGTCGTGACACTAAGTTTGCCAGAAATCAGTGTGGTATTTTGGGATTCTCTTTTTCTTCCCGGGTTTTCTCCTCATTTTGGTCACCCGCCAATTCCCATCCAACAGCCTGCTCTCTTCACACAACTACCAGCTGGGGAGGGTGAACGCTAAAGCGCCATACGTACATCACTTGCCTTGCAGCAAGAAACTTACAGAAACTTGCAGCATTCGTCCCGTCAAAAATAAGATAAATCTTCATAAAGAAAAATGTCTGGCTTAACGTAGATGATCTGCACATTCGTGTTAACATGAAATGGTAGGAACCACAGTCTCCTCTAAAGGTAAAGGAGGTCGCTCTGGATAAGGGTGTCTGCCAAATGCTGTAAATGTAAAGGTCTGGGGAAGTCACTGTTGGCGTCATCCGCCAGTCAACGGTATCCTTTATTCCCATTGGAAGTAACCTCAATTGCGTTGTTTCAAAGTTCAGATTGGTTTAACTCTATCTGCCCGCTTCGCATTCCCAATGGTCATTTTGGCAGTCATCGCTACAAGTCACCAAATCTCACTGACGTCCCATGGTCGCCGGTCACCACATCAGCGTTCGTCTCTTCCTGTGTTTACACCCCTCAACACATCCCTAAAGTCAGCCACCTCTTTGAGAAATGCTGCCTACGCTACATAACCACCCACTTTCACATACACAAGCTCTTAAATGCCCATGATTGGCTGATGTTGCTGTAATTGACGAGGGAAGGAGCGCACACAGGCAAAGTTGCTTCCTTGCTACAGCTACAGATGGTTGTGGCATAGACTACGATTTTCTAAGGAAGAGAGAGAGAGAGGGGGAGGGAAATCACAAATTACTGTAAACCTAATGCGGTGTGTATAGGCCCTAAGCCGTCTGCACATCCTCCAGCACCCTCTAATTCTTTTTAAAAAATAAATAAATTAATAATTTAAAAAAAAAAAAAAAAATCTGGTGACATTCACACCAGCATTGCGAGTGCTACAGGGAAGGGATGCCGTCATGCTCCGGCGGCTCCCTATTACACCAGTCTGACAGCCCCGCTCTCTCATTCAACAGCTCCTTTACCTGGCAAAGAAACCCAAGGGACCTGAGAGAGACAAGCGAGACCGACAGAGCCACAAACAAAGAGGAAAGAAAGCTATTTTTGAATACATAATTATACAAAGAGACGATGAGTGTGGGATTAGCTGATTAGTAGGATTAAAAAGGCTTTACAATTCCAGCCTCGGAATCACACTCCGATACCTTCGACATGGCATCGATGCTGGGAGCTGCACTCACGTGATCAAATCAAGCTCTGACCGAACTGGACATTTCCACAACTCAACCTGTTATCTTGTTGGAAAGAGCTCATCAACGTGGCTTTATTAAGCACGTAGACTACTTTCCCCATAAGAGAATCCTATAAAACGAGTCAACATATCCCGTAATCCTGCGGCTGCAGAAAACAAGGAGAGAACGAGCATTTAGTGCAGAAACTGGCGATTTGTAATGGTCCTGAATGTCCTAACTGTGACGTGATGAATGGCTTGAAACCATTATACATCACTATCTTGGTGCTGCCTTACAAGTCAAATGATGTATGTAAAAAAATAAAAATAAAAAATAATAAATAAATAAATAAAAAACATGAGACCTCAAAGAAGGAAGACGGCTGACTTCTGCTTAAAGCTCACCTGCGGACACGAAAAAGCCAGAGAGACAAACAAAGCATATATAGACGTGTTAAAAATATGGATAATTCGTATTCAGTGTCAAAACACAGACAAGATTTGACAACCTCAGTGGTACATAATACACAAAACGACACGGAGGATATAAAATAGCATTCTAATAAAGAACTAAACAAAACACATGCCATCCATCGCCATGGGAACAATGAACGGGGACACCATGACAGGATGACTGACTTGTACAATAAGTTTTTTTAAACTGAATTTTATTATTTCTTTCTCTTTTTTTTTAAATTTTTTTTTTTTTACATTGGTCCTTTGACATTTTACAGCTGAACCACGTGAGGGTGTGTAAAAGGTTTTGTACTGCTCTAAGCATTTATATATACACAAAACAGCACATTATTTAACTGTTAAACAGCTTGTATAACATGTTTAAACTAGCTTTACTTACACAACAGAAGTCACAACATGCAGGTAGCCTAACGCCAGCTAGACTTATGCCAGACATCAAAACCATAAGCCATTATATTGTAAATGAGTATTGAAAAATATATAAACCATGACTCATAGGCTGCATTAGATAATGCATTAGTTAGTTATTTAAAGGTGCACTATGCAGGATTTAGGGGGCTCCATTAGCAGAAATGGAATATAATATTCATAAGTACGTTTTCATTAGTGTATAATTATCTGTAAATATAAATGGTTGTGTTTCCATAAGCTTAGAATGAGCCTTTTATATCTACACAGGGAGCGGGTCCACCTCTACAGAGTCGCCATGTTGCACCTCTACAGCAGCCCGGAACTTTCCGGAGTCTTCTGCTGTTCACGTTCTTAGAAGTGGCAGCGTGAAGCCAGAAGGAAGCACCGGAAGGACGACAAAAAAAAATAAAATTAAATTTTTTAAAAAAAGGTATATACGCACACGGTCAAAAGTTTCTGGTCACCTACTCTTACATAGGTTTTTCTTTTTTTTTTTGCTTTCTACGTTGTAAAACATTACTGAATACATCAAAACTATGAAGCAACACAT
>JAQQZX010000011.1:4500600-4528916 GCA_030068355.1 Notoglanidium maculatum | reverse complement strand
CCCCCAACCACAAAAAAAAAAAAAAAAAAAACACCACTTTACTGTGCCAATGCCATAAAACGATATTGTTGATCGATCTGGGCCATTTGCGTGAATTCAATGATTATTGGCACACCCACAAGTATGTGAAAAATAAATGGCTTTACATGTCCATTCTTAAATAAAAGAAAAGTTTTCTGCATGATGAGCCATACATCATAAAAACAGGCCAATATTTCACAAATGCAGCCAGGGTGTGTGAACTTATGAGCACGTACGGTCTGTAGTGTTGGAAAACGCTGTGGTAGGAGAGGAATACACTTCAGGACATGCTGTTATAGGAAAATTTCTGGGTCGTAATGGTGACCGATACTCGTGTCTGTCCACATCACACCACCTTGTTGTTGATTATTTTCCTAGAACAGCACACAAAACCAATATTATACAAGGTCTGGCTTCAGAGATGCGACTATGCATCAACTGAATGCCATGGGAGATGGAGACATGTTTTGTTTTATTAAGATGAGACTTTTTTTGATGCTCGTCTTGTAGCCTAAGGCTTCACTTAGAACTGCCTGTCAAACACCTTCACAGGCAAAGAAGAAAAAAACAAGAACACCCGGATGTACTCGAGAGGCTTAAACACGTCCACGTAGCTTAATATTCACTTGGTAATATAATCCATTAGTTTACCCTCGTCTTTTACGGGCAGGGGATGTTATGTTGTAAATGCCAGGCTGGATTTGTCACTAATAGAACATCCGAAATTACACATTAAAACACTTTCCAGGCACCTCTCATCAGCGCCGGCTGCATGATGAATACAGCAGTCACGCATATGTAAATGCGCCGAATGATGGAGCAACAGGGAGCAGCTGGAGCGACGCAATCGCAGAGAGATGTTGGACCTGGCATATTTAAACAGGTGGAGGCAGTAAAATTAGTTATTGTGAACACATGATGGGAATTTTCTGGGCAGCTGGCAGCAACCATTACCGCGCCACTGGCAGGAAGTGACAGAGTGGCCGAGGGTAATTGTTCTTAATTATTGTAACCAAATGAAGGTCATACCACAGAGGCAGTAACAGTCACGGGGAGAGGAAGAGCAGGCCATCAGCATACAAATGCACATCAGGGTCTGTGTGTAAAGCTCACATTTTCTAAATGCAGATCTACCAGGATTTACTTTTCTTTTTTTTTTTTTTTTTGGGTCAGCGGGAATGATTTCCATAATTCCCACCTTTTAAACCAGCATACTTCTATTTAGTACAACTAGTTCCTGAAACGGCAAAAGACTCGTCTCTACTAGCTAAGCACTTCCTTTTTTCAGTCTTACATTTCAGATAAACATTAAAGGCTAAGGCCTGACAGGAGACCAGTTAACACAGCTTGCTAATATTTGCTGGCTAGCTACCCAACTTCCTGTAGCTTAAAAAAAAAGGTAACCTGACTTCAGTTTAATTACAACAGAGATTTTTTTTTTTTTAAAAAGTTACAACACGTACTTTGACCTTCATCAGGAACAGCTAACAGGTGACGCAACATTGATAGCGTTAGCAAAAACTTGCTAACACGGTTTTACAATACTTGGCTAGTAAACTTAGCAAGCTAGCTACACAACAGCTACTAAATGAACACGTTTCATTAGATTCTTTTGTTAGGATTTACCAGTCTTTCAAATATAAGAAGTGCCGAGAATGAGCTAGATTATTGCTAAATCCAGCATGTAGAGCTTAGTGAAGGGCAACAGCTAAAGGGGTGGGTACATTACAGGACTTGGCTATGATGCTAGGTGCAAATGACCCAAAAAAAAAAAAAAAAAAAAAGCTACTGACTGACTGCTTTAATGAACATATTTTATTGACTTTTGTTTTTACCATCAACAGTAGAATGCAGAGTTTTCCCTATTCTGATCTCTGAACTTTCCCACCGAAAATAATTTAAACCGTTATTCTACTACATTGTAAGAAGGCGTGGCTATACTCGGGAATGACGTGATTGGCTGCAGACAAACTTCACCGCAAAATTTACCATCATATACCTACACAGTTGAACTTTTCTGCACAAGCTGTTAGCCAGATCTACCAAAACCATTTGAAACCTCGAGCGCCTTCACAGGAAAAGACTAGTTTAATCATGCTAGCTACCTACCCATATAGTCACCTTGATGGCTATATTTACAGCTATAGCTAAATTAACAACATCCAGCATTGTTTGTTGAACACAAACTACCAATAACATTAGGATGGAGTTTAAGAGTAGGCTAGTTAGTTTACATTGTGCTCGGAATAGCCACACGTCCCAAGTAATGAGATATTAACACACTGCACTGCTGGAGCGTTTCACGCCGGCATGATGAATGGGTAATGTTAGTCACATCAATGGCAGCGAATTACCAGTTCGGTACATAGCCTTCCTAGATGCATCCGTGATAATGAAATAAGTCCAGCTGAAACTATTCAAGCTCTCTGGACTGATGCAAAATTGATTTCCACAATTAATTCATTCTGCATGCTTGAGCTTGGAGATCGGGAGAAAGGACCGGACTTCGGCTCTCGTATCTACAGCGCAGACTCTGGCTTCGAATTTAACATGACTGAGGTATTCCGGCTTCATTTCTATAGAACGTGCGGGAATGCTGTCCGGGACTTCTACGATCAATGTTTTTTACCCTTTGAAATTTATTATAAATGTATATTTGGCGATAAAAGAGTTAAAACAGGAGAAAAAAAAATCTACACCATCTGCACTCCTCTTAAAAGTACAGATTTAAAATGCAGCGCAACATGCTATTCCACTACACGGGTGTGCAAATCAATAGCCCAGGCACCCGGGACAAGCAATCTAGGTGAGAAGATTTTTTTAATCTTTTAAAAAAGGAGGAGAGGGTATTTTTACCAACAACCAAGAAATAAAAAAAAGGACTTATTGACTTTGGCAAAATAGATATTTTCATTGTATGCAGTGTTTAAATGTAAAACTTTATAATGACGCAACACTTCAGCTACAGTACAAGCTTCTCATTCTGGATCTAAAGTGTAGCATAAAGCATTCATAAGTCTCCTGGATAAGGAGAGAAAATAAAGACGCAAGCCAGAATAATATCATGTGCGTGTGAAGCGCAGACCGTACCCAAGCACAGCGGATCGTACCCAAAAGGCCTGCCAGTTTTTAGCACTTGTTTCTTTTACTTCGTACTAATAACGTTGCTATGTGTTAGCGAATACTTTTAGCCGTTTCGTTGTTTCAGTTACTTGGCACCTAAACAATAGACCGTTGGCACGTTTACGTGTCAGGTGGGCTAGCTTATACATTTACAGTTTGTATATGCCTGTAGTATGAACACTGTAAACAGTAATTGTAGCAAGTTCTTGCCAACTCCAAGATACTGTAAATGTATAGTTAAACAGTTAATTAGGTGGAGCGGTCTCTAATAAAGGGTACAGAATATCCGCATAACACAGTTCATGGAAGGGAAAAATTCCATCATTCAAAAGACTGCCTTGGTTTTTAGCATTCTATGTGAAACTCATTTATTTATTTTTTCCTTGTAATGGCCAAGGTTGAAAATTCATTCGAGTGCGCAGATCTTAAGAGTGTAAAAGACCTGCCTCAACTTCTTTATGCTTGTATAAACCCAGCTGTCAGGCAGTTTATAGTGCGAGTCAGTAGGGAAAAACACAAGCACGGCTAGTGGTTAAGGGCAGGGCGTACAGGTTGCACCCTCAGCTCGAGGTGCGGAAATGGTAACATTCTGTGATGGGAGAAACGTGTTCATCGGGGCTCAGACTCGGTGGCCACGGACGCCAAATTAGACCCGACAGCTTCGATTTCAGGTGACAAGACAGACATCTATAATGAATGAAGTACTATTGCTTCTGCACATGGTCAGTGAACTCACTGGGCTGGAAAAAGTAACAAAACATGTATTTTATATATATATATACACATCTCTATATAAGAAAGATGAGCTCTGAACATCATGAGCGTGTGCGCAGGGATGTGTACTTGCATCCTTCAAATAAGCCTACTGTTTTTTTCTCATCTCCCAAAGAGGCAGAGCTGCCTTACTTTAATTACTCCTACTTATCAGGTATTAAGGTATATTTAGTTACAGGGAGGAGTTGAGGCTATAACACATGGTTTGAAAAGGAATACAAAACTGTCCAAAGGGTAATTTAAGACCTGGAAACATGTGTGTTAATCCCATACAGATTAAGGACGCATCAATACCAATACAGATATCGTTCAAATACAGCGCTCATGTACCTGTACCCATACTGCTACCAGGTGACATAAGCCTGGTGGCGTGTGTCCACCAGATGTGTTTTTTGCACTTGCAACACCCATGACCACATTTTCAGAGTGCTCACAGGGCATTTATCCTCAAGTCTTTTGTTGCTAGGTTACAAAAAACAAAAACTAGTATTGCCGTACTCCTTCGTTATGAACGTCAAGTCTCAAGAAAGTTTACCTGAATCGATGGAAAGAAATCGCGTCATTTCAAATATTCGTAATAACCCTTCAACGTTAGAGCATAAATAACCGGATCGTCAGTGACCGACAGGATCAGTTTCTCCTCTGCCATTGTTGACAAGCTTGCGAACGCAAGCCCCGCCCCTTCTCGATTGTGATTGGTCAGTGATGGAATGGACATTGAGGAGCTCGGTTGTATGAATGAACTCAAGCCTCATTTCTTGTAAACCTTTTTAATCGACAGTGCAAGGGTAGCCAGCCTGCGTCAGAAACATGGTGCTTAAATACGAGTGTCCGGCACCATGATTCCACACACACTTGCGAGAAGTGAAGCAAATATGCAGAGAAACTGTTGCACATGAAGGACACTTCGGTTCAGCGAGCAATGAGCACAGTTTCACGCAAGCGCCGATCACCGCACTGTGCTCGCTGATGCTACTCTGCATGCTCTCCGTTCTAGATGATGTTGAAACGCAACACCTTGAACATAAAACTCCGGATCATTACTAGCTTAAAAGGTCTGCGCCACACTGAGTCTGGTGTTCTGCACCACCAGCAACCCCACTTGCCCCGAGATCTCCCTTACTTGAAGAATTGAGAAGAAGCACTGATTCCTTGAAGGCAACGACAGATGAAGTTAAGGTGTTGGGTTCTTTTGGTTTAAATAAAGCTTAAAAGTACACATTTATGTTGAGCAAATATTATTCTATTAGTATGTACAGGATCTGCAAAAACCACACAATTAAACAATCCTTTATCTGTGCCAAGACTTTGCTCTTTCTCCGCCAAATATTGCCTGACTTGTGACTGCACACAGACACGTGAAGCAGTTCTGCACCGTCTTCCCAGCCTGAGAGCAGAAGAGATATTTATATCCATATTGTTTTCCGTCGAGATCCACTTAGTCTGTTTCAGACCTACTTCTTTCCCTGCTTAAATTTTCCCCACCAGGAAACAGGGGAACGCTATAAATCCTTTAAAAACAGCAGGATTTCATTACCTCGATTACAGATCGGAATTTCCTCCTGCTTCCAAACACGTACACATCAAATCAAGCAAAACATTAATGGTCACACGGGGTGGATAATAACGTTACGGAAAGAGCTTAAAAATCATTTCGTAGTTATGCGGCTTTAATTGCGTGCTGACAAAATGTCAGCGAATATTTTGCCGAGAGTTCTCTTGAGCAGAAAAGGTGGCTGTGGGAATGGAAATGTCAGTCCTTCAGTGTGGTGCGAGATGATGTGTTTGATAAAGCAGTCACTGCAGCGATATACACAGTTCAGTGCCCCTCACACTGGGTTGCTTTCACCACTCAACTGACAGGTGGGTGATGTGACCAGGGCAGTAATTTTGCAAAAAAGGAAGGAAAAACTATTAGATCTGATACTTCAAAGCTTTGTTCTTAGCCTATTTAATTTTTTTTTTTTTTTTGGGTCAAAATCCTCAGGGGTTTTTCTCATCCAGCCAAAAATCGATAGAGCCACAATTTGTTTGTTGGTCGACATTTCAGTGCATCCTTAAGTACTTGTCGAATGTCAACACACCATGATCGATGTGACTTCACATTAATGAACTCCAATCATTCTGCATTTCACCTGGACAGGAAGCAACGGCGCTTGTATCAGTCAAGCAGGAAAACAGAATCAACGATGTGAGATGAAGGAAGGGGGCGGGGCTTCTAGGCGTAAAATTCAAAACACCCAACAAAGCTAGTCTGCCAATTTACTGCTTTTTTTTTTTTTTTATTTGCCATATTGCATTATTATTTTACCTGCCAATTTCATTAGGAAAACGGAAAATCTTTCGGCATGCATTTCAATGCATTTACAAACGCATGAAGGTTCGCAGGTCTCCGTTGGCACCAGAGCTGCACTGGGCAGCAATTCTGTTTGAGAGTTCACAAACAACCTGTCTTCCAAAGGCCTAACTGGCTCATTTTGTGTTGGCAGAGTTGTTTCTAATTAGCATGTCATTAGCGCAAAAAAAAAAAAAAAAAACCCCGACCTCTGTTATTGCATGTTTAAGTGCTTGCAAGATCCCATCCATATTCATCATTCTTTTCTAGCTAGCAAAACACCAAGTTAATATTTATGATCTAGCAATATTTAGAGCCAGATAAACCTTATTACAACCATTGTGGTTTGTATTATATTACTATACCGAGACTCAATTGCTATTTTGTGTTGTCAAAGTCAATCAATCTCCAACACAGTCAATCTGACTTCCTGTTTAAAGAATGAAAGAAATACAACATATGGAACTAAATCACAGATAAAAAGCTATTTCATGGGGACTTCAACGTACAATTTTAAATATATAAGGCCTACATGGAGTATGCAAAAGGAATTAAATTAACCAGGTTTTTATTTTGCTCTAACCGGTTTAGGAACAAGTACAGGGAGCAAGTACAAACGCTCCGAACAGATGTACGAGTGTGTGCGTGTTATTAGTCTTCACTCACTCGGTGATCTCCTCGGTAACGGTGTGCTCGACCTGGAGACGAGAGTTCACCTCGATGAAGTAGTGCTTTCCGTTCTTATCCACCAGGAACTCGACTGTGCCAGCATTCTCGTAGCCAACCTGAGGGAGAGGAAACCGATTTAAGGACCCCACACTGCTAAGGCAATTAAAAGACATAGATTAGTGTCGTAGAAGCTGTCCGCTAAACCACCAAACTTAATTAAGACCATCACAACACCATTAGTGTCCGCCAGTAATGGGTAAAAGGTGATTTTTTGTGAAGTGGGAAAGAAAATAAATAAATAAATAAAGGTAATGCCGCCAGAGTTCATTTCAACAAACTTAATGTAGCTTTATGTTTTCAACAGAAATATCAGCACACCCAGATTTTATTAGAAGTAAAAATATTGCCGGACCCTTAAGGCAATAAAATGATTAAACATTTAGAGCTGACCTTTAAATTTGCTGGCTAGCTGTGAGCATGATTATGAGAAAGAGGAGAGGCTAGAGCAGGCTAAAGCACAGCAGGTAATCCGTTACCAGGTCTTTTTTTTTTTTTTCTTCTGCGCACAGGAGTCTCTCATAAGCCCCAACCCAGATTGCACAGGGACACGAGCCAATAGATCTTCAGCACTTCTCAGCAGAGTGCAGCTTCACACTGCTCTAATCACATGCCCATCAGCTCGAGCCCCCAATCATCAGCGTGAATAAAACACAGCCGGCTCCAAAACAACAATTACAATAAACTCGCCCTAGATAAATTAATCTTGCATTAGATCGTAGTCCAAGTCAGGGGTTGGCAATTAAATTTGGCATCCAGACTGATAAGTTTCCAGCGCTGTTAATTTGGGGGGGCCAGTGTGGTTTTGCAGGTGCGGCAACACTGCCTCACACAGCCCACCAACGTACAGGATTCAATTACTAACTGGTGGTTCCAGGTGAGAACTATTTCAACAGCCTACTCATTCTCTAAAAGCAATAAATGGTCTATTAAGGGCTCCCATCCTATTGTCAGGGGGTCACAAGTTGGTAATCAGCAATGCTGGAGAGATCCATGACCAGAATTCCAGGTAGGAAGGATGGCTTTCCTTTCTCTCCTGGTTATTACAGATTCACTAGACCTCCATTACCTCTCATACAGAAGAGACTAGATGGCGCACAAAAATACAGTACGGGTGGGCATTAAGAAAGGAATAGCACATGACTAACTGTGCTGTTTTACAAAAACAATACAAGTCAGGATGGTGGTGTTATTTTCATTACAGCAGCATCGTTTGAAGCAGGTTGTTCCACTTATGCCAGACTGATTTGCCAACGATAATTTTAACACTGTGGAACATCCACAAGTCAAGTCAGTTCAGGCTTTGCTTACATTAAACAGCTGTTCACTCACCAGCCTGTCCTTTTCTCTGTCTTGTCGTTAATGAGACGGAAATGCGGCTGGTCTTTTTACAGAGAATCCAGAGAAGCATAAACTCCTCTGTGTTGAAGACTTTTCCATGCTAAGAAACTTCATAAGGGTCACGGTGCTCTGTAAAGCTCAGACACCCAGGTCTCTCTCCATAAATGTTTCAACAACATCTAACAAAACACCATGTCAACGATCATATATTTTCCATTAGGCTCAGATTATGTGAACAGTCAGCCATACGAGAATACAATTGTATGAGCCATCACTGTAAAAACAATTCCGTATTAGGACGGGCGCATCAATTTGAACCCATTGTTCATTTTACAGTTGAAACTGGTGTCCAACCTGTGCTGTTAAACAAAATGATCGCAGATTCAAGAATAACAGTCTTGTAGTAGAAGAAAAAAATCATAACGCCACAAAAGAACATTAAGATCCTCAGCTGCTACACAAAGGCACTTGGAGAGAGACAGTACCGATGGCGGCATGAACTGGTCCTGAAGACCATTACTGAAGCCATCAGCGCAGGAGTTGAGTGGGCAAAGTGGGCCCGACCCTCCAAGCAGGCCATCGCCTTCATCAAAGCTGGGGAGCAGCCAAAACCCACCAAAAGAACATCTGCAGGCATCCTGACCTCTACAAGGGATTGGCAGCTGTTGGTGGACCTTGAACAGCAGCTCAAGTTCCCTGACCATATTGCAGCTACCACCCTGCAATCAGATGTAGTCCTTGTATCGGAGTCCACCAAGCAAGCTGTGCGGTTCTAGCAGTCAGTCCCATTGGAAGATCTCTTGTAAGAAGCCTGGAAAGGAAGCTCTCCAAGTATAAAGGACTGGTCAGCAAATGTCAGCAGGCTGTATGGCGAGTGAGGAGTCTCCCAATGGATGCTGGATGTAGAGGTTTCACCGTCTGTTCTTTAGTCAGAGCCTTCATCAACTTGGGCATCAAAGGAGCGAGGAAGAGGAGAGCCATGTGTAGTACCACAGATGCAGCAGAGATGGCCTCAAGATGGCTGTGGCTCAAAAGAGGAGAGTCATGGAATCGTAAGTAGCTAGCCATCTGGACACGAGCTGGGGTCTTGATCAGCCCTAGCTGGGTAACCTGGAAAACGGTGAATGATGTTCAAAGTCCTGAAACACCCCATGATTCCAGGAGAACACATCAGTAGGTGCATGTACACAGAACACCATTTTTGCCCACTTTTGCCACACCCAACTCCGTGTTCAGCATACTCTCCATCACTGTCTGGACTTGGCAGGCTTGAAAAAGTGAAGCAGTCAGGTGAGGCTGAGATTACTCAAGTGTCCATCCTATCTCCTACTTACAGATCAAGACACTCGCTTGCGCACTCTGATGCATGCTACTGACAGAGAGAACAAGACTGTCAGAGGGATGGGCAATGAACTGAGAGTGGGTTGTTTTTTAATCTCTCTGCTTGCGTCTCAACAGCCTCAACCAGGTAGAACAAAATGAAAACCTGGTTACATCAACTCCTTTTGCATACTTTGTGTGCATATCGAGATGCTTTCCTGCTCAGCACAGCTGTAAAGATTGGTTATTTTGAGTTACCATAGCCTTCCATTCAGCATGAACCAGTATGACCACTGTCGTCTGACCGCTCACATCAAGGCGCTACGTCTGGGCATTTTTACACACGTAGTTCATCAGCTCTGGTCCAAATCAGTTCTAAACTTGGAGCTTTTTCTTGGCTTGGTTTCTTTTCCATATGGAGAAAAATACAAGCAAACCAAAACGCATTACTACAAACCATGCGAGAACATTCACTCCACTCACCAGCCAAATGTGTTTAGGGCAGGAGCAAGAAAAAATATAGGAAAGAAGGTTCTAGACTATTGCATATTTCTTTGAGACAAAACGTTGCTAGACAATTTAACATGGAGCAATGGCAGAGTTGGCATTTGCACATAACTGTGGTAATTATCTGGGCAATATAGCAGGCAAAATAATACCGGCAGAATGCCAAATTCACTCCGAAGAAACATTTTGAAACTACTCCACTGCTTCACACTTTGTAAAGATGATGTGCTGCCTTCAGACGCTTGAGCGGAACAATGGAGCTAATATTAAGCATGTACAAGGATATGCTGACCATCAACATGCATTTTGTTCGGCTTGCGTTCCCACCACATTTGTTCATTTGGGACCAGACCGAGACCACCTCCTCAAGAGTCCAGAATGCCGATACTCATTAAATCCACACAGCAGCATTCTGCATTGCTATGTCTGGATAATGTTTCCTCAAATGACACTTGGTGGATTTTCTAGCTCAGTGTCTGAAAACATGTGCCGTTGCTATGGTAAATGGCAGATTGATTCAATAGGCGTATAAACAGAGAGGTCTAATAAATGAGATGGGGGAAAAAAAAGATAATGGTTGTTGGGGGGATGGAGGTGAGGACAAGAACGAGGATGAGGACAGATGGCATTCCACAGAGAGGCATAAGAAGAGGGAAAGGGGCAAGGGAGATGAGTAATTACAAGTTTCACAGCTTGATACAATTTGTAATTACCTCACAGCGTCCACAGCACCAACATATCTAGGTGATGTGAAGCATTCAGAAGTCAAGGGAGGGCGTATGAAGGGGTGTTCAACCCAGGCTGAACATATAAATGTTGTAAGAGAGACGAATGTAGAGAAGAAATGAACCAGGAATGAAGACTAATAAGCACAATAGTATCACTAAGGTCAAATGAATATAAAAACCTTCTTCTTACATTCTGTTCATTGACCATTTTCAGATCGCTGGACTTTTTTTGTTCCTGGTTCAGCATTCGTACACTCACGCATGCACGCACGAAGGCCAAGAAGAAAAGCAGCAGTGTCAAAGAGGTGAACGCGGGTCTGGAACAAAAAGTGCTGAAGGATCCATGTCAAGGCTGAGATCCCCAACCTGTGCGCAAAACCGTGAGAGCTGCAGCTGTCACCATAGCAACTACAGCCGTGAGACAAAGTCAAATCGACTTTCATGAGAACCCCCCCCCCACACACACACACTTCACCCTGCTCCAAGCACCACCACCTATGTTTCGAATGTCATTTATTTACTAGCACTAATTAAATTTCACCACCAAAAAAAAAAAAAAAAATTATGACCAATTGCGCTGTTCTGCTAGAATGGCAACAACAAATGATGCAATTTATGAAGCTTTACCCTGAAAAAATATCAATTGGGGAAAACACGCGCACACAGTTTGGAGATAATTGGTGTCGTGTTTGTAAGCGAGACATCCGTCTTACTCGCGCCGCGCTGCACGGTAATGCAGTTACCTTCGACAGGGACACAACAGCCAAGTCGAACGCCATGGAGCGCAAACACTTTTCCATTCCCCTGCGTCACGAAGGGCACTCATTTCCTTTTCCGCCATGCTGAACCGAGACGCCAGGAAAACACCAGGCCCGTCCTGGGGGTTAGAGAGTAAAATCAGTCTGTGCTACTTCAAATTTCCTGCCAATCATTGAGGCACAGAGCTGCAAGTCAATTAAACAACAAGGCTCGCAGGAGAGATGGAGAGGGAAACACTAGCGGAAAGGTAATAAAAGCAGGAGCTGGTCACTGTTTAAGGTCAGAGGGCTGCGTTAGCGCCATAGCATACCACAGAGCATCCATAATTGGAAGTAGCACTAACTGAGCAGCCGGCTCTTAATCCGAGATCATATAGCGCTGAAATCCTGTTTAAATCCACAGTCGTGCAATACAGGTGCATTCAAACATGCTACCAGCCCTCTGTATCCTGGGCACACTTTCTTAAAAAAAAAAAAAAAATACCATATATAAAGGTGCTCCACTACAAATAAAACTTTGTGACAAATAATCCACTTACACGATTAGTCAATATTAACATACAGTGCGCGAACCTCGACAACCCAGCTGCATTCTAACGTTAACTTAGCAGTCCTTACCGCATAGATTGACTTACTAAGAGTTAACTTGAATGCATCAGTTTTGGATAAAGCAGAAGTGTTCGTAACCCTTCATGAACTCTGGATTGATTCAGGAATTCAGCCAGTTGCCTGAGCAGCATGAACACTGAGCAACAAAAACAGAAAATCAATATATACTTGTATAAACATACTTTGGTGGCTGTTAATACACCTGGGCGGCCCGCCCAAGTAAAGTCTATGTGCAGAAACGGTGATTGCGTAGGGCACTCGTAAAAACTGTCTTTCCTTGAAATAAAATGGATCAACAAAAGCGTTCCTAATTATACGTATAAACAACTAGCTGATGAGAGCGCCCGAGTATGCGCCATGGAGCAATGCCACAGCCATCCTATGGCAGGAAGACAAGAAAGCATAACTGGCCTCTCTGGGTGGGATGGATGGATAGCATCGCTCCGTCCTCTGTCGAGCATAATGATGCTAAACGTGATGTGCTCACGGATGAGGAAGAGGGCAGACAGCCCATGCCGCCGAGTCTGTTAAGCCACCCTGTGATACAGCATGAGCAGCAGTTTGATTAGATGGAAGTAAATTGATTAGAAGGAAGCATTTAGTAAGTGTTCACCATACCCATATAACAGATACATCGCTGAGACCTGACCGCTGGGTGCATCCTGAAAGACCCACCACTAGCAAGATTTTAGTTGGAGTAACAAACATTTCACAAAGAGCATCCATCAGGTTGTCAGCACACCACCAGGCTAACACAGGCAAAGATTTTATTAAACTTCAAGCACTCTGAAACACACAACTGGGGCTAGCGCAGTAAGAGCACCCCCACGTGTGATAAAATGACTAACACACTCGCGTGGCTTATTACTTTAATTAAACATGATGTTTTTTGGCTTCCCTAATATGAGCGGATGATGAAACCTGATGAAGGTTGTGTGTAACATCGCAAACGCAGACACAAAGATACGCACAAGACTTGCACACGTCGACAGAGACACAGTCAGTAGGTCAGGTGTACCTAATAAACTGACAAGTCCGTGCATCTGTAAGCCCACCGCTAAGCATTTTAGGAGACAAGTTGTACAGAGACAGTCTCATTTCAGCAATGACGCAGCCAAACTCTCAGCAGTATGAATCACACTCACCGATTCAGCGTGCTACAATACTGAACTCAAGCTCAACGTGCATTTGGAGAAAATCATCTCCTGCCATACGGGAGGCGAAGAAAGACAGATTTCAGTTAATCAGCTACTTAAAATGGTGATGCTGACTTCAAATCAGTAGCATCAGAACCTTATAGTCTGGACATTTTGGCATATACAGAGTACCAAGATGAACATATTGCGCACTCTTATCCATTTAAAAAAAAAACAAAAAAAACAGAGCAAACTAATAGCAATATTCTTATTTGCTCCTGATTTTCAAGTTATTGATGAATATTATGGGAAGGTGCACCATCAGCTTGCACAGCATTGCAAAATTAGATTGCTCTTAATGGCACTGATGTGACAAAAGCCTTCAGAAAGGCTCAGCAGTAAAAATGACTACTTCGCGACTTCTCTACGAAGATGTACTTTGGCGTACATTTTGCATTTTTTATATGTTAATAAAATCAAGACTGATCTACAGCAACACTAAACAGAAAATAAAAATGACCGATTTCACGGCGCCTCTGAAATGCTGTTTTGAAGGCAGTACAAACAATAAAAAAAAAGGTTTACAGCAGCAATGAAGCATACACAATAAAATGTGGCCTATATTAATCTTTGCTGTAAGCGAACGCAAATGAAGTGGGTCCACATTACACTCTAGAGCAGGGATTCCCAAACTAAGGGTCGTGACCTCATCTCCTCTGGTTTCATTCAGTTATTGGCCAAATTAATAAGAAATTTTAATGACGGATTCCGTCAAACGTTCCCACTTTCAGACAAGCCACTTTTAAATTAGCGCACGTTGTGTTGCGTCTCAAATCGCATATGAACGTGCTACATTCTAGAACATTCAGTACCGACACGAACCTGCTTTCTGGTTACAGTTGCGAGTTTTTGATTTGAGATTCATGGCAACAGCGCAACGTTTTAAGACGTCCAAAGCTTGCTAGTGCGTTTAACGTCGCTGTGCATAAAACAGCTAAACGCTTAGTCGGACCCGGGATGACTTGGTTCTGATGTATCGCCTAGTGAATATCGCTTTTAAATCCTTCAGATGTACACAAGATATGCAGCGAGTGTGTGAATAATACTGGCACATTGCGCATGCAAAATCATGCGTCAAGTATAAACCTTGCTGCTTTGTGTTGGGACGCGTCGCACTCCCCCAGTGTAGATTATCCTAGAACAGCACAAGACTTCCCACTAGACGGCTAAGTCAGTGCGACGGGTATTCATTTCAAAGATTTGACTCGTTTAATGTTCAATAGCACATTTCCACCGAACAGATAAACCCGACCTTGAACTACCCGAGTGTGTCGGTTTGATCACATAACTCGTTGCCAGGTAATAACCTCCTCCATTAGTAATAAACGCAAGAGAAAATCTTACTCCAAATAAACCTGTAACACTTAATGCCGCCTCCTTCAAATGCTCTCCATGCACACCAAAGTGAAAACTCTTACACAGCTTACATTTTCTATATTAATTCAAAATGTCAAAAGATGAATCAAACATTTCGTTTTGTTGGGTTTTTTTTTCGCCAAATGCGTGTCAGGATTTAATATGGCAGTTATTGCAAATTGTCAGACAGCGCTGCTGGACTGAAAAAATTAAATCTGTTACAACTATTTATTAGCAGTAGAAAAACATCGAGAACATGGGGAAAAAAAAAAAAAGTCAATTGTTTAAGCCATGACTTCAGCACAACTATTATATAGCTGAGAAAACCTATTTGATAAACCATGTCATTTTATTGACGCTCCCTGGCGCCCAGCGCAGCCTACTGTGACAAAAAAAAAAAAAAAAAAAGAAAGAAAGAAGGCAGTATCATGCGTAACTTGACATGCAGAGACCTGCTGCACCAGCCAGTGGAAAAGCGCTACATATTCTCTTTAAAGAACTAGTCTCAGACTGTAGAACTGTTCCTTTAAGCCTTCGCCGTTGTTTGAAAACCGTCTCCATTTAACCGCTGCTGTGGCCATAATACTTACTGCTTTGGTAAGCTATTCAATAGAGCTTCAGTCATCGAACCATGACATAAGTGATGAGTAATTTGCCTCAAGACTGCTGAACCCATCTTCGAGGTAATGGAAGTATTCTGAGGAACAGCACTGAAGAAAATGCTAAAGAGGCACTGAGAGGTTTCGACTGCCTGAACACGGTGTCAGCACTGAGAAATCTGCAATGCCTGGCCAAGTGTTATCTCCATCCTAACTTTCCTCTTCCCTCTCCTCTGCCATATGACTGAACAGATGGGGAGGAATTTCATTGCTCTCACCCTCGCTCTCATACTCCCTCCAAATCCCCTCATTTCTCACTTATGCAAAATACACGCCCGTGTGCGCACACTTTCTCTCGCCGCTACGCATAGGAGCCTTAACGGAGAGGTATTTCAGTGCCAATCGATAAACAGGGACGATCAAGGCAAACATTCATGTGCATTTTCTGATCTGCATGTAGTACTTGGGTCGATACGTTTCTCAGAAACTGGATATAAGCACAGCTGCTGAAATAAGAGGTTACATGTATGCACGGTGTACGCTCATATCGACTTTTATTTACTGCGCCAATTCAAATAAGGAGTGTTAAATTATGCATCGGTATCCTTAACTTCTATACGCGTGTCCAATAAATGCATAAATTGCTGTTTATTTCCTTGCACGAGCCTAAGCACATTCGCCCAAAATGTGTGCGCGTCTGATCTGCGTGTAAACCTCCGTAAACAGAGGTGCGATCCACATCTTGCTTATAATTCAGCCGAATATGTGAAAGGTCACGAAAAGCAATGTGCGCCATCGAATTTATGCATTAATTTACTATTGCGTGTGCTTACCTACATTCACAGAACAGATAGTCCACACACACACACGCGCATACACACACCACCCCTTGGTAACACCTTGAGCATCGTTGCACTGTTCTTGACTTCTTTAATTAAATCATTACGCTGTACAGGAGCCAACAATTCCTTTCGCTTTAATAAAAAAAAAAAAAAAGAAGCCACAATCAAATGCTGCAATATAGGTCTAAAGAAAACCATTGTGATTGTCGTCATGGTTACATTCCAGCATGGTTACACACTTTGAGAAGCTTTAATTTAGAACCGCAAGTCACTTTTTGATTGGACCAGTTTTAAACGCGTCCTTAAAGAACACCTGCCAGCCAGTCAGTGATGCAATTTGCATGGCCCTGGTTTACGGGAGTTTCAGTAATGATCATACTTGCCACAATATACTACACGATACTGAAATGCTACAGAGTAGGACAAGATGAGCAGAGGAGTTTAAAAGGTCCACTATGTAGGATTTAAGGGATGCATTAGCAAAAATGGTATACAAAGTCACTAATTAAAAAATATTTATGAATTTATGAACCTATAACCATGAATGGTTGCGTTTTGTAAGCTTAAAATGAGCCCTTAATATTTACATGGGGAGCGGGTCCACCTCTACATAGCCGCCATGTTCCGCCACTACAGTAGCCCGGAACGGACAAACCTCTAAAAAGCGCCTTCTGTGTTTCATGTTTTCACAAGTGGCAGCCTGAACCTGGGAGGAAGCACCAGGAGGAAGACGACGACGACTGGAAGGCAAGGCAGTGTGTGTGCTGGTGCTGGCTAACAAGTTTGAGAAATGGAAAATAATGTTTATTATTTAGCACAGAAAAAAAAACGAAAAAAAAAACAAAAAAAAAACATGGGAGTGTGAATGTAAGTACATGGAAGAATGCTACAGGCACCTGGCAGCCACCGTACGCTCCAATATACGCTCGGAAAGGAAGGGGCAATCAGCCGAATCCTACATAGTGGAACTTTAAGTATAGTGCTCTAAATGACATCACTATTAATGGGTTAATATGTGCCAGAATGTGTGGAAAAATACCAACTGTGTTAATCTTTCATACAGTCCGGCAAGCACAGCACACACGATCCCTCACTGCGTCCGTCACCGAGAACAGAAACGTTCGATAAATGCTACAGAGCATGACGCTTCCACATTGACGAAAACAGGAAATCTAAATGAGCCGATTAAATGAGGAAAGGGAAGACCATTAAAAAGTAGCGCAGACATTTTAACAGCAGAGCCCACTCGAAACAAACGTCCTTCAGCCTCCTGCTCATCAGAAGCCCCTTCAGCCTGCAGTTAATGAATTCTTCCTGTTAAGAGGGGCTTGACAACAGGCGCTTTTTAAAAGTAATGCATTGACATTTTTAGGTTACCTAAGCTTCATTTACTGATCATTAGACGATTACCAGAAATCGGTTGCAAACCATTAAATGGGCAACATTAAGCGACGCAATTCAGTGTGACTCATCCAGTGGATTCTGAAAGAGCTTTTCAGAAGTGGCAGGCACAGCGGCTCTTCAAAAATGATGATTTTTTTTTTTCTTCTTTTTAACAAGTGCCGTGTGCGCACAGACCAAACAAGCCATGTTGCACAAACTTTTTCCAAGAAACTTTTAAGGAGGTGCCTATGCCTCATTTCATCTTGCATAGGCATTATTTTAAATTATTAAAAACATGAAATGTTTAATAATTCATTGTTTAATATGGTTTTAATGCATAGGAAAGTCTAAAATGTTCAACAATATCTTAATATCTTAGTGGTGGACAAACCACTATATCAGGTGCTGAGACAAGCACTTTCCGTATTCAGGTCATAGCTGCAGGATGGACAAATAAGGTCAATGAACAGAGGGGGAGACGACGACACCTGGTACTTGGTCACTTTTGCAAAACAAACGTTTTCATTGGTCTGCTCAGACAGGAAATAATCCAAGCAGCCAATCATTTGGCAGCAATGCATAAACGCAGTGTATAAACATCATGCAGACAAACATCAAGACCATCACTTCTTAAAGTTTACACAATAGTGCGAAAAGCAAAAAAAAAAAAAAACCCATCCAGTGAGCAGCATTTCTGTGCGCGGTAATGCCTTGTTGATGAGAGAATTCCATCCTTACCCTCGTTACGCTGAATTGTGGCATCACAAAATGGCAAGAAGCCACGTTTCAGCCTTCTACGCGAGAAATACAGATCGACTATCCAAACAGATGACCTCAGACGGCCAAAATAGGGAATTAAAGTGTCGAGAGTTATTTCAGTCATCCGTCTGGGTTTATTGGTATTATTCACATCCCCCTCCCCAACAAGATCAACAAACTAAACATTAATCCAGCTGTAATGTCGCGTTATTTGGAAACTGAAGCTAAATCGGGGAAAAAAAAATCTACCACAAGCAGCAACGTCTCAAAGCTAGCCCAGTCATCCTCTGATAAACTGCATATCGATCCATGCGCAGTTTAAGCCTCGAGTTTCTTTTGCATGAGCTACACAAGCTCATACCCTCAAATCAGTTTTCCTCCTGCTAGCTGCTGTGGAAAAAAATTGGGAATTTTATATTTAGCACCACTTTAACAAATCTGACCTAAACACTAATCAATATCTATATTTATATAAGGCTCAGACATGTAAGACACAAAAGAAGGCAAGCTGTACATGCCATAAAAATAAAAACTGGTTAAAGCTAGGCTAGATTCTTTTGGAGAAACCAACAAGAGTAAGATAGATTTTGAAAGTATCCAACTGAAAAATCCCACCCCGTCCCTTCAGCCCTCCCTCCGAAGCCACTCCTCCAAAGCGCATGAGCGCGTACCGCCTGACTACCACTGGAGGACGAGCCCATGTTGATGGGAGCAGCGTGACGTCACGTATGTGCCGTCATCATATCTAACTACTTCATGTCTCATTCACATGTAAAAAAAACAAAACAAAAAAAAAAAAAAACACACATTATCATAACGAATGTAAACTATGACTATTGTTAGTCCTCTCAGCTGCCAACTAGCTTTCTAGCTTTAGCACCATGTCTGCAGTATGTCTGCCTAGCCTTGTGGAAGACTCCAGGCACACACAATGGATGTGCACATGTGTAGTCAGGTGAGCAAGCATGTAGGCCAAACAATCTTTTCATTCTGACTGAATGAAATGTCTGGACGGGCTTTTTACAGCCCTGCAACTGCCACAGAGAACAGATTTTTTTCCTTTTTCCTGCTGATTGATTCACTTCTGTTGAGACGTAAAGAGAATTTCAAGAAATACAACAAAAAAATGCTTCTGAGGAGAAAGAAGAAAAAAATAATAATAATGATAAATTTCCTACACTACCTTTAATGGTTAAAAAACACCTGACGATTATCATGTCTCCAGGTCGGAAAGAAGCTCCGTAGTATAAATGTACATTGATCTATAAGCCACATTAAATTGAGTGGGATATTGAACGGCTTTTTTTTTATTTATTTTTTTTATAAACGAATCTCTCAGTTCAGTCTTGTTTAGCTGCTGCCATGTTTCCTTGAAGCCTCATGTCGGTTCTGATGTCAGGTCTGGAAAATACCTGCCTATAAATACACCCTCATGTAAATAAATCAATATATAGTTAGGTTTAAAGCTGATACTTCTGTAACTCAATATACAAGCAGGTATTATTTTATTTGTGCAATCACTGTCCCTACAATATTGATCGTTTTGTTAAAGTGGCTATTGTATATTCAATGTTAAGGTAACTCCAAGCACATAGATAATGGTAGTATTAATTTACAAAATGGCTGCCCTACTGTCCCGGGGAGACAACTGGGGAAGCTGTTCCGGTCCGAAGCCAAGCATTAGGGTTTACTAATTACATTAAGAATAAAACCATCTCATGTATGACTTTCATCCAACTTTGACTGACAAAAACGTAAACAAATGCATCTTCAAAAGTTGCCAAATAAGTTCATATTTCCTGTTTTGTAAAATGGATTGGTCTCCTGCATTTTTGATGTTCGTGCTTTGGCACCCATTTAAACTTTCAAGGCTAAATTAGACATTTTTAGGCGTAAAGGGTCTCTGGCTATTAGTTACATTCCCTCATGCAAGTTTGCCAAGATGCTGAATAAGCCAGGTGTATACAAATGAAAAGAAAAAGGGATGAAGGACTAACTTAAGGTAATGATAAATGATACATCACATCCTCTCCCGTGCTACATTCCCATGTTGTGCATGTGTGCGTTTCCCTTTTTCAACGGCTTCTCCTGGGCCTGGTCCATATCTAATGCTTATGAGGCAGCAGGTTAGCATAACTGCTTGATTAGCACACTTTGAAAAATCCTAACCATTACACAAACTTACCACTACTCATGGAATAGCAGGTCTGCTATAATCAAGCCTACAACTAACCATTTAAAAAGTAGGACCAGTATTATAATGCAGCACACTATATATATATATCGTTTTGCTGTTTACGTCCCAGCGACATATGCTAATAAGAACATTCCGCATCTAAAGTGTGCTGCGTTTAAGTGTCGACGCCTGCCTTCGAGTAGACTTCACAAACAAACCATAAAGCAATATACAGAACCAGAAACATGGCAAATAAAAAGCAAAAGAGGACTAGAAACTGTCAGATGTGTTTAGCATAATAGCATAGAGCTAAGTGTGTGTAGTGGTGCGACTTTCACTGGGTGTGTATACATTATCTCCGCGCTGATATTCTCTACACAAGCTAAAGCGACCTAAGCAGACACTGACGTGCTGTCACCAAAATAAAGAGCAATTAGTTCAGCGAGCTGGTCCAGTGCACCATATCTAATGAACAGATCAGTATCAGACAGCAGCCATGTGGCAGCACAACACCCTCCACTACACATTCTTTCAGATCTCGGCTCGAAACAGCCTTTCTTAGTCACAGGATAATCTGATCTCCGCCAGTAATGACAATCAATGTCAATTCATTGCACACATTGTTCGATAAAAGCTTGGACACGTCTTGATTCAGTCTCTAATCAGCAGAATATATGAACGGAGCACTTTTTATTTATTTTTATTCCACGCCTCATGGCTACGGCATCACAGCAGTGCCATCTGGTGCATTTAAGGCACATTACAAATGGAGAGTCATCCCTCATCCTAAAGCATTTCTTTTATATTGGGGGGGGGGGAACTGGTCTTCTGCTAGTGTAATATATTTAGCAGACTACTGCATGTGATTAAAATGGCCCTTAAAGGTCCACTATGTAAAACCTGGCTGATTACAACTAACTGAATGTTTGCAACCACCCTCACCAAGCATGGATTAGAATCTATGGTGGCCGTAGCACGTGCCCAAGTACTTACGTCTGTGCTAAATGATAAGTATAACGCTCCAGGTTTCAAAACTTCCTTTCTTCTTCCTTCCAGATTCACACTTTGTAAAAGCACAAAACACAAAGTGCTCTGTAGAGGTTTGTCTGTTCTGGGCTACCGTAGCGGCGCAACATGGCGGCTCCGTAAAGGTGGACCCGCTCCATATGACTCCTAAATTTATGAAAACACAATGATTCATAGTTACAGGTAATTATGCACTAAAGAAAACAGTCTTATGAATATTATATTCTATTTCTGTTAACAGCTCCCCCTAAATCCTACATAGTGGACCTTTAAATTTGATCAAACATTTTCCATCTAAATGATCCCCTGCACGGTCATCAGCGCCATTAAATACAATACTATAATAAACAGAACTATTATACAGTCACATAATAATAAAATCATAAATCGTATGTCTATTATAATTATTGTGGAGGCAATTGTTGCCGTTATCCTTTTCCTTATTATAGTTGGCATCAACCCGCTGATTGCTCTCGTCTCACTTATTACTACAACACTTCAGCGTGGAAATTATATCAAATAAGAAGACGCAACATGACCTTTTCACTTCTTTTCGCACGACTCATTGATTCATCAACTGCACCCCAATCACAGCTAATCTCAATGTTGTACAACAATTCCCTCCATCACGTGCATACCAAATGTTAAAAGCCATTTCCAGAGCTCAGGTTTACGTTCAGTTCCATGAACGCCTGATGAATAAAGGCCATTGTGCTCGAGTGTGCACAGCCAGAGCAATCGCAAACAAATCAGAACAGATCAGCCATTTAAACAGCAGCTGAACGGAGCATTTGGTCATTAATGCTGATGTAAAAAAGGTCTCAACATGAAAAGAAACGAATCGGCTGTTGACGCAGAAAATCTCTAGTAGCTTAGGGTTAGACTTTAATCGGGAAAATGCTTCAAAAAGCACTTTTTACAGTCAAAGAAACTGGCCCTTCTAACAAAGTAAATGAGTAAGCAGAGAAACTTTTTAACAAGAAACAGAAAAATCTGAGTCACTGTTCCTTTGTCACAAAGCGAAAGATGACCTTTGGAGGGGTTAAGAAAAAAAAGAAAAAAAAAAAAAAGCATATGACTATGACTATAAAATGCTTGTAGGAGTGTGTGAGGGTCTTGCATAATACACTACTACAAGGACATTTAGAATGCTGAGAGAGTTTTCATGTCTGTGTGGGTGTACTTAAATATCAGCACAGCAGCTCAGCAGGTTTGTCATGCACTTATCCAGCGTTGCGTCATGTTCGAGTTCACGGCTTTGATGGAGTCGAAACGGTGTGTAAATGTGTTGCGCAATACCTGTTTGGCCAAGTTGACGGAGTCTGCGGTTAGTCGGTCTCTGAGGTGGGGGTCTAACTGCGTGGCTGGAGCGATCTCCACCACCTTCTGGTGTCTCCTCTGGATAGAGCAGTCCCTCTCGTACAGGTGAATCACGTTCCCGTACTTATCACCTGCAGAACACAATGTGAAGACGTGTCGCTCCAGAGCATAAAACACCATGACGTCCTAAACTATTACTACACTCTATGCTCACTATTGTTAGACCACATTGTTATGCTACTATATAAACATCTATTAAACGGTTATACATCCTATAATATTTGTATTCTCGTGGTCGCGTCCGAGTTCATTTTTGTCCCATTAGTGGTGCAGTAGATCAGCACTACGTTCTCGCTCGTATTGCGGTCAGGCCAGGAAAATATCCAAAACACGTTCCTATAAAGAAGTTAGTACGTGCAAATATTTAATGCTGAAATTGTCTACAAGAACGTGTTGAAATTCTAGCACGCCGATCGCGTCACCACACCGAGTGGAAAAACTTAAGCTTACAGTCTGGAAAATGTACTAAAAAAAAAAAAAAAAACACAAATGATGGCGCATCATGACAGGCTGACTGCGTGTTCCAAACCGACTCATAACAACAAGGACTGTTGCTCCCGTCAGAACCATCTGCTAGCTTGTTAAAGCATCTTGCGAAAATGACGTTGTTTCTTAACCAACAAAAGAGCTCATCTGTCAGTGCGAATATCAGCCAGGCTTACGAGTAATATGCTCTTGGTTTATATTGCATATAATCTAAACAGTTTGGTGAAAATTTGACTTCAAGTGACGACAAAAACATGAACATTAAACCAAGTTTTGTCCTCCATTAATCAAACCGATATGAAGATTCTGATGTGAAAGCGGACTTTTATTTCTGTGGCCTCTAAAGACTGGATTTCGTTTCGTTACAGATTTCTTTTGACTTGATTCACAGAGGACCCAAAACAGTTCGGTGTGGGTTCGGATTGGGCCATTTTGTCACTATTCTCCATCCATCTTTGGATGCGCCTTTGAGTCTACAAATCTACATTTCTGTACATTGATTTCCAGTGTTGATAACTTTACAACACAGATACGTTTATTACCCATCTCCAGGTCAATGATTTTTAGATGTACTGAACACTTAAATGTGTTTTTCGAGCTGCAATCTAAATGATAGGACTGTACTAGCATGAAACATCAATACTGGTGTTAATATTGGAAAACTTTTATAAAAATCAGCATTTTATGGATTACAAATGGCTCAAAAGGGCATCTACTGGTCAAAGTCATCCTGAACCTTGCAAGGCTGACAGAGACGATCATTTAGGACTTAACCATGGTATGAAATTTCTATTTTAAAAAAAAAAAAAAAAAAAAAAAAAAAAAAAAAAAAAAAAAAAAAAAAAGTGTTAACACCCTCTAATCAGAGGTCGGCGTACCCCCTCCTGGGTCTGGGAAACCACATTCATTTTCACATATCCATGCCCCGCCACTCACGCCGGCCCCAGCCCGTCCACGCCCACCTCATGGCATTTTTCAAACTTATGCAGTGGGTGGAGTTATGCTCAGAGCAGGGGAAGCAGTAAATTCACACCAAGTAAATACATGTAGACTGTTTAAAGTAATCAGATTTGGTTGATAATTGATAAAAGGAAAACAAACCGAATAACTCTCCCTCATGTGTCGGAGAACTTCTTAGACGTAGACAAAGCAACGGCTGTATCAGAAAAATACAGATTTCAAAATAAAATTACTGTGTTTTGGTAAATGTCTGATAATTACAGTGCAATTCCTGCAGGTTTTGTATAACTAAAGTATAAGTCACATGATTGTCCGACAATTATCTTTTACGCTCAATGACCTGAATTTCCATTTAAATGGTCATTTTCACCATCATAATAAAAACTATAAAGGAAGACTAACAGTCATGAAATTAATTCACATTACTGTATACGTGAACATTTTTTCTTTATACACATTAAAGCTTGGCTTATATTACTGATAGGTCGTTGTTTTCTTGTCGTCTGAAATGCCCTGTTCCTTATGATGTTTTTTTTTTTTAACTAAACTGCACTTTTCACCACCTCTAAAATATCGGTCAGAAACATCAGAGACACGCCTCCAGTTATCTGCAAAGGCAGAGAGTACAAGCGTGAAAAATGTCCACTCTATTCTCCGAGAGGTGGAGTTGTAATTAAAGGATAAAAGACAGACCCGTAAAAGCCATAAAACAGCGAGATGAAACCAGAGCTGGTTTTAAAGCTTTCTAAGCTGCGTAACGAGACTGCCTGAGGATTATCTACTAAACACCATACAACTCACCCAGGATTTGCACTTCAATGTGCCTCGGCTTCTCAATGAATTTCTCCACAAACAGGGCTCCATTGCCAAAGGCAGCCAGGGCTTCAGAGTAGGCCCGCTGGTAGTTTTCTTCCAGCTCCTACACAAACACACACGCCACAGAGGGACTGAATAAAAGTACACGTCGGTCAAATAAACAAATAAAATGAGTAAGCTTTATTCCTGCAGCGTACAACACCTTTTATAAAATAAATAAGTAACTAAATAAAGTCCAGGTTGGAAATTGTGACTGGCTGAGCCATGGGGTAAATTACAAGTAGTATAATTACAGCCAGGTTGTAAACCAATAGATATTTCCATTATTAATTACATTTTGACACGTAGCAGTGCACTAAAAATCGTCAAGTCGGAGGTCAGTTTTGATTTGATTTAAGAGCAGATGAATAATGAGCCAAGATGAACAGAATTGAGCAAGCGATAACAATAAGGAGGCTGAAATAAACGCTGGAGAGATTATCAAAATGAAGGGGGAAATCATCTTTCGCTTTTCTTTCCATCTTTGTACACCAACCACTTTCTGTGACGTACAACTGCGCCGAAACTTTCTGCCGATTCGGAAACAAGGGAAATTATACTTGTGACGGGCCACTGAAGCGAACCGTCTACAGTCGTTTGGGTGTCAGCGCTACACTACAGCGCGTCTCGAAGGGCCGTACATGAGGGAAATTTAACACTTTTTAGCAAAATGTCGTCCTCGATTTATTTTTTGGTAAATAAAGCAACATTTTGCTAAAAAGTGTTAATTTCCCCTATGTATGAAGACGTTTGGGACACCCTGTATAATGAGCAGGGATTGTGGAACAGGCTAGTGGGTTTCAGAAATGATAAAATCAGAGTTAACGTGCGTTCTCGAGTGGTTTATTCCGTTATTAGTTGTCGACTTTGCATTACGCTGATCTGCATTAAGAGAACCGCACTGGACGCAATGAAGCAGATGTCGCCTCCCCAGCCGGACTCACCTCGTACTCCCGCACCACCCGCATGCCGCGGCCCCCGCCCCCGTACGCCGCCTTGAAAATGATTGGGAAACCGTACGTGTTGGAGAACTCCTGCACTTCCTGCAAGGAGGATATGGGAGCATCAGTTCCAGGGACGACTGGCACACCTACACACAAAGGACACAGAGAGGCAGAGTAAAGATTGCGTGGTTGTCTAGTGACAAACTGTCTGGCAAGTGTAAGTACAGCTGATGCAAATCATTTCTGCCATGTGAATCACTTTGCAAAGGATGCAGAAATGCACAAGCCATAAAATAAAAATAAAAAAAAATAAAAATAAAAAATAAAAAAAAAACATTTTACAAAAAAGTAGGATGCCAAAAGTAAGACAGTGGTGTGTATATAATGCAGCAATATAAAACAAGATGAGATTAATATTCATCAATAATTAATAATAAAGCTATTAGCAATTATGGAGAGCAGGATAGACATTACTTTTACATATTTAAATTTATATACAAATATAAATATGTACAGGTCTTGGCATCGGCATAAAGGTGGAGAGATGTTTCGAGGCCATTTCAAGTAGCTTTTTGAGCATAAAATTCATATACAAATGTGTATTATTCTGTACAAACCATTTTAACGGTCCAAAATGGTTCGACATGCTTTTACCAAAAATGTAAAAGTTATATAAATGCTTATGAGGATGATTTCAAGCCATTTACAACTGGAAATGCGAGAACAAAGAAAACCAAAAAACTAATTGAATAAAGCCTCAGATCACGTGAGCAGATCGAGCAGGCCAGGAGTCGTCCTCCATACTGCCCTTCTTCCTCCATAATGCCCCTCTTCCATGTTGAGTATTGTGCCAAAGAAATGGACATCTGCCTACCCGCACGGATAGCAATGGCACGAGCCTCCACCTTGTCGCCCATCTTCCGGACGACCTCAGGAGTAGGGCCGATAAAGCGCACGCCAGCGTCGGAACACGCCTGAGCAAAATCGGCCCTCTCGGACAGAAAGCCGTAGCCTGGGTGGATAGCGTCCACGTCATTCTCCTAGAGGACAGAGACAGGAACCATTCAGCTATTTATTGTTGGATCTTAACACAGCAAGACAATCAAACACGAACATGAGAAGCCAGAAAAGAGGCCGAATCCACTGAGTGAACGGTACGCTAGTTCATCCCAAGTCTGGGGAAACATTCATGGCTATCAAACAAATAAATCCCAGCTGGAGTTCCTGCCCAAGGCTTCAGATCCCAGCAACCCCGCACCCCTCATTCCACCAGTGAGAGGCTGACCTCTGCCCGAGACTAAATTAACTACAGACGTTGTACAACTATTCGTTTTTACAGTTTATGGACTAATCTGGTTCCTGCGCCTGGAACCAAACCTTACAGACCTCATGTTTAACTCCACAGTAAACTTTGACATACATTCAACATTTCCTGCCTTACCTCCATCACAATCACCTTACTTATAAAGCGTACAAAGGCACCAGACTGGATGATTCATACTGAACAATCCCCTCACAAAACATCTAAAGATCTAATGAAGCCTCTACTCTTTGGGAAAACTGACATGAGTGAGGGCTGCTTTTCAAAAACGCGACCAAGTAACAACACGAATGGATTCGCCTTTGTGGTAACATGCACAGGTCATGAGAGCCGTTTTATATATTACACAGCATGTTATTTTACACTCCTTTACACCTAAAAACATAAATCTTAAGAATATGACTGGTTTAAACACTTCAGCAAGTTAACATGCGTGCTATAAAGATTTAAGTAGAAAAATAAAATCTATTCTATGAAGAAACAGTTGTTTGAGCTTTATAGTACAGTGCGCTTGAATTCTTGATTCTGATTGGTCACTCACTATGTAAGCATGACATATTAGGACCACAAAGAGTGACTAATAAATTCCTGCTAAAAAGCATTTAAACCATCCATGCATCCATTATCTATACCGCTTTATCCGTCTGGGTCGCAGCATCTTCGGGCAAGAGGCGGGGTACACCCTGGGCAGGTCGCCGGTCCACCACAGGGCCGACACAGACAACCAACCACACACGCTCGCATTCACACCTATGGGCAATTTAGAGTAGCCAGTTGACCTAATCTGCATG
>JAQQZX010000011.1:4475193-4494729 GCA_030068355.1 Notoglanidium maculatum | reverse complement strand
TCTTTTAAAGTCATAAAAATAAAGAAAAACATTGAATTAGAAGGTGTGTCCAAACTTTTGACTGGTAGTGTATATCCGTCAAGCAATTCTTCTGCACAATAATCAGCAAATGACGCAGGCGGTACCGTCTGGGTAAACAGGCCACGCCCCATCGTCATCATAAGCAGTTCACATTAGTGTATCGGTTTAATACCGTGCAGTCTGGTGGATGCTGGGGTACAGAGCCGCCATGCTGACAACACAGCCTACTGTAGCACATGGACATTGGTAGTTCTTTTTATAAAATTAAGATCATAGAATGACAGAAAATAACCTAACTCAAAGTCTAGAAAATTAAGGTTTAAGCCAAGCCATTGCAAGTTTTAATACAAGTATAAACAACTATATGTCTGTTTCTAGGGATTAATGCGTGTAATCACGGACATCACACAGTAAGGCTATGCATATTTGGGGGGGGGGGGGGGGTTGATCAGAACTACGAGCGGATGTACTCACTTGTGAACCACAATTTCATGACGCTCCATTTAGCCTATTTTCAGGATTTGGGGGATGAGTACGATGAAAACACTACCCTTTATTTTTATCCTACAAAAATACGAGCGTACTATTTCAATGACTGCAGTACATTTGAAGGCATTGGTTTTCATCAAGCTTGTAAATCTACTACCGTCACAGAATGACCTAGTTCTCGGCTTCGTCCAACCCCCGCTTAAGGATCCCATTCCACTCCAGAACAATACTCTGCCTGTGTTGCCTCAATACGTAGGGGGAAAAAATGGTTGGGAAGAAATTGGAATTTGGCAGGATTAAAAATGTAAACTAGTCAGTCAAGCCTGAGGCATAAACATGATGCCTTAGCGGTGTGGTTAAGATTTTTAAGAAAATATTCTCGACACGCCCCTAACTCGCTCCCTACCCGGGTAATCCGGCTCACCACGCAAGTCTGTAAAGAACCTGGAATTTCAAACAGACCAAACTAACAGGACAAATGCCTCAGAGGCACTGTAGATACGCAGCTCATGAGTATTTCTGCTCAAGATATTGACGCTACATTAAAGGCTAATTAGCAACTTGGAATTCTGAAAAAAGCCCCCTTCAAAATTTCAACTCATCAACTTGGGGTAGTCTACTTAACTTCCAGTTCCTTCCTCGTTTACACAGCTGCGTCGAGTTCCCCTTCCCGCCATGATATTTACCACGGTTTTGAGAAGGTAATCATCAATATTAGTGTCATCACTAACATTAGCCAGCTAGCTTGTGGCTAACACTACTCACTATTGTCTGCTGTTTAGCTTCTTGATAATACTTATTTTGACGGGGCAGGGGATTATGGGTAAACTCGGCACACAGATAGGAGATGCTGTGAAAAGCACTAAGCTCTGGTGTTTTGTGCCAGTAACTGCTAAACACATTCATGTTACTGACGGCTACAAAGGCCACACCTCTTTCCGTAACAGACTAACAGGCTTAGAAAACACCCAGATCCAGATAAAAACATTTTTAAAAAGTGCACAAAAGATTAAGAATTGTATTGTAGAACGATTAAATAAATATTTAAAAAAAACAAAAAAAAAAACATCACCTTGCATTATTGATTCTGTTTCTTGCGCAATGGGTTGCTTTTTATCATCACAGCTGTATTACATATATTAAGATACTCATTATAATACTCTTTCACAAAAATAGACAGCCAAACACGCTACCAAAGGAGATCCTCCATTACCAGCTATACTTCAGGCTGACTCAACTAGCGGCATCAGGTTTCTTTATACACCAGCATGCGATCATATTAACTGGCACCTGCTGGCCTTCATAAGATACGAGTCAAAGGTGAAGCACTGACTAAGCAAGACGCTGTAGTCAGCACTAGCAGGCAGCTTTACTCGCTCAGCACTGCAGGACAAAATAAAAAGCTGTGGGTTTGCAAACATGCCAAAGCCTGAGGGTTTTTTTTTTCCCCTTTTATCACATCTCAAGAATCCTTTTTGAGACCATGACAAACAGACGTGCTTCTGGGCCCTAAAAAGTTTTTCCTTCTTCCTTATAAAGGATGTAGAGACCGGGCTCTTCAACATGCTCATTTACAGACCCGGCACATTCAGAAGAAATATCCAACTCCAACCATTAACTACCAGAAAATACTGTAAATATTCCTACAAATCCTCACCACAAGATGTTCAGATGAAAATGAAAATAATCATAATAATCTGTGCAAAATGCCAAATAATCAATGGCATCACAGAAGTTTGTTGTTGATTATTTTCCTATAACTGCACACGCGGTCATGTTTTGTTCTTTACAGACAAGCTAAGATGTTTAAAAGACTATTACCCAGAAGCCTAGTATTGTATCACTCCTCAAATAAAGACCAACAAACTGAAAAATACCATAACCAATGGATGATGCAAGTGTACATGTGGATAATTCAAGCATTTATTTTATGTCTATTACACCATTAACATACAAAAAGCTACAAACAACTGTCTTAATTTATACCACTGCACTGTTGACTTCTGAGATCCGATTGGTCAGATAAACAGGCATTCATAAACACGGTCTCTCCTTTGAAAATTGGGGAGAGAAAAAAAAACACATGACATACAGTTCCCTCCCAAAGTATTACAGCAATGACGATTCACTTTGCCACTGAACCACACCACGATGGATTTTAAAAGAAGCAATCAAAATGTGATTGAGGAGTAGACTTTCAGAACCAATTCAATGGTTTAATAAAAATATTGCATTAACTGTGTAGGAATTACAGCCATTTCTTTTACAGTCCCTCCATTTTCACAGGCTCAAAAGTAACAATAAACTAACAATTATAAATAAGCCCCTTTTTTATTTCTTGGATGCAAATCAGTCACTGCCTAAAGTCTGGAGCCCATGGACATCAAATTTTGACTTTCATCGCTCGAGATGCTTTGCTAGGCCTTTACTGCAGCCACCATCAGTTACTGCTTGTTTACGGGTTTTTCTGCCGTCACTTTTGTCTTTTGTCAAGTGAAAACCATGCTCAGTTGGGATGACTGACTTGGCCACTTAAGAACATTTCATTTCTTTGCCTTGGAAGCTCTTGGGTTCCTTTCACAGCACGTTTTCTCATCTGTACGCTGAAGTGCTGTCCTATCAGTTTTGCAGCATTTGACTGAATCTGAGCAGAAAGTATAGGTCAAAGCTGCAGAATTCATCCTGCTACTTCTATCAGTCGTCACCTCAATAAAACCCAGTCGCACTGTACATGCCCATGTACACCATGTTTATCAGATGCTGTGGTATGCGTTGGATCCTAAGCCCTTGCTTTCCTTCTCCATACTCTTCTCTTCCCATCATCCTGGTACGAATTAATCATGGTTTCATCTGTCCAAAGGACCTCATTCCAGAACTGGTCAGGATTTCTAGCAAAGGCTAATCTAACCTTTCAGTCTTTGAGTGTTACCAGTATTTCGGCTCTTGAGATAAACCCTACATCTTCATGTAGTCATGCAGACTGCAGTCATGCAGACTGCAGTCATGCGTCTCTTGACTGCAGACTGTGACAATGACCTGTCTACCTTCGCGTGAGTGTTCTTGACTTGGCTGGATGTCGTGAAGGGATTGTTTTTTTTTTTTTTTGTTTTTTTTTTAAACCAAGGAAAGAATTCTACGATCATCCACTGTAGTTGTCTTCTGTGGTTTTCAAGGCCTTTTTTTCCCCTCCTTCTAAAGAATGCATCAAATTGTTGATTTGGCCACTCCTAACGTTTCTGCCATCTTTCTGATAGGTCGGTTTTGTTTTTTCAGCCTAATGATGGCCTCCTTCATTTGCATCCACACCTCTTTGGACTGCACACCGAGACCTCCCATGAACAGATGCCAAATGCAAATTCAACACTTGAATCAACTCCAGACCTTTTTTCTCCTTTATCGGTGAAGAAATAACGAGGAAACGGACCATAACTGGCCAGGAAACCACTCAACTGTTCCTTTATACTTGAGCCTGTAATAATGGAGGGACTGTATAACAAAAATGACTAATTCCTAAACAGTTAACACAATATTTGTGTTAAACCCTTTGCATTAATACTGAAGGTTTACAAAATATGAAAATAGTATCAATACTTTTTGAGGGGGCTAATTTATATGAAATGCTGTGATTTTACAGGACAGGGTTCAACAGTCAAAATGAGAGCAGATTATGTGCCAAAGGAGGAGGGCACTGCGGTGCTTCTAATTTGCATATGCATGCATATTCATACATCAAAGACTTTTTAATGAGGGTAAAGGTGTAGAGTTTAGTACCTTCATGGACATGGAGCATAAAAATAGCCAGCAGTAACTCTACATGGATTATTTGTCATTGCTGAAAATGACCTGTTCAAGGATCCTTTAACTAGCTTATAGAGTAAAGAAAAAGCTGCAGTGGTAGCTCAGGGGTTAAGATGTTGAACTAGTGATCAGAAGGTTGTGAGTTCAAATCCCAGCACTGCAAAAGCTATCTCTGCTGGGCCATTGAGCAAGGCCCTCAATTGCTCAATGTAAGTCACTCTGGATAAGGAAATAAATGTAATGTAAATGAAACTCAGGAGACGAAAACTTCCTCCATGCCTTGTGGTGGTGTTCATTCACAACAGTTGTCATACCAAAGCTACCAAGTTGCCTGTAACTGATTAAGTAGTAAACTTTTACGTAGTTCTCCAACGTAAGGTTGAAAAAAGAACATGCAGGGTTTTTTTTTTTTTTTTTTTTTTAAATAATTTATGGAAAAATTGAGATGACGTCAAATAAAATCTCTACTCTCACATCTCATTTCCATATGCTTTTTTTTCTTAAAGAATAGTATAATTGGAAATGAGCTGGTAAGTTTTACTGAGCATCTTGGAGAATATGCAGCAGTTCTTCTGGAGACTGTCACACTTTGTATTGACAATTCATAAAATATATACATTTTTTTATATTTATATAAACATTAGCACAGTACTACGTGATATATACTATGCAAATGTGCACATAAATTAAAAAATAAACACAGGTTTTAAAACTAACTTGAACCATTTTTGTTGGCAACCATAACTAGCGTGCTCTTATAAAAGACAACAAATACAGACAGCCTTTAGCTCAAATGCACTTCTTTCCTATGTGCACTGTGAATAACGTGTTGAGTAATACACATCCGGATGGATGAATGGATGGATGCATGCTTACCTTTTATTTTTGCACCGAGGAAACTATGTGGCCAGGAAACTGATCACGAGTCTCAAGAAAACAGCAGACCAGTAAAGACCAGATCCAGCGTAACTTTCTGTGAATACCAAACCTGCGTAAGCCAAACCTGCAGAAATGTTAGTGACACAATGAATAAAGCCTGCACTCGAGGGCTACAGACCGCACGTGAACGTTTATTATTAAGAACAGCGTGTAAGGACGGCAGTGAACAGTTGTGCCTTTATTATTTTTTATTTTTTTCTCGACGTGCATCCGAGGGAAAAGGAAACTGACTAAGTGAACTTTCTGGAAGCCAGCTACGCTATAATGAGTCGAAATCAGTCGCTATTGGGTTCCAGCTTAGCACCGTTTTCTCGCGTGCGTGCGACTACTTCTATTTCTAGTTCTCGGCAGTAAGCCGCTCGCCTATTGGTTAGAACGGTATCCGGAATTCCTTATTTGATACGTTGTCATTGATCTGATTGGCTGGCTCATGGGCTGACGTCACTGAATTTGTCACAGCTGCAGTCACTCAAAACCTACTCTGTATGGAGCGTGTGATTGGTCAGTGTGACTCTGCACTTCCTAGGTAGGCGGGACTAAGCGCACAGGATGACATATCGTTTGATAAAACAATGCTTCTTGATTGATCTGTTATAAGCCCGACATCGCTTCTTACTCATATATAGTCTCTGATCGATATGATGACGTAGGAAATGACTTTTTTTTTTACGTATTAGAATGACACTTTTCTAGACTATCTAAACTTTTCTAAAGCAAGCATGGCTCCCTCCTGGTTAATATGAGTGTAAACCTCAGGATTGCACACGATACAGTACTAACTTTGTAAGTGTTTATTCCAGAAACTAATTGTGCTGTTTAAGTGAAGATTATGGCCATTATACATCATACCAACATCTTTTCCTCATATTAAAGGTGCAGATTCGAATTGACATTTGTGTTCATTTTTATTTAACTTTAATAAGGAGTCATCATTTTGAAACAATTAAGTTCATGTTAAGGTTTATAACCATTTTAACTATCCCTAACCCTGCTTTTCAGCATTATTACCTCTAAATAAAATAAGCCATCCATTTCTGGAACTACCCTAAAGCATTATTTACATATTTCAGAATCTTATTATAATCTGTTTGTTGTATAACATTCAAGAGGTGGAAGCGTTCAGGTCTTAGAAATGTTGAATACACGAATACACACTCACCATGTTGCTATAAGAAGGACTCCAAGTTCTGTTCAATGATAATTTAAGGACATAAGCAAGTCTATTTATGATGACCTGACTCAACACTGCTTGGAGCAAGTGTGATTTTAGGGCTGCAGTTTGCTCACTGCTAAACTTGAGGCTAAAAGCATCTGTTACACATTAGCTCAAATGCAAAAAAAAGAAAAAGAAAATGTCTTGAATTACATGTGGGGTACATAGAAAATTTTATCCGACCTGTTCCACGAGTTCAATGTAATCTGATCTCCATCGAGACAAAGCATTTTCATTACTTGTCTGTAGTCATGAAAGGCCAAAACACAAAATTGGATTTGATTGGTGAAAAGTATAGGACAAACTTTTGAAGTCAGTCTGGTACAGTTTGCTGAGAATCAGAGTGGAAAAAGGCAAATATACATATTGTAATTTAAAGTACTGAATGTTTTACATACTGGAGAGAGTTAGAAAACTAGAACAAGACAAGCTGCTTTTTCCTAAACAGTACATTTGTGATAAAAACACGAGAGTCTCGGTATAGAAACACAAGTCCCAGAAGTTTATTTAGCAAGAATAACAGTTCTGCAATGGAACACGTGACTTCAATGCTCCCTAAATGACAATATGAGCAGGAAAGGAGGAAGGGTGTTTTTTCCAGACATTAAGCCTAAGCTTAGCCTAAACCAGAGATTCTACAGTGAACCTCCTTTTTAGTCTAAGACTAGGCTTAATCTGGGAAACCAGCCCTTAGAATAAACAGTTAAAATTACACTTAAAAAAATACATTCATAACAGTAGAAAAGACAGATTGTCACTATAGAGAATGAAACATTTTAAGCATAATACACCACCCTTCCTGCAAGTTTTGTCCATGCACCAGCCTCCATTGTGGACTTGAATTATAATTTTGCTTATTATTGACTGGACAAAGTGTTAAGCAGGTGCTACAATGACTTGAAAATCTTCAAAATGATGTACACTGACAAAACGGTCGTTACCAGGCAATTCAATCTTGCCTTTAAACATTACCACCGCTCTTACTACCAGTTCTGGAAAGGGTTCGGCTTTCCAGAACGCGCTTTCTACAAGTACACCATGCACACTTGGCAATACCTTGCAGGAAGAATGTTGTACACGTCTTAAGTGCGTTTATTCCCAACCCGGAAATAGTCCACTGAATAATCTACAAGAAATGGATGGATGGGACACAGTGCAGCATAAAAATATAAAGACCATACGTTCCACGTGGAAGTTATTTTACATCGTCAATACGAAACTTACACACAGCAACCGCTCAAAACAACTAAATTCAGCCTATAGGGGGGAAAAAAACAAAAACAAAGAGAGTGTTGATTGGCTGGGAGATCCTCCTACATGAGCCCTCAAACCTCTCTAGCCCAGAACAGATCATGGCATTTACTTAGGACAGGACCAATGGAGCTTTTTAAGAACAGGCTTGTGTTTAAGACTAAAACCCTGTCACTTAGTGTCCACCTTTGCCCTATTCAAAAAGGCGTGCAGTAGTAGAACAATTCCTTGAAAAATATTGCTCCCCTTTTCATACCCGGGTTACCCTACACCAAATCTTCTACCTGCCCCCCTCCCCTCCCCCTTTCCCCAAAAAGTTCTCAGTATCTACCCTGCGTGGTTACTATGGATTCAATTACACTAAACCGCAGCTACTCAACTAACACTACATATACATTTCTGGACCACTTGTAATTAAAAGCCCCTGATATCCATGAATGGTTGTTCACCATACAGTTCTAAGACCACTGAGCAGAGGTTGCATGAGAAACATGCAGAGTTAAAGGAGAGCGAGCAAGTTCGAAATCAAGGCAAGCAGAGAAGCACAGAAACATGCCAAAACCAAATAAAGCATGCATTTGCTGTTCGCCATAATATATATATGTTATATAACTTTTAAAATATTGATACATGTATTACATAGTATACTTAAGTTTTTTTTCCTTATCTTAGATTATATGTAAACAGTTCTTTGATTTTTATGGAATAACAAGGTGAAGACAAGGAAAACAAGTTAGGGGGGAGGAGCAGGCAGAGCAGAGGAGAGTTGAACTGAAGGAAAGAGGAAAAAAAACATGTGGTGTGAGAACTAAGTAATGGAGAAGCGGTAGGAGGACGGCGTGAATGCTTGTTGAAGGTTGACAGTGAGTGTGCTGCCCACTGTTTGGTCTGCTGTAGTCCTTTGGGTTTCCGGTTTTACTTTGCAGTCATCATCTGGACAAACTCTGAAAGGGAGAAGGCCTGATCAGTTCATGCAGGGTTTTCAGACAACATTTTAAAACAAACAAAAAAACCTTCCAGTTAAACGAATGCTGCAGTAAAACACTGTTCAATGCTTAAAAGTCTGTAATAGCCTGAAGCCAAATTAGACGCATCGTATGCATTAACACACCGTTGTTTACATCAAAATCCAAGTAGGATGGTCATTCCCATAGCACAGAGTATTGCACGTTCAATATTCATAGGTTATAATACTTTTTTTTTCCTTTTTAAACATATACATTATTAACCCTGCTTAAACATTGTCATTTTAAGATTAAGAAGTTTTAATTAGGGAAAAAAAAAAAAAAGTTCAAGACCAACATACAACTTTCACCTTTGTTTAATATGAAATTACGTCGACCCATTTATAATCAGAATGCCTGTATAATCAGCACTTCATCGTGGTTATAACAGCTATAGTGACTGTCCCCACCCCCAAAAAAATATAAAGAAATAAAATAAAATTTAAAAAAAACGCAGACCTTCATAGTTGACCTGGCCGTCCCCGTCGACATCTGCCTCTCGGATCATCTCATCTACCTCCTCATCGGTCAGCTTTTCTCCCAGGTTTGTCATGACATGACGCAGCTCTGCCGCACTGATGTAGCCATTTCCGTCCTAAACGTAAACAAAGTCACTCAGTAGGGCGATGTCTAAATAACCATCCGTAAAATCATCTAAATCATCTGTAAACGGAACAAACGTTAAGCATTTGTCATTCATTACCTTGTCAAAAACCCGGAAGGCTTCTCTGATTTCCTCCTCGCTGTCGGTGTCCTTCATCTTCCTTGCCATCATGGTGAGAAACTCAGGAAAATCAATCGTTCCGTTACCTTTGGGTTAATTAAAGAGGTGAAATCTGATTAGTCCCTATTACGTTCCTGAGCGCAGGCATTTATAGCGAACTGTGCATGAAGACTTCTCCTCACCGTCAGCATCAACTTCGTTGATCATGTCCTGGAGCTCAGCCTCTGTAGGGTTCTGCCCTAGGGACCGCATCACCGTCCCCAGCTCTTTGGTGGTAATGGTGCCGTCACCATCTTTATCAAATAGTGAGAAGGCCTCCTTGAATTCTTAAAAAATTCAAACCAACAAAAGATTAGTCAGGAAGAATTACAAGACAGGCTAAGAAAAAAAGCATATGGATTAAAATGTTTTACAGGAGGTTTAATTACCAGCAATCTGCTCCTCGGTCAGTTGATCAGCCTGTGAACAGAGTAAACAACAATTAGGAACATCGTAATCGACAATTTTACTTATTTTGCTCGAGCATGGCTTGGTAATGGGTTAAACCTTTTATCATAATAAAGATCCAAAATGGTTTAACAGGCAACATTTTGAGTCAAGATGCATTTCACTTTTGGATGAGATTCAAAGTCATCCTACAGGAGTCTGGTGATGGTCATCTCCAGGTAATGGTTATTCATTAAACTGGACCTGATAGACTTGAGATGATTTGCATCTGTACACGAACCAAAGCACTGATGTACAGCCTTCACGTGGGAAATACTCCATTAAGCCAGCTAATGACATCATAAATGCGACCTCAAGAATGAATGGACCAACTGAAATCTTACTGACGGGTTAAATGGGGAACTGGAACCGGAACCGGAACCATTAGGCTAATTCTCATAAGTGTTTTTTTCCTTTTCTGGGTTGTTTTTGGTTTGAAGAATTACAAATAAATTCCCAAACCATCACCATTCGGTTGACAACATATTTCGCGCGTATACTTTACTATATTTATTTAATTTAAGCTACGCAGCAGATAGTTAGTGTTAGCCATATCGCAATATTAAATACGCATATATTCTCCTTAGCACAAGTAGCTTTAGCTGTTAATGCTTGACAACTGCCGGCTGACTGCATCGAGCTTACTGCGTTAGACCTGATGCCTAATCCCATTTGAACGATTAAGAGCTAGCAAAATAAGATATTAAATACTGTTTCTCACTACTAAACAAATTCAGTAGATAAATACCGAGTCTCATAAACGATACGGTACAGTAGACTAGGTTAGCTAGCTGCCTGGCTAACCTAGGTAATGCACTGCAGCAGTCGATCCAATGGTTAGCTAGCTTACTAGTTAGCTAAGCCATTCAATCAACAGGAGATACATTTCAATACGTATTTTGTGTGCAAACTACCAACTTCACTACTTACCATTGTTTACTGTGTGGTATTCGGGCGGTTATTCTGCTCTCCACGTAGATCAATTACGCAGCTAACTTCGCCGCTTTCCTTCCCGCAGATAGCCGCTGTGCGCCCAAATTTCAGGATCACTCCGCCTCCGTTCTTGGGTCGAAAGCGGGCCGCCGCACCCCCTAGCAACCAAGCTGTCGCTATGGTGCGCCTGCGCCAGATCGCAAGAAAAACGAAGCGATTCCGAAAAGATTAAACAGAATCGATGTGCTGACGCTTGTTGCAAAACACAAAAAATGTTGTCTAATAGTTCTAATAATTAAATTAGCTTACAGGCATAAACACTAAATAACCCTAACCTTCCCCTGAAAGTTTGAACAGCGCTGTCAGTGGATTTATATATAGAAGGCGGTTGGCGCGTGTCAGCTGACCAGAACGAAACGATTTGATTGGTTTCTGTCCACCTGCAATGCGTCAGGGAGTCAGTGAGGGGAGGAGGGGATGCGCAGGATTCTTAAAGAGACAAGCCCATCCTTTGCGGTACACCCCAGGGATGGTGTTGAAGACTTTAGTAGCCTACATCTTATTTCTAAAATAAGGACATTAGCCCTGTAATCGGGATTGTACAAAATAAACATGTTGCGAATGAAAAAAACACTGTAGAGGGAAACCATACTTGTGCGTTGCTTCAGAAGTATTAGCAGCATTATTCCTAGGCACCTCAACCCAGTTTGTAATTCTCTACGACACAGGTTCACAACCCTGGCCCTGGACTACCCCGGGTCCTACACATTTCAGTGCTTTTTGCAGGACAGGACAGGGTTGAGAACCTGTGCTCTACTTTCCCTATGATGCAGGTATACCTGATTACCTGAGACATTCCATAATAATTCCGAATGCAGTGAAGTTTCCAATTATAAAACACTGTATTAGTGCCTTCTAATATCTCTACTGTAATGCATGCTTTTTTCTCAACCCTCTAAACAGCGACCATCATATTTCTTGATGCAGCAGGTAAAGTTTCCCATATAATATACAGAGAGGAATCACATGGACTTCCAATCTGAAATCAAGAGAACAGGCCTCTCATGCCAACTAAACTTTATTTTTTGGACGTTAGTGAATACGATCATTTAATTTGTGCAATTCACATTCCTGTGATTACTTCAGCATGTTCATGGTTTAAGCTACAGACTGAGACATGTGAAGGTCATGATGAATGTACTGTTCTTTTTCTGTGGCAGAATGATTGTACAACATGCACTTTAAATAGAAAAGAAAAATAGAATGTGCTACACAAGTCTTTTAGGTGGAGTTATTTCAGGTTTTCTGAAAGCTGCACAGGATCTAAACCATACATACAAGGTCAAGAAACATTCACTTAAATTAATTCGAATCCACTGAAAGCCCAATATTGGCATGAAATTCATGTCCAAGATATTGTATGAAGACTTTTGACCATAACTGTATCTCTGCTTCAGCCAGGACTGCCCTTGCACTGATTATTTTAATAAGGGTTAAAATAGCCAGGTGAGAGAGATGTAGCTCTTCTCTTGCATAATGAATTGTTCTAAATAAAGATCCACAGACACTTCACATCTAACCGGAAAGCTTTACAATTCAATTGTAATTCAGCTATTCCTTACAAGGGCAAAAACCGCAAAGAAACACATGAGGCAGATATGAATATCATTTCATTTTTATTTTATATGCTATTTTTGCACAAGGTTTCCATCGGATCAATTCCTGTAACATTTCATACCATTACAAGCATTAAAACCGTTAAATAAACTCAAACTTGGAATGATTTTTAAAAAAGGATAAAACAAAATGGAGGAGGGGGGAGAAAAAAAAAAAAAAAAAAAACCATAAAACCGTTGGTCTTGGCCTGTAGGGTTTTTATTAATGCACACTTGAATGCATATTACTAATTCATTTGTCGTTTACTACCCAATTCTCCCCATTTCAGCACAAAGACAGTAACATTTTAGTCTACGTGTAGAATAGCTTCCATTTATGCAATATAAGGGAATTTAAGCATAACAGCCTGTTGTGGCTCCAGCTCTAAATGGGCCAATTTAATAGAACTGTCAAAGGGCATTTTTTCTTCATTAGTACTAATTACAACCTTGGCTTTCTCAGGAAGCATTTCTTGGGTCAGATGCAGAGTGGCGCGATCATTAGGAGACCAGTTGAAAGCAACTAAATAGCGTTCACTCTGGTCCCATGAGCGCAAGTACGCGAGAGTACTGGGGGTGGAGCTCAGATGCACATACTCTCCATGCAGAAGGGAGCGCTCCTTCCCTCTCAGGTCACCTACGGTCTTGAAGAATGGGCGCAGAGAGTTTCTCTGTCCTACCGCAGTCTGCAAAGAAGGAACCGGGGGGGGCCCAAAAGATTTAGGAGGAGTCAGAGCTTGGCTTAAAAGTATTTAGAGAAGATAAGCTAAATGGCAGGGGTGGACAAACCAGCCTAGCTAATTTACCAGTCTATTACTTTCTAACCTCCAACTTTCAGGACATGATGGGTCTTGTTAGTGCCTTGTTAAATGTTCCTTTGTTAGTGCCGAAAGGAAAAGGGCACAATCCACCATTTACACATACAAGTCAACTAAATATAGTAAATGACTTGGTAAACTAAATTAAGGACTGGAGCACAGCCAGGTATTCTGGCCAATTAATTTTAAAATTTGTCCACCCCTGGGCAGGATTCATTTTCAGTATTCCTTGTACCAATGTAATGTGCAAACTAGTCATTTTTCATTACCTTTTCACTCTCGTTTGTGTTTGCCGAGTCCCATAGCATCACTGGATATACTGTATTCTAAATCAGGAAGGAATAAAAGTCAATGAACAAGAGCGTGTGTGCCTTTACATCCACATCACCATTCCAATTTCTCAAAAATCATACACATCAGGTATATTTACCTCATCCTTTAGCCCGATTTCATCACCATAGTTGAAGATGGGAGTACCAGGCAAGGTAAGCAGCAGCAGTTGGTGCAACTTGACAGTTACAGAATCTACCATGTTGGCCAAGTGTCCCTTGACACGGTCACCCAAGTTCCAAGCCAGTCGGCCCTCATTCTGGGAAGAGGGACTCTGCACAACCTGATTAATCGCTGCACCAGATTTGTTTCTCAGGATGCCAGAAACAAGCAAATCCACACCCGTCTGATTCAGCAGGTTGTTCACCTCATCAGGTGATGTGGCCTGGGTAGCTCCAATTAAGACCCTTCAAATCAAAAGAAAAACACCAGTTTCATAAATCAGAAAGAAAAAAAAAAAAAAAACGCTTCAAACGCTATGGTGATAGAATGTGGCGGTTTAGGTTTACTTTTTCTTCTCCTCATTAGTCTGATTACTGACAGCCTCCCTTATGCCAGCCCAACCCGATGGTGCAATTCCAGCAACATGCTCAACACCATATAGCAGGATACCATCAACACCTTTCTTCAACCAGTAATCAGTGGCAACCTGAAAGGGAGGAAAAGAAAGAAAGAAAAAAAAAAAAAAAAAAAGGAGAAAGATCAGCAAGATTAAAGAACCTCCATATTAAACTTTTGAAGAACAAAGAGAACAAAAATATTCCAGGCGTCATACCTTGACTTTTTCTGCCACTTGTGTCACTGAAGTGGAATTGGAGAACCATGGCTCAGATCCTTTGTAGTTTGGGGTCAGATCCAAGACCACGGAGATACCTAAGAAAAGACAAACGAGCATTGCTGTAGTATAGTACAAGGAAAACATTTCATTGTATAGCTGCACTCAACATTATTCCACAGTCTGCAAATTAAAACTCACTCTTCTTGTGTGCGGTCACAAGAAGTGCCTCTAGGTCAGCAAGCCTGCCAGCAGAAGGCGCAATCTCCGTCAAATTCAAGTCGTCAGACTGATCAGCAGTGGACACATGAATAGGACCTATAATCAGACCCTTGACCTTCAGTTGTCCCAAGTCACTAACCTTTGGCACCAAATCTGAGGAGAAGCAGCATTATGGAAATCAAGTTAGCATGTTCTCTCAAGAGGCACAAAACATCCTGCTTACACGTCATACAAAACAGCCCAAATCCCAAAAGCAATGAAATATTTGCCAATATTCTATACAAGATTGCATGTTTACATCTTTTGCCCATGTAAACACTGGTCCTTTTTTTTTGGTTTCTCCATACACTTCTTCCTAATCAGCATGCCCACTTTTAATCATTCAGACGTTGAATCAGACATTGGATATAAAATGAAGACACAGTAAAGTGTCTACGAAAACTGAAATTAAAGAGCTGTTTGGTTAGTGCTTTGTTTATTCAGGCACAATATATACGGACACGAATGCAGCAATAATCTTGAACAAGGATTGCATAAGAATGATATTGCGTGACCCTCAAACTATTCAAGCCTTAGCAGATACCATTTTTAAAGTTTAGATAACACTTTTCAAGAAGTATAATCTTGGGTCACTGCAGCAGAGTCACAAAAACAGGAAATATCAGCATAGCAACTAGTGTAGCTGCACTAAATTCTGTGAAACACCCAAGAGGACCCATTTTTTAAATGTTGTACATTCCCTTACCTTTAAGGCCAGCAGGCCCTGCAAATGCATTAACATCTCCAATCTGGTACAGGGATCCAAAATCCCACCAGCTCATCTCAGGAAGCGGCTTGCACCGAGGTGCCTGTACAATGATGACGATAGCGCCAGCGAGCATGCCAAGCCAACCAAGCCAGAAGAGAATGAGGAGCACCCATCGGGCTCGCACCCACCTAGAGAGAACACGGTTCCGATTAACTGCATCATCACAAAATCTGAGGGAGCATAAAAGAAATGTACTTGAGAAAAATGAATAGGAGCCATACCCTGGAGTTCCAGCTATTTCTAACAGCTCTTCCTTAGACAGGCCTGTGAACTTGGATTCCTTTTCTTCAGGAATCTTGAGCTTCACAAGGCCATTTGTTTCTGCCAAAGGTGAGCAGGCGTCACCGTTTCCAGCATTCATGGGCTGCCTTTCTGGATCTGCCTCATTCAGTTCCACCTCCTTCATGTTAACTTCAGTGTCACTTGACATCTTGACTGTTCTCTGATTACAACCTACAAAGAAGTTGCGTAGGAGTTTACACACCATGCGTTCAACATGCGCAAGAAACAGTTTTGAGATTTCCGACTCTTTTGGTAGAGTCGAATCATGTGACTCGGCTCATTGTCACGGTCTCCTTGGCTTTCTTCCTAAAGTTTTGTTATTTTTCTAAGCTATGTCTGAAACTTTTTGAGATCTTAAATTGCTCAAATTTAGAAAAAAAAAAAAAAAAAAACAAACAAAAAAAAAAGGAACCTAAACGCGAGTCAGCCCTCCATGTTTATCTAAAGAGCCGATTCAGAGAGCCGACTCGTTCGAAAGCGACACATCACAGGAGTCACGCGCAAACGGGAAGTAATGTTGCATCAGTATAGCCGGCAATTGGCGTCATCCTTCATACAGTGACGCAGGGCAAGGACATCTGAGCCGGTTTAAAATATATATTTCTATATTAAATCAAATTTAAAAAACAAACAAAAAAAAAACCACAGCTCAGAAGTTTTGGCAAAAATTACGATTAACAATCAGAGCTAATGTGTAATGGCGCATCAAGCAGTCGATTAATTCGACTAGATTTTTCAGAACAGTACCAAACACAAATATAACTATTATTTAAATGTTTTTGCTGGGTTGGGAAGAGAAATGATAAATATATAGCTTCGTGATAAGGACATTAATAAAGTCCACACAAGCAAGCATCCCTAAGGAAGTCGCGCGCGCAACGTATTCAGCTGGAAAACCGGATCAGACCAGTTCTGCCTCAATAAAACACAAAGAAAGTGCATTTACACAAATCGAAGGCTGAAAAACAAATCATTAAATGCCATAAACAACGCTATTTAACAATGTTATTATACAATGCAGCCTTTTTAAACGACTCAATTCAGCCGAAGGCGCACATCAAGCTACCGTATTCAATAAACATCGTTTTGTAAAAGACTTCTCCAGTTAAAATTAATATAAACAAACATAGACATATTTACCGTTAATATTTATGAAGAAGTAGAACAACGATGAAATTCGTTCCTCTAGATAACGTAGCTCGTGCCTCGTGTCTTTTAGATTTTTCTTGCTGGGTGATGCTCAGGCTTTATTCATGCTTCACACCAAAGGGCGGTCTAAAATACCGCCCACATTTAAGGTGGATCTATTTTCAAGGAACGATGCACGCTTCCTTTCAGCTAAGCCACCAATTTTTGTAAAATATTATAATTCGATTTTGTGTTATTCTCGATTTTATATATATAGCAGCTATTCATTAGTTTCCCTACTGTGACATGAGCTCAAATATACCAAGGCTTATCCCATATGTTAGAAGGGATGCTACTGTAGCCTATAACTGGGTTCAGAGAAACAATTTTAATAATATAAATAAATTCTCACGAATTTTTGCTTAACTTAATTACTTAATAACTTAATTAAAAAATGAACTTAACTTTTGCATTTTTGCTTAAACCTTGCCCAAGTAATAAAAATCTTATTCCAGCTTCCAAGACTGAAAATTATGACAAAGTCAAGTCCACCTTAAAAGGGTCTTTCATTAGGAGACTCTCCCCCCAGTCTCGATGCTGTATGCAGAGGCATTGGGTTTCTTTCTTGGAGAGACAGTGGTAAACAACTGCAGATTTTAAATAGGTGGACTAGATAACTGGAAATAACAGGCTGACTTTACACTTTGGCTTCTAATTCGTATTTAATTCTGTAACAAACATGAGTGTGATTGAAGTACCATGTTTACATACGTTTCTGGCTGTATGATTTAGCTTAAGATCAGTTTATAAAATGGAAATCTATATATTCCAGTTCTCACAGTTATAAAATCTTCACACAAATAGTAAAATCACTGCCATTTAGGAGCCATGTAAATATTTGATCCTGAAATAAATAAATCAATAAAACTGATTTCTTCAGCATGAGAGAGAAAGAGAGAGCATTTTCCTTTTGATCAACTTAATATGATCTAATTATGGAATGCCCAGACAAATAGCTAGATTGCTTTTCAATGGAAAACAAGGTACTGCTAATGATGTCAGGATTAGATGTTAATGATATGAATTTAATTTAATTTCACTGATTTCTATGGCAGTGAAAAACGTTTTACAAGTACATCTTTTTCAAAACAAAATCTGGACGAAGTAAAAAAAAAAAAAAAAAAAAAAAAAAAGAGAGGCCTGCACTAACAGCTTGTCCTCCGAGTTGCTGGAATAAAGCTTTCCTTCCAGGAAGCTCCAGCAGTAGTGTTTAGAACACACATGTATTAGTTATAGTGTTATTTGAAACTAAGGGGTTTCTTCTGTGCAGAAGTTAGGACTTTTCATCTTTAGTCTTATAATTTAAAAAGAGTACACTTCTGTTTTGTATTTTATTGCTAATACTTAGCAAAACAGAACAAGGTCAGACTAGTTCATGCTGTACACTCCTCCCTCAGAGTCGGGGCAGGAAAAAAGGATCACATTTCATGTAAACACACTGAAGCAAAAATTTCTTATGGTTCTGAACCGCGCTTACACAGAAGACATAATCAAGGCAAGACAAGGCATGGCACTACACATGTGAACTAACTGGTCACATAAGCTTTTAATAAAGCAATTCTGTTCAATTCTAGGATGATTAAATCAGTCTGAATGGCAAAAACAACTTTAAAAAAAGACTCTTTTCACCTCTTAATGTCTGAGAATTTAAAATAACTTTTTATGGGTTTGTGTTGATTTATAAAACCCTGGACATTAAATATCCATGTTGACCTTCAAGCCAAGAAATAACTAATTTCGGATGAACATTTGCTCATCAACAGCCTTGACAGAAACAGCCATTTTTTTCCTATTCCAGTTTAAAGAAATACTCCATTGTTTTTCAATCTAGACTCTATTGTACAATTAGATGCATGATCACCAAAAAGATGAATTTCATCATTTCTTTTCTCATTTATATTGGAAGTCTAAGGGAAGTTGTTGGGGGCAGTTGAAAGATTTCAATATAAGCACATTGTTTTTGAAATGGGCAGCACTGTAGCACAACCACCTTATGGCTTTATGCAGGGTCCTGGTAGGTAATTTCACATGTTCTCTCTATGTGAGTTTCCTCCAGTATCTTAGATTCCTTCCTACCTCCCAAAAACCTGCCAGGGTGGTGGATTGCCTGAGATAAATCGCCCTTGTTTGTGAATACGTGTGTGAATGTGAGTGTACATGGTGCCATGAGATGGACCCCCATACAGGATGTATTCCCAGTTGATTTCCAGTGTTCCTGGGATAAGCTTTAGAATCACCTGATCATGATGAAGCAGTTACTGAAGATGAATGATGAATGTATCATTGTAGAATGCTTCCAGAAGATTTTGTAAATTAAGCATTAATTTAATTCATATGGGGCGGCACGGTGGTGCAGTGGTTAGCACTGTCGCCTTCACAGCAAGAAGGTCCTGGGTTCAATTCCCGGGTCACCCAGGGTGCCTTTCTGTGCGGAATTTCCATGTTCTCCCCGTGCATGCGTGGGTTTCTTCCAGGTGCTCTGGTTTCCTCCCACATTCCAAAGACATGCAGATTAGGCCAGGAGTGAATGTGAGCATGTGTGGCTGTTTGTCTGTGTTGGCCCTGTGGTGGACTGGCGACCTGCCCAGGGTGTACCCCGC
>JAQQZX010000011.1:4403075-4433787 GCA_030068355.1 Notoglanidium maculatum | reverse complement strand
ATTGGGAGTGATGATCTGAAATTTGGGTGTTGGGAAGGCAGGTGATTGGGTGTTGGGAACTCAGTTCAACCCCAGTCAGGCTTTACACGTTGGTGGGAATTTGAGTGCTTGTGTAACCAGCAGTTGTTATGTGAACTGGAGAGCTGCATTGAGTGCAGGACAGTCACTGACGTCTGAAAGGTTCGCGGAGTTTTACAGTAAAGGCTCTTGCTCTTGGACACAGCAGTGAGTCTTTGGTAGTTATATGACTTAAGATTCCAAACTATAACTGAAGAGCTGCGATTTACCAACATATAACTTGTAATGACGGTTCTGTACTGCCCAGTCTAGGTGTTGCTACAGATGTGTACGACAATATTCATGTTAGAAGAATAGATGATGTTAATGGTGAACATGTCCAACAAGGTGTGTGTGTGTGTGGTTTTTTTTTTTTTTTTTAAATTTGTCTTTCAGAACATGATGATCGTGTCGGACCCAAGCATCGCAGGAAAGGCAGGGGACCTTTCAGAGCACCACTGTACAGTGACCAGATCTCGAAGCAGAGACATCGTGGAGGCCAGGGAGGTGGAGGAGGTGGTGGAGGTGGCGGTGCTGGTCCCAGATCCAGATTCGAGGATGACGATGGTGATGTTTCAATGACTGATGACTCTCATGACGGGGGATCGCAAAGGAGATTGTAAGATCACAGGTCTTGTTCAACGTCTGTTGCTGATAGGTCTGCTACGAGTTGGTGCATGTATCCGAATTACATATGCTTTCATTTCTGCGTAGTAATCCTTACGGGCGGCCCCAGAATCGGCGTAACGGTCGAAGAGGAGGGAAAGATGCAAGAGGAGATGGTGGTAACCACAGGGGACGAGGGAATAGAGGCGGAGGTGGAGGAGGAGGAGGAGGAGGAGGCGGCAGTGTAGACGGAGCTGACGGAGGTGGAGGCCGTAAGAATTGGTTCAAGATGACTGTGAGTGTTTGTTTTACGAGCTGCTTTTTCATAATATCCATGGCTTGAAATGAAGCAAATATTGTTTGTTTTTATTCCTTTTACTAATGCTTTTTTTTTGGTGTCTCTTCAGATTCCCCATGGGAAAAAATATGAGAAACAGTGGCTTCTGTCTGCACTACAAAACATCTGCTCGATGCCATTCCATGCCATACAGGTAAGTGAAATAAGAAATTATCGATTATATCCACAGTATTGTTAAATTCTCAATTATGATTGGCTGTAATTTCGATCCAACCGCAAAGCTAAATACCGCTGTTACTGTCTGAGTCACATGCACATGTATTATTTGAAATGCAATGGGGGGAAAAGATACTTTAATATGATTGTGCGAGTTTTTTTGTGATTGAGGACCGTAACTATACATTCTTTTCGTCTTTACAGTACCACACAGAAGGAAACCGTGCACAGTTCTACATCGATGATTCTACTACAGCGTATGCTTTGGCCAAACTCTCCAGAAAAATCACAGACAGTGATGGATATAAGGTTCAGTGGAATTAGTGCATTTGTGATATAGGCAAAAGTCTAATGACCGGTTATTCACCGTATTGTTTAATATCTACTTTTTACCGTAAGTGTGGTTTATAAGTGTTCTGTGTTCTACTTAACAGGTGACAGTTTTGCTGAATCAGTGCCAGCCTCCGAGCTTACCCCAGCAGGACCTGAAGCTAGAGGACCTGGAGCATTTGAAGGTGAGTGAACCTGAGAGAGGCAGCCACTTTGCCACTGATTTTGAATGTCGTGTGAAGTAATGGCCCTGCAGTAGTTAAGAGGTTGATGTGTTGCAGTGAAACGTCTTTTTTTTTTTTTCTTGTTTATTCCAGCAATGCATGTCCAAGCGCTTTGACGGTTCACAACAGGCCCTTGATCTGAACAACATCAGAGTTGACCCAGGTAGGTTTCTTTTTTCATTTACGTATTAATTAAACGCTCGAATGTTCACGATTATGTGAAGACGGCTGAAACGTCAAATGTTTTGACCGCTGTAAATGTTAAGCAAACGTTCTCTGTGCTCTGAGAGAAACTGCAAGTGACAATTAAGGTTGAGAGAAAAAGCACAATTGGGGGAAAAAAGCATTTATTTGTTTATATTATTAGGCTGTTTACACGCTTGAATTTTGCGTTTGACACCAGAGTTCGGGACGATCGGTGAATTATGAAAGCTGTTTTCATGCCTGGGTGCAGTCCACAGAACCGACCTCTAGTTTTCTTGAAAAGGGTGTTCTGGGGTTCACGTCAACCAATCTCTGGTGCGGAAGCTATTCACACTCGGCACTGCAAGCCTAATAACGTTATAGGTTCTTGTCGCATTAGTTCCTGTTTCTACTTTTATGATCATTGGAAAAAGGTCGTTATGATTATTGATATACAAACCAGACATTCATAGAGCTAGATTATGGTAATTAGCTCACCTTTGGTGTGTGTGCTTGCACTGCCTAAAAATCTTGTATGGTAACAGGTCCTCATTTATTATTAACTATTCCTGTATGGTGACATTCCACATTTCCAGAAAGCACTGTTTCTCAATGCTTGAGTGTTGGTACCTAAGGAAAATCAACCAAATAAAAACAAAAACAACAACAGACAAGCCTAGTGCCTACCATTTTGCAAACCTGCATTTGGCGGCGTGAAGTGGAATTGTGCAGTCAGTCAACGGTGCGAGCCCCCCTGCCCCAAATGAGCCAAGGAGCGTAGACATCAAGTATTCTAGCCAAGTGAAAGAAACCCAGGCTTTTGCGAGACTAACTCCTCTGGAATGTCTGGCTGTTAATAAATGTAGTTGAACCAATTATGATCCAAGTTGCAGCCATAAGCTGAGTGTAGCAGAAAATATTTTTGTAACTTATGTTAATTCATTGTTTTTCCTCCGTGTGACAGACTTGGTTTCCTTGAACATTGAGGTGGTACTTGGCAGGAAAAACTCAATGCAGGCGGTCATTAAGATCATTGAGGAGAACATCCCTGAGGTACAGAAAAGGAGTGCTTGGAATGCATGATGTATGCTAATGATGATATGGAAAAATCCAAGAAAACACAATTTTACTGAGCCTCTTCATCCTCTTCACAGCTGGTTTGTTTAAACCTAAGCAACAACAGATTGTACAAGCTTGATGACCTGTCTGACCTTGTCAGGAAAGTCCCTAACCTGAAGATTCTGAATCTCTCGCACAACGAGGTATGGGCTTTTTAATTCTCTTATGACCTTTAGAGTCGTTCTGTGTTTTTGGATCATGTAGTTACTCCTGCGTTCGTTGCAGATAAGGTCGGAGAGAGAGTTGGACAAGCTGAAGGGGCTGAGGCTGGTGGAACTGTCACTGCAGAGGAACCCTCTGTGCGATCACTTTAAAGACCAGGCCGACTACATACGGTCAGTCCTTATTCTAACCTGTAGTCCCAAGCGATGTGGAAAAGGTTGTGTGTTGGGCGTGTGTGTTGGGTGAATGAACGTCCATGTGTGTGTGTCATACACATCTTTTCCCTGGAGGTCAATAAACCCTTTCAGGCAGAGCCAAATGGAACGAAGAAGGCTAATGGAGTGAATATGCCATGTCCATCATTTTCAGCACTGCTAGCATATGGCAGATTAGTGCACCGTGTGTAAGGCAGTAATGGGGAATATGATGATGTCATGACATTATTCTTTAAATAATCTAAGTATTAACCAACACAGAGGTTGCGTTCTTCCCCATAGCTGATAATCTTGCACATACTGTTATTAGTTTATTATACCACAGCAATTTGCCATTGATTAGAATTTTTTTTTTTTTAATTCGTTAAAGAATGTCATGTGATTAAAAATTTTTTGATCAGTTTAAAGTTTAATGTTCTGGAAGGTAAGTTAGTTTCTGTTATTCCTTAACATAGCAACTGTAACCGGTCATTCCCTCCCCATCCCCTTTTCTCTCTAATTTATTTAATAAGACTTAAAGAAAACGCAGCTTGTTATGTTACCAAGAAACGCCGGGCTTGTTATAGAAAAAAAATGAATCCACAATTTCTGGTCAATCCGGTTCGAGAGTTCAAGAGCAGTGCTGTAGGATAAGTCACAACATGCTTTTTGGGCGTACGGTGGGTATAGTCAGTACTGCACGAAACACTGACCAGCTGCATATTTCTTTGTAAAAGTTCATCTGTAAACAAAGGGGTGTCTGTGCAGAGAATTTAACCCGCATAGGAACTACGGTTTGTTTTTACAACTTGCGAAACGCGAACGCATCCTAATGCATATTGTACACCCGGAACATGTCTAAGGGTATTTGATACGTTTTAGCCAACAAGCCCATTGCTAGTACAATGATAATCATGTCGCTTGGGCTTCCTCTGTGGGAAACGGAGCATGACACACACGATGTGTTGTGAACCAGTTTCAGTCATGAAATATAAACCCTAACGGTAGACGCGACACAATCACCCAAATGCCCGACGAGAAGTCGAGGTGTTTACTGCAACTTTATAGTAGTGCTGTGTATCGTGATAGTGTAGATATTAGATAGATATTTGATCAATAGTGTGGTGGTGTAGGATAAGCCTCTTGCTTGTTCTCTTTTCTCCATATGCTCTCAGCCTCGTTGCAATTTCAGTTCTCCGTCCTCGCTGTACTTTTCCTGCAGTGCAGTTGGCTCTGTTGCTCTTTACAGGTTACTGCTCATCCAGCTGCATTTATATTGTTGGTCAAAAAAGTCAACTCAGTGGAAGACATTAGTCATGTCTACATATGTAGCTTTTTCTTGGCTTATTCTTAGCTCATTTGGGAAACAGCGCCATTTAACCACTCAATGCCCAATGCATCTTAACCCTGCGAGAGCATCGGGCCTAAGCCGACTCTAGAAGAGAAGGAAAATGCATGTGTGGAAAGTTTATGCACAGCGAAGTGCTCATGATTTCTCAACAGCTCTGTAACGGTGCCACGTCCATCCCCTCCACCCCTCATATATGGGTTGAGCTTAGGTCTCAGCCCAAGGTTGCTGATTGGCCAGTGACGAAGGCTGGTTAGCCAATGACGGGTAAGATCCCACCATAAACTTGGGACAACCTAAGGCAGGCACAGTCGCAAAGCTGGCCACGGCACACAACATAGAGCAAACGATGAAGATCACTAGAAGAGAAGAAGAGGAAGATGTGGATTGCGAACACTGCACTGAGTAGAGCTCTTGGGTGGAGGAGGAAAGCGAGTGGGGATTTAAGAAAATCCTTCAAGCCAAGCAGTTCTCAGCAATGCTGTGACCCTTAAAACTCCAATGGGGGGTTTGTTGCTCAAAACCGGAACTCCACGTCCGTCGTGCATGGACAGTAATGCCAACATTTATACAAAGCAAATGCTCTCTTGGCTGTTACTTAATCTGAGGAACACTGGAATGTGGGCTTTGTGGCCATATTCTCATCTCAAATTTAGAGTAAGCTTCAATTTCATAAACTACTGAAGATACAATAACATAAAATTAGCTGTAGCTACTAGGGGCGTTAAAACTTCAGCTTCAAATTTTATTTTCCCTCAAAGAAAACCCGGCCATTTTTAAACGCAGTGGTTGGGTCCAAAAGTGCTAGGTTCTACGATGCAGGCTAACGAATCGTCTGTTTATAGCTGCGTCGCCAGAAGTATGTGCAATAGCAGTACTCTGTGTAGAAGCTCAGGGCTCAACTTCATTGCTGCTGTTTTTTTTCTCCCCTTACTTTCAAATGCCATCTGTGGTGGGTTTTGTTTGTTTTTATCATTTTTTTTTTTCTATGCTGAAATTTTCTCTCATGTACAATTTTCTGCACTTTAAGTCGCTCTTTCCTCCCAGCTTGCTTCAAATGGCCTCCATCAACATGGATAGTGTGCTCCATATACTTAAAAAAAAAAAAAAAAAAAGGTTGAGTTCTGCTTAAATGCAGTCTACTTAAATATGATTATAGAAATATGAATTCCCCCCCCCACAATAGTTCAGCAGCTACGTATGTGAATTTCATTAAGCGCCTTAACTCTTAAATAAACACCTCACTGCGAATAAGCACTGAATACCGTTGTCCTGCTCAAATTGGTTCACGGTTGACTTGAAACGATTATGTAGTAATGGCATATCGAACTGAACTCACCACGGCCCCCAAGAGACCTCAGCCCTTTCGCTGTGTGCCTGAAAGTACTGACCGTGTCCACCACCTCTACCCCACACACTCCCTTCCCCTCACCCCCACCCCTCAGAGCCTGCGTTTCAGTGTGTTGCGGCGCGTAGGGGGCCGATGGTGAGTATTGTGGAGGGGTAAGTACTACATTCCTGTTGGGGTAAGGGAACATTCTCTAAGCACTATGACTACTGTTATTGCCATTGAACTGTGGATTACAGCATTGCTGATTACGGCCTTTGTGAGTGCTCAGACTGTAACAAGACGCCTACAGTTATTTGAAGATTATGTATCGTGTTTGGCTGTGGTAAAGATACCTAGCAGAAAACAGATTGCGTATGTAAGCACCTCGGGTTTAAGTCATGAATTTTGTAGTCTCTCATATTTTATTTAAGTAATAAACCCCTGTTTAATTTTGTATGCCCAGCGACGGTGTCCTCACGTCACGTCTTCAGGGTGACCGTGCCAGTGGTGTATGTGGCCAATGGGAGGAAATATCTGCTTTCTAATTTTGTTCTCTAATAACAGTGAATTTCTCTTGTCTTCTGTCTTTGTGGTTGTTGGACAGCGCCATACGGGAGAGGTTCCCCAGACTGCTCAAACTGGTAGGCTCTGCACATCACTGGTTCAGTCAGGTGTATCTGACACAATCAGTGCTTCCTTTTTTTTTCTGCCCTTCAAGGTAGTACTGACACACAATAGGTGCATTTCTGCCAAAGGTACCTTTTTAGGAACTGGTTCAGGGTGTTGCATGGAACGTAGACCTTCATGTATTGAACATTGCTCAGGTGCAAGCTCGACATCCTCTCAAATGGCATTTTAAAATCTGTGGTTCTTTAATAATAATAATGCTGCTTAACTCGGAAGTGGGAAGTCGGAATTTTATGTCATATTTTAATTCATAATTTCACCTCTGTGCATTCAAGCTACAAAATGGGTACCATGGACACCACCACGTCCCCTTTGGTTAGCAACAAACCAAGCCAGTTAATGCTGCATTTGACTTACCGAAGTTTACGTGTAGGAATTTCAAGTTGAGGAGTGTTTAAGCCGATATGTCAGTATGTTGATCGATATAAAGCAGATACTCGTCTGTACGTTATAACTCCTTCAGAAGTAAAGCAGTACTTTCCGAGTTTCAGAGTAGGAATTCCGATTTGAGGGGGCGTATTCTTCGGCTTTTCCTAGTTGAGAGATTACAGATTTTGGTTGGAAGTAGCCGACTTGCCGTCCGAGGCGGTGCGACCCAAATGACAGTGGAATGTTTCTTTGATGTTCGTTATCTTTTGGAGGTTCTGTTGTACAGTTTGTGTCTGCACTGTGTATTCTTCGTACAGAACCGTTTCAGACATCATTAGTTCCTCAAAAGGTTCCTGAATCTCGGATGCACCTTCTAGGATTAGACCTTGACACGACTAATTTTTGCACTTCACCTGAATGTTTCATGAACATCAAAGAGTAGGCAGAAGGTGTTGCGTCACACTTTTTCATTCTTTCATCTCTTTGCTACAGGATGGACATGATCTTCCTCCTCCCATTGGTTTTGACCTGGAGGTTGCTCCAGCCGTTCTTCCTCCATGCAAGGTAACTTCACTAATAATGTTGCAGTCCAGTGTCCTTTAGCACAGGGGCGTCCAACTCATTTTCATTTATTGGCATTTTTCCAAAAGGATTGAACATGTAGCACATACAAAACAGGTTCACTGTCTGCAATTCTACATAAATATATATTCTACCAAAAATATTCCATACTCTTCCTTGAGCTTTCCATATTTTTTATTGTTAGCAAGGAAATAAACAGGATTTTTCACAAAAAAATTATTTACAATTTAAAGAGAGCATTTTTAGGTTTTTAAACTTACTTCTTTTGAAAAGCATGAGACGTTTGCCACTTTTTCCTCAATAGCTGAGTTTTGTAGCGTTTATTGCTCTATTCTGCCCCCTAGTGGAAACACTGTCTAGCTTTTTATTCTAAACCTTTTAATGCAGTCATGGTCCACAAGACAGGTTAGATTTTAAAACATGTATTCCTAAATGTATTTGCTGGCCGTGATTAGAACCCCTCCTGGACCAGTCCCAGACTGCGGGTTGTTTGTTCGACACCCTTCCTTTAGCAGGTTAGCATAGTCTTTAAACGTGAACTAATCAGAAACTTTTTCAATCCAGTCCAGTTACTTCGGCTCAGAAGAACTGAAGGGCCTCATCACGTGCTTCCTGCAACAGTACGTTACTCTCTCAATTCTGAATGTCTAGTTCGTGTTTGTGAATATGAAGCAGGGTTGTGACTGAACCTAAACGTGTTTCTCTTGTCTAAGGTATTACGCTATATACGACTCGGCGGACAGACAGCCTCTGCTGGATGCTTATCACGATGGTGCAATGTTCTCACTCATTCTTCCATTCTCCACGCAGAACCCTTCCAGGTAGAGTATATCCGCTTCCTGTCTGGGTTTACTATACTCCGGCTGGGGTGCCCTTGTACACCTACAGTACAATTTAATACTGAAATCTTTGGATGAAACCAAAATGCAGGACACATTGGTGCAAAAAATGAAATTAATTTGTGCAAGTAGTGTTAGATTTGAAACTTTGTTGCATGTCTGTTTAATTTTGATTACTTGAAGTTCATGAAAGTAATTTTACATTACCGAGTGAATGTATATTGTAGGTTTTATTTGGTAAAGTGGCTCGGTGTAGCTAAAACTAGGCCTTTTTTTTTCTTCTTTTTTTTAAATCACTGTTTTCTCACTCTTATAGAAGCAGTTTGGGAGAGTACCAGAAGGACAGTCGTAACATCAAACGAGTGAAAGACTCCAGTAAGACTATTCTTATTTTCTGTTCTTGCTTAGTTACTGGATTATCACTACATGGTGATAATTATCACTACATATCAGTTTTTTTTTTTTCCATTTACAAAAAGTGACTTAACCTGTGACCATTTAATCATTCCACCTTAAGTAATATTTTATTGCTCTGGCCCTTCAGCTACAAGGTTTCGCTTGCTGAAACACACACGGTTGAACGTGGTCGCGTTTCTGAACGAGCTTCCCAAGACCCAGCATGACACTGCCTCGTTTAATGTCGACGTCAACACCTACACAGTGAGTGAATTCCACCACGCTAGAAATAGTCTGCGTTGAAGTCACTTAGCATCTGTTCATTAACTGTTTTTGTCCCTTTCCTCAGAACACATTTCTGTCTTTCACGGTCAGTGGGGTGTTTAAAGAAGGTAAGGATATGATCTTAGAATTTAGAAATGAATTAAAAACACTGGTTGCAAAATGCAGCTTCTGAGATTTTCTCTCCTTCTGCGTTTCCTCCAGTGGACGGCAACTCTCGCGACTCGTACAGAGCTTTCTCTCGGGTGTTCATCGCCGTGTCCACTGGAAACGGAACGTAAGGCCCTTCTCCTGAATTTTTGAATGATTTGGAAGACGCCTCTACCTTGTACCGTCGTTCATACGTGATCTATCTTGTATCCTCAGCATGTGTATTGTGAACGATGAGATGTTTGTCCGAAATGCCACGACGGAGGAGATTCGGCGGGCATTTGTGGCACCGGCCCCGACCCCTTCCAGCAGCCCTGTGCCCACGCTGTCTGCCACCCAACAGGAAATGCTCTCTGCGTTCTCCCAGCAGTCTGGCATGAATCTGGAGTGGTCTCAGAAGTACGGTTTGGAAGCTTCACATCACATCACATCACACCACAATATACAGTTAATATTCAATCAGGATATCAGTCTGGGTATCTTGTCCCAAAACCTGTTTGTCTGAGCCAGGTAGATCTTTAACCAAGATCATGACCCCAGACATGAACACAGGAAAGGATGTAGGAATGCAGTATTTTGCCATCTCATGCTCCCGTTTATCAACCGTGCATACGGACATTTCTGTGCGTACCACAGACCTAGGGTTAATTCATAATTAAAAGGGTTAAACATAACATGACAGTCCAGCTTATGGAATTTATTTACTCATCAGGTAGTTTTTTTTTTTACACCCAAGGTGTCTGTTGTTTTTCTGATAACAAATGATTTATAATCAGCTGTCATTGAGCAGATTTAGCATTATCGCTTCGATTCATTTCAGTTACCATATTTTAAATTGCTGCTTCGATCCAGATCATTAGAACCCTACATCAGAGAGGAGTGGTCGAAGATCCGGCTGTAACTGTTCTCGAACCGTGTTGGACATTAGGCGGGTTTCTAAACCTGCTTAATGCGCAATTTTAAATTTCAAACTATTGGAGTTCCAACAATTGGAAACACATTGGAATAAGGGAATTTCAGGAGGGGGGAAAAAAACCAACAACCCTATCTCAAAGTTTATGTGCTCACGAGATGGTTTTTCAGACAATTGGACAAAGCAAAATTGTAAGTTTTCACATGACAAGGAGAGGAAGTTGAAACACTGATGCGGTGTTCCTTCCCAAATAAAAGTGCGCTCTGTAAGAGCTATCGCACAACATTTTAAAAATCGCTTCTACTTTGCACAGAACTGCAATGGAAACCCACCACTTGTCTCAAAGACGTGTTCTGCAGAAAAATTGCACTATAAAGCATTGACGCACTATTAAAAACTGACGTCTCCATATCACTCTTTAACATGCATTTATTTCTGTTCCTTCTCATGAGGGGTACCAGTAAGTGTTGACTGTGTGTGTTGGGAAATATACTAGATTGCAACAAAAACCACACACGGGTACATGTAAAACAAGCACTTTGCACTGTAATTATTGACAGTCATTTATCTTTTTGCAGGTGCCTGCAAGACAATGACTGGAATTTTGAACGGGCCGGTCAGATTTTCACAGACCTTAAGGTAATCAGACATTTCATATTTGTTTAGTTGCAAAACAGAAAATATGCAAACATGGCAAAGTCCAGTACAATTCATTGTTGATAATGAACACATTTACTAAGCAGCGTTTCTGTTTTCAGGCTCAAGGAAAGATCCCAGATGTCGCTTTCATAAAGTGACCTTTTTTTTCTTTTCTTTTTTAAATCATGTTTTGTCCGAGAAGCTGCAGAAGAGGGCTTAGATTTGTTCGTAGCTGATGTATTTATTGTTGATTAAATGACCAGTTTCCTCATCATTGATGTTTTCTCTTCAATATTTACCAGCTACTTATTATGTACAAAAATGTAGAATATGCATCACTTCCTATGTTGTAAACTTTCTTTATGAATGTTGTTTTGATTAAAAATTTTTGAAAAACTCCAAAATTCAGTCCAAATGTTTTTATTGCGCTCATAATGAAGCTGGGAAACCATACAAAAGTTCTGTTTATTACCGTATAGATAAAGGCGATGGGGTCCGAGTGACATGCAGAATTTCAGATTAATGTGCGTACGAAGGTCACGTTGTGTGGTGACGTCTCACTGAACTGTACAACAGCTACTACAGTACCGCTATACTTTCTTTGGTTGCATCTCCAGAACAAAGATAAAACGGCCACCGTAACCATAGGTGTTGGTCTAGACATGCTTTAGAGCAAAGCAGAGAGGATGTTGGAGGCTAAGCTGCAGGTGAGACCGGTACCATCAGGCTCCACGTTCAGCTTCTTCACCACGCCGTCCTCAACAACCATCACGTATCTACACAAGACATGACAGTTTTACAGAAAATGTTACTCATCAGGAATCTTAAGCAAGCTTAAACACACAAACCAGGTATTTGGTGGCTGGAGAACATGGATATTACTGCTCAAAGTCACCCAATGTTAAGAAGTGCGTGACGTGATATTATACGTTCCCGATTGATGCTTCCAACACTACAAACCTCACTCCATTTCTCTAATAAATGGGTCAGCTGACCTTTGCATACTGAATACGTTTGTGTTTAATAATGCAGTAATGCTGGCACGTCACTTGTCCAATACTCAGATTTTTTCCCCCATTACAAACTAATAGAAAGAAGCAAAACTGCTCGAGTGACTTTTTAATTTAATTGTATTTCCCTTGAAAAGGTTTCGGTTTAAACTTGACTGCACTTGTGAAGCATCATGACATAATCATGAATTCTGAAAGCCAAGTGTGTCACTGTGGCCTAGTTGGATAAAGCAGCTGTCTAGCTGCGCAGGAGATCCTGAGTTTGAATCCCAGCAGTGTCTTTCCTCTAATATCACTCGTCACTTTCAGCACTGTTCCAAGAATTTGGTTCCAAACTGCAAAACCTATTTCAGGCTCTGTGCTACAGTTGACTTCTAGGCTTTGAGTTCCTGCTCATGACCTTGAAGTCTGCCAATTCCCTACTTGGCAACTTTGCAAGTTTAGGATAACACAAAGTATGAAATATTAAATATATATTGTTAAAGGGCTTAACTGAAGCTGTAGGTATCTTGTATGTTGCCTGGAAATAACCAAGGGCTCCCTATACTTTCTAATTACACAAGCACAAATATCCTTTGTTTACTTACCTTTTTGATCTCTTGTTACCAAGTACCTTCAAAATGTCATCATTGTCCAGAAAGAGATCCACTGCCTGGAAAAGAAGAATGTAGTCTGTAGTTACACCCTGTTCACGTGTCAGAACAGGAAGCATAGTCTTGACAATGCAAACCACAGTGCATGGCTCAGACAGGCAGCGGTGAGACACGTTTGCATCGGGGTTTCCATACGATTTCCTGTCACCTGCATTGTTAACGAGAACGGTAGGTGCATCAAAAACAAATCTTACCGCAGTGAAGGCTCCTGTGGGATCGGCCAGCATTCGCACCTATAATGAGATGGAAAGGTTTCAGGTATCAACGTGGTGGTATACAAAACTTAATATTTAATGAGCTCTATTGAAGCTCTCGGTAGGCATTAAGTTACCTTGTGCCAACCAAGGAAGGAAACTTCAGTCTTAATCAATGAAAATTCTTTACATTTATTCCCATCAGGTGCTCATGGTATTTCTTTACCACATGCACAGCTTTAACTTCTTACCACTTAATGATTTCACACACAGGCGTAGATTAGGGAAATGGAAGTCAGAGAGGTTCATCACCTCTGACTGTTCAAATTATACGCAAAAAATTTGTATACTGTACTGTTTAAATTAATGAGTAAACAATGCATCGTCCTTTCCGTCTACAAACTTGGAGATGACTTCACATCTCCGACTGTTAAGCATACGTTTACTAATGGCCACATCAATCACTTTCACATTCTTTACTTGAAATAGTGAAATGAAACCTATACCTTGTTGAAATGCTGAGAAAAGGGAATTTACGTGGAAGCACAATTTGTAAAGAAATTTACATACTGTAGGATGACAGGGCAAAACAATGGCTGACTGTTAAACAATACGCTGCCAAACCTGTTAAACATCTTTAACATGGGCTCACGATTTCCAGTTTTCCTATTCTTCAAGTACTTACAATCACAGCGCTGGTTGGGGAATTTACAAGGAAGTCAATTTCTAAAAACCTGCATGTGATGACACGGAGAAAGGCCGTTTTTCCAGGTGAACAATACACTGACTACCCATTAAGCATGTTTCATGTTGGCTGGCGATCAGGTTATTAACATTGTTCTATTCCGATCAAAGCGTCTTCTGATAAACGGCTTCTCGAGCTGTGGCGTGTAATTACAGCGTCGATGATGCATAGCAACTGAGGTAATGTTAAGATGTATAAATACAAGCTTCAATTCAATGCCATGTAATTGGTATAGCATTCTAAACAATAGACACTGACAAAAAGCAGCTTTATAAAAAACTGGATTATAGACTTGGATCCAGAATGAACAAAAAAAGTCCCTGAGAGGACATGAGGAATGAAGTGTGAACATGACTCAAAAGGAAATGCCATATGATTACAAATCATTACTTATGTAGTACTCAGTGGTCTATGCCACGGGTTCCCTTCTCACCTTGCCATCTGTGCCATGTTCCTTTCCCCATGCGGCCATGACAAACACGTCGTTCACGGAGACGCAGGCCACCTCCTGCACACCTTTGCTCCTGAGCTTTTCAGCCTCAGCCACAAATCCTGGGAGATGCGTCTGAGCCACACAAACAGTCACATAGGTGCTTTACATTCCACTTTACAATCCATCAATTACGACGATAAATGCTGGTGTTTCTGAATAGCAAGTATGACAACCAAGTAGGCAGAGCAAGTTGAGCAAATGAATCTTTTGTTACAGAACACCACACCATCAGAAGTGTACTGTATTGTTCTGGACAGTGTATAGTATGTGCGCCGTGTGTGTAAGCTACCTTGGAACATCCAGGCGTAAAGGCCCCTGGCACTGCAAACAGAACCCCCTTTTTCCCTTTGAAGAGTTGAGCGATGGAAATTTTATTCCCCGGTTCTCCTTCCTGGACCTCCACAGCTGGCAGACTCTCTCCAACCTGGGAAAGAGTGACGTATATACAGTATATTAGTGTATCTCAGTATCAGTATGCTCCCTGGACTACCCCTGCTCTGTCTATTTTAGCGTGTCCTCATACAATTGAACTCAATTCAGCGTGGTAATTAATCAGGTTTAATAGGATGAGGGTAAGCTCTAACATGTTTAGTGCCTGTGGTATTAAAGTTAAGCAGATTTATATTGTCATCCTATCTATACATGGATATGGGAGGCACAATGGTTCAGTGTCTACTGACACCACCTACCTCATATCTCCCGAGACCCTGACTGGAATAAAGCGGTTACTAAAGATGATTGAACGAATCCTGTCTGTGTATGCATTTACAATAATATAAAATGGTGGTTCTGCGTTACTGGTATGTGACACGCAACTTAGATTTGTTGGGAAAACATTTTAAAACAGTGGTCATGAGCCAATGAGAATAAAGCGACATATACTTCATTTAGTATTTATTACTTACAACATATGCTCGATGTATTCACCCTTACACTCATGTTCTCCCCGTGCCTGCATGGGTTTCCTCCAGGTGGTCTGGTTTCCTCACACAGTCCAAAGACATTAGGTCAACTGGCTACTCTAAATTGCCCATAGGTGTGAATGTGAGTGTTAATTGCTGACCGTCTCTCTGTTAGCACTGTGATAGATTGGCAACCTGCCCAGCATGTACCCCGACTCTCGCCCGAAGCCACCTGGGGATGGGTTCTTGGCATTTTGTACACTCTGTATATTTCCAGTGGTGGAAATCACTTCCTATAATTATTAGCCAATGATCACTTGAAAAAATAAGTTTAATTTAAACCTCAATAATAATAATTTTTTTAAAAATATGCAGGACTGTCAACTTGAACCTGCCTATTTATTTTAGAGTTAAAGATGTCCTTGTCCGGAAACATTTTGAAACCCCCCTGTCCTGCAATGGAGGACATCATCTGGATGGACATCAGCTGCGTCAGTCAGCAAATAACGTCGCTTGTGGCAACGCGCATGCGCAGTTCACCGTGTCGTTGCAACTGCGTCTTTTCCGATAAAGTTTAATTTAGGCCCGAATGTGTAACGCAAACAGGAAAAAAATGACAAGACAGAGCATGTAAGATGAATGTAAAAGGCTTGAGAAATTGTGCATAAATGTATTTTTAATAGTATGTTTATAGACACACGACGGTGTGCCTACTTGCGTAACAGCAAGCTAAACAAATCTGAGGTAAAATACACCAAGTTCGTTCTGTCACGACTCAGTGGAGAAGGTTTAACCAAACAACCTTCAGCCTTTTCACAAGAACACGCTGATTAACACCATGTTTAACTGCTGTAGCTATAGAAAGATACTCCCTGACAAGAAATGTAACGTAACTCCGTCAGTTAGCATGGAAGCTACAATCAGCGCGAGCTGGAAATTATGTAAAAATAAGAACGTGATACCGGAACTGTATGTGGCAACACAAGCACCACAACCACCAACAACAACATGGTTAAAGGAGCTTCTTACCTTGATGGGCATGTTTGTAGTGACCGTAGTATGAAGTGGTCTGACGAAACTAAACACACGGGGTCCTCTGAGAAGCATAACTGTTCAGTGGGTTTTATATACGAAGAAGGAAAGGCGGGTCGGTGAAGAGCACAGCCTGTCAGTGTCAGGACAAGTCTACATGAAGGATCCACCCCCTGCGCGCGCGCACACACACACACACAAAGATGATTTACCAAATGTAGCTTATAACCTTAAAGGCCCACTATGCAGGATTTAAGCGAATCTATTAGCAGAAATGGAATACAATATTTCATAAGTATTCTTTCATTAGTGTATAATTTGCCTGTAACTACAAATCGTTGTGTTTTCGTAAGCCTAGTACGAGCCCTTTATATCTACGCAGGGAGCGGGGTCCTCTTCTACAGAGCCGCCATGTTGCGCAGATACAGTAGCCCAGAATGGACAAACTTCTACAGAGCAGCTTCAGCAAAGAAGAAGAAAGGAAGACAATCACGAAGAATCAGTGTTTGCTGGTGCTGGCTAACATGTTTGAGATTCCAAATTTTAAAAAATGGAGGATCATACTTAATACTTAGCATGAAAAAAAGCAAGGGAGTGTGAATGCAAGTATTTATAAGTAAGCTACGGGCGCATGACGGCCACCGTACGTTCCAATACACACTCGGAAAAGGAAGGGTAAGAGAGGGGCGTTCGGGTGGTTGAAGCCGACATAGTGGTCCTTTAACTGTTGAGCCACCACTGCCCTTACAAACTTTCAGAATGTTGTTTTTTTTTGTTTAGCTCTATCCTCTTAGTTAGATTGACATGGTCACGTAATCACAGACTTGCTGATCAAGCCGAATTACTGCCATCTCCACATCTACTCCAAATCTTTTTGTCTGTCATGCAAATACAGCGTATCTCCCATATCAATTCATTTCTTCCATTCAGCATCACACTGATCTGGTCATCTTTTCTTTGCTCACCAGTCACTGATCACTAATTCCACTTTACCTTTATATCTTCAGTGACAGAATTTATCCTACAGTGCTCTACCTCTACACAGTGCCACTAGTGGTCAAAAGTCTACTTTGGAGGGGTTGAAGTGTCGATTTCAGAGGGTGGGAATAGCAGTAATACTTCATATTTTGACTTCATTCCTTTCCTCAACTCGAAAACCCAACATTCATTGCATTATTGTTAGGAGCAAGGGGTGGGGTATCTTTTTTTTTTTTACCTCTACCAAGGAGGTTATATTTTCGGTGTGGTATGCAGGATTGCACAGAACATACTGAACTGATTTCCATGAAACTTGATGGCAGGGTATAAAATTGGCCAAGGAACCCATTATATTTTGGAGCAGATCCGAGTCACAGGGTAAATCCATGAAATTAGTTTCACTTCCTCCGATGTTGTGAGATTGGCATTTGGGTTTGACGGACATCTGAGCTTAACAATGCCATACATCTTAAAATCCAGTAGACGGCAGGAAAGTTCAATGGTGACAAAACATTGCCAATGTAGGAATATGACGACTCCATTAGAAATCGTATAAAGTGGTTGCGGTTAGGAATTTGCACATCATAGAAGAGTCGACTATTGTCCGCTCTCCCAGTGCCCTTCTAGTTTACCTTTATCTAGTATCCATAAAAAAATATCCACTTAGCCAAACATGTGGCAGTAGCACTATGCATAAAATCATACAGATACAAGAGCTTTAGTTAATGTTTACATCAAACATCAGAATGGAGGAAATAGACTTGCCATAAACTGCATTATACTTTAACACGTGACTACAACATTACCTGCGGTCTGACAACCACAATTACACAGTTTTTTTTTATTTGCATCATCTCCCTGAAAACTGACATGAATGACTCATGCGTCAGTAAAACGGTCTGCTATTGGCGGTCATGCCGATTATGTTCTGTAAAAATGGACAACAGTGTAACTTTACTTTTAATCATTTTTATGTATCAGCAAGCGTTTTGTCCATGCATCATTCTCAAAGTGAATGTTACTAATGTGCTTTCTAATGGATACCAAAAAGCTCTTAGTTTTGTGTATGAATACAAATAAGCAAAAGCCATGTAGTTAGGTTTTATTCAATTTCATTACAATTAAGTTGTACGAAAAGATAGAACCACTAATGCAGCACTGACCCTAACATTAAACGAATTATGAATCGTGTTGCGCCAATTGCCAAAAAGTTTTGACCTCACAAAAAACTTGATCTGAAAGCCATTTTGCATTGTATTTATAAATGTTTAAAAATGTCATTAGCTAGCGGACTGTCTATACCACGTGTAAATCCTTACAACCGTAACCACTAGAAGAGCGAGTGTACTGCGAGTGACCACATTCCCAAGCTGAAAGCACATTTCAAAACCACACAGAAAACAAACAAGATCATAACAAAGGACAGACCAAATGGCAAATTCTGACGCGTGTTAATTTATTACAAAACACACGACACCGACAATATCTTTAAGTACCCCTAAGTTCCTGTGGTGTTTTAGTGTTTGCTTTTTAATCACAGTGATTCAATATGAACAAATCGATGAAAGTCACTACTGCAGAACCATTTAGCTTTACGAAAAAGAAAAGAAAAAAATAAAACAAAATACAGCACACAGAGACATCCACAATCATTATACTAAAACCCACAGAAAATAAAAACAACCAAATAATATTAATAAACATCAGCAAATTGAGTAAAAAATAGAATTTAATCTTTTAAATACAATATTTTAAAATACAAACATTGATTTGTTCTTTACCTTATAAGCTGTATCATTTCTGGGGATTTTTAACACTGTTATTACTGCTGAGGTTTGATTTACAGTAGGTCACTATACAGAGAAAGGTGAAAACAGAGTTTTGGTAAATTCTGGTATTGCTCATTTACATAAATATACACAGACACAATAACAGCTACCCGTGACCTGAAGTGATTTCTAAATGCTGTGTCCCACCGATGGATGTCCCAAAATCCCATCTAACGTCGACGATTACAAAATGGCATCATACAATGTTGATAGTTGATGAAAACATCAATGTATTAGAAATATATTTGCTATTATTTTTATTATTATTAATATTATTATTATTATTATTATTATTCACACAAACATTGACATTGTTTACAGCTTCCTTTGAATGGACCCAGACCTCTATAGTTTTGTACACATTCTGCAACGTGACCAGGAACAGAGACCAGGAAGTGTTTATCTCTGTATACAAAACAGGAAAAGATTTATACAAATCTTATAGGAAACTAACCAGAAAGTACTTTAGTGTCGATTAGATTCAGATCACGTCAACTGATATACAGCTTTCAGCCAAGAAGCAGGACGGATGCCGTGCTAGAAAAAGAGACAGTAAATGGAGGAAAAAGCTCAGTGTTCAACACTACATATTGATTGCCTGAAATCTGTAACACTATTATTATTATTATTATTATTATTATTATTACTACTAGGTCACATTAAAAGACATTAACATATCTTTCCCTGGCTTTCGTTATTCTTCAGTTGTTAGCACTCAATAACAAAACCAAAATGCTGGAAAAAAAAGGAACAAAAATCCACAGTAAAAGCAATATTTTACAACATTCAACCAGATTGCTTTATTTTAGTACCAAGCTTGAGGACATGTAATATACGGAACGGCTATATTTCAAGTCAAACTTTGACAAACCTCAAAGGAGAAAAGAAGCTCGTACTAACTAGAGGATCAGAAATACCCATGGCACGTAGAGCTGGGGATTCCTATTAGAAGATCAGCTTATATTAATTGGAAATTATCTACGAAAAATTCACAATCACAGCCTAGAATTGGGAATTACCTGCGTATGGGATGCGAGCCTAACTTGTACACACACACACACACACATTCGTTACTACAAACGGACAGTGAAAAGCACCCTGAAGACACACTGTAATCTCAGAGGTCTGAAACTGTTGATTAGTGGTTCGATTTTCTCATTTATTCCACCTTGGCCTGGACAGCAGTTGGCTTTTCTTCCTACTGTTGAGTTTTTAAAATGCAAAAAAAAAACCATAAAAATAATAATAATAATAATAATAACAACAAAATAAAAAACGTAGCAGAGTTGTAGGGCTCTGAAAATGATTGCATATAATACCAGACAAATGTCTGCAAAACAAACACGGCTCGGAAACAGCAGTGACCAACACAAGGTTGATAAAAAGTTACAAGAATGGTCATGGGCTGTGAGGGATTTTTTTTTTTTTTTTACATCGTGTTGTGAGGCTCTTCATGTTGTACCAAGTGTTGCTCTCGTACAGCGAAAGTCATACGACGCACAACCAACACGGGCACGCTGCAGCCGCGTCTGTCATGAGGATTCACGTTTCCTGGATCCTGGATCAGCTCCGTCTCAGTCTTTCAGAGCGAGTGCAGAATGATTGATGGCTACGATCAGTCTCAGCGCCGTCCCGTGTCGGCTCCCAGTGTATTGGTCACGTGAAGAACTTGTGACATCAGTGTGAAGCCTTGAGCATGAGTTCGTGCTCAGTCTTTTCAGGTGGATTAGCAAGCATCGTCTTTCCACAGCACAGCAGCAAACTCCACGTACAGAGCCAGCTGGCCTACAGGGCCCGAGGTGGCTCTTTTACCCTGATCTAAATGCACCGATGCATCCGTGTACGCACACACACACACACACACACACACACACACAAACACATGTACAAAGTTCACGATTCTCCTGTCAAACTGACTGCTAAAATATAAAGAGTGCATTACTGCGTGAAGAGTGGTGTCCTATTAGACAGCATTCCCTTTGTGTACCACTACGTAATAGAGCTCGAACGCAACAAAAGACTTGAGTCAACAGTGCCCCCTCTAGACGGAAAAATGCATGACTTGCACTTCTCATACATATTGCTTTAAAGTATATTGCATGTACTATATTTCTGCTCCTGTCACATATGTAACTCCTATATTACTACATCCCCTGTTCACCCTGGAGGTCTAACATTCCTCTACATGTCTTGCATATTTCAGTTCAAACCACAAAACTATCTGGGTAAATCAAAGATAGTACTTACAGATTACAGCAAGTACTTGTACATGAAACCATCTACACACAAACACACACACACGCATGAGTGGAACAGCAAGAAGGTTAAACATGGCTCTTTATGAGGTCACCTAATGGATTACTATATTCTTGTGTTTAGTATGGCTTAGCTATAATTTCACAAGGGGGCGCTACAGGTGAAGGAGATTTCATGTAGCAGGAACTAAACATCACGTCCTTGCAGCGCTGTAGCCCCTGGACGTTACACTGATGGAAGGTCTCATTTGTTAAAGCAATCAATAAGAAACTGTATGACGATAAGCGATTCACTTTGATCTCCTTCTATATTTTGCAGAAATTGTTTATTTCAACAGTCGAGTGAATGTGGTGATGAGAGGAACAAGTCCAATCAAACCGGTGTGAGATCACCTGTCTCGCTGCTCGATATCAAGGCTTTCACACACAAATGATATTTGAAGGGACTTTCGACTTGGCTTCCGGTCGCTGCACTTGCTTTTTAAAAGATAAAAAAACTTCATCTTACAAAAAAAAAAAAAAGAAAAAGAAAAAAAAAAAAAAGATTAATTTCTTCCTTTCTTTTTTCGCCAACCCGTTGTTCAAATCGTTTTTGTACCTCACGCTAGGGGGAGTCCATCATGGCTTCCAGCATCTCCAGGAAGAGTTTATGCATGGGCACACCTCCGCGAGTCTTGATACTGTAGAAAGTGGTGAGTGCGCGGTTGGCAGTTTGCCGGAGGAGGGGCAGCGTGAGGAGGAGACGGCCGGCGCGCTGCGGGTCTTCCGGACGCTGCTGCACCACCAGCTCTAACAGAGCCTGATGCAGGAGATCCCTCAGCTTCTGCACGGCTTCAATGTCCTCTATGTAGACCGAGTCTGAGACAGAGAGAGAGAAGGAGAGACAGATGGGCGTGAGCTACCATCCAAACCAGACTTGGACAATAGAGACTCGCTAATACGTGCGCTAACACATCCGGTGGTGAGAGATCAGAGGTGTGCTGTTAATATCGAGGGCCATCAAATGTGACGTGCTGTATTTGCATAGCAAATAGAGAGGCTTTGGGTGTGGGGGGGTTTGAGCTGACTGTTTACAGTAACCGATGCCGTGCAGGTCACTTGTGTTTTACCTACTGGAGGCAAAATAACCAGCGGGCAGCTTTGATCTTTACAATACAATTACAAAACAGGATTGGTGTGGGTATGGTTCCTGAAACAAAATGGATGACTTTTCTTCTGCACTACATCTTTGCAGAAAATAATAGCAGGATGAAATCATGACAGGGCCGGAGTACCGCACCGTTTAGTGTTTAGTGTTTTCCCTGCTGTCTAGTAGAACTTACCATATTTTCCTGGCTATAAGATCAATTTTTACATCTAGCAAGTCTTATATAACAAAGTGACACTTTTATTGTCACACACTATGTGTGTTAGTTGTAAAACTATACAGTGCAACCCAAATGAGGGTGGGTTCCCTTTCGAGTCTGGTCCCTCTCAAGGTTTCTTCCTTTTTTCATCTTAGGGAGTTTTTCCTTATATATATATATATATATATATATATATATATATATACATACACACACACATACATACATACGTACATATACACACACATTCACATTTATATTTATATAAATATATATTTATATTTATTTCCATCACTGATTCCTAGTGTTCTAGTGATCCTAGTGATCTCTTAAGCTACTCTCATAAAATTTTACGTCTTCAGTCAGAAATTGGCTTGGTATTCACTTAGGCTCATTACATACAGAATAACAAAATGACACTGAACAGAATTATGTTTTTTAGTGGGTTTTTATTTCATATTTTAATGTGACATGACCACTCTATATCCTACTTTCACCAACATGAAAAGTATCATCAATAGCAGCATCATTAAACTTTATTATAAAATGACTTCTTCTGGGTATATGTAAAGACAGATATTTTCCCAGGCCTAAAGGATTAAGGAAAGATTAAGAACAAGACAGTAGCAAAGTCTACACTAATATCTGTTACGTTTGAAGCAACATAAGAACTTTACGTGGCTGTGTCTTAGATTAAATGGGTGTAAAAATGTTTTTTTGATTCTCAATCCCACTCCTACTGGGAGACAGCAGTTACTGAAGATTAATGAATGGAGTTCATTTACATTTTCATTAGACGTGGACTGTCCAATAAGCTCCTATTCTAATCAATGCGGCTTTTCTTCGTGCCATGAAATTTCTACTTGACTGCCTGAGAATAACCTACTTGTCTGATGCACACCACTAGCTTAGAGTCTTACTCCATAGAAAATGCAATAACTCTAGGAGTCCACCGAGTGTAGGACCAAATCAGGACGTGGTTATCTTGGTAAAGACAGGAAATGCTCACCTGAGTTAGTAAGAGCAATGGCCTTTAGCATGACGAACTCCTCACGCTCCAGCTGCAGGGCCCTAAAGCGGCGAGCCAGCTGACAGATCGCAGCATTGAGCTCGGTCAAGCCGGCCACACGTGACATCTCTTCGTCCAGCACAAAATCTTCAGCAAACACCACCTCATCCTCGCAGCCCAGAGAGCGATACGCCACCCCTAACACCAGCACCTCCAACCATACAGACTGCAGTACAGACATCTGGTCAGCCAGAGACAGAGAGAGAAAACCTGCACAGACAGAGAAAGGATTATAAGGATAAATGTAGTGCATGGTATTATTGTTTTGAAGCAAACAACTGTAACCTGAGATTCTGTACACTCTAATTTAGAGCACTCTTTAAAATAGCCTGGACCTAACAAAAGCCAGGGTGCTCACTCAGGCCTTGCAGGAAAAAGTCTGGAAAGCTTGTTGTGGGCCTGGATGGCAATTAGGTGAAAAACGTCCCACGCACTGCATCCTCACCTCCAGCTACTCTCTCAATTATAAGTCCCTTTTCTCCGGGCACCTGTTTCTCCACAGCGAGGCAAAGTGTGAGCACTCTCTAGTCTCTCCATGGGGAGGGGCGGCATCGGCACGACAAGCTGACAGGATCTGTACCTTTACACTGCTGGTCTTTTAACAGCTTCAGGAAATGCCAGCCTATTATCAGCAGCTTTAAATCTAGACCATTCTTATACAGCTTCATCTCTCCCTCTAGGGCTGCTTTCTCACCGGGGACATGTTTGGCCCAGCCGATGATGACGACGAGCTCGCGGTCAGCGAGGTCGCACAGCGTGGTGAGGGTGCGCTGAGCCGTGTCGGGCTGCAGTGGATCCGGCATGGCGAACAGCTTCTCAGGCTCGGCTACCAGCAGATGGGACACGATGATGCTGGGGGAGCCTGGGAAACACACACAAACGCTATATTTACACGCCCGCTAATAATCTGTTAATGATCCTAATTTAATCTTTGTGCACACAAATTAGCCGAGTAATCTCTTTAAAAAAAAAAGGAATAATCGCCTTGTAAATAACTCCCACACTCGGAACAAGGACGAGTCGGTATGACAAACTTCCTGTTAGACATTTTGAACGATTTCAAAATAATCAGACGGTGGGATGAGCATCCAGCAAATATCTTGAAACAGACATTAATTCAGACTCATCCTTACGTTTAATAAGAATGTTTAGAGTGTGTTTTGTAGACACTGATCATTTAGGACCAGCAATGCCATTGACAACTTGGTTAACTTCCTGAGGTTCAGATATTGTTTGGTCTGTATTACATGTACTATGTGTGTACATGAGATATTTCCCCATTTTATCTTCAATTTAATCACCTTATCCTATCATAAGACATCTGTCAATCTGAGAGAATGATGGCTAAAACATGCATCCTATAAGAAACAGGAAGCTAGCCAACCGCATCTTTATAAACTGCTGCTCATGCTGCGTCACAGGACAAGCACACAGAGGAAAGCGCCATCTACCTTCTTCCACATACGTGAACTTACAGACAGCCATGATTGGCTGCGGTCACTGTGACTGACAGGAGGCAGTTTATGCATGGCCAATTTTGGCCTCTTTGAGCTCACAGTCTCAGGACGACTTCACTGCATTGACAAAGATCTTTTTTTGCCCATAACCGAACCCACCTGCGTAATATCTTTTATCATTTACCTCGATCACCTTCTTTTTTTTCTACAGTTATTGGCGTGCTCTGGTACATGGCGTTCTCCACTTCCGGCCGTCTCTTGTACTTCTGCCTGCCTCCTCTCACCCGGTCCAGACGAACTCCTGCGCACGTCACACCAAACGGTTATGTGAAATCGTTTAGTAGTACAACGTTAAAGTAGAACTGAACCGAGCGGACACTTTGCTGTAAAAGCCGCATTGCGTTCATTTTCCTACCCTCTTTGAGCATGCCCACTTTGAGGCACTTTGTAAAGCGACATGCCTGGCAGGCCTTCCTGCGTCTCTTGGTGATCTCACACACGTTGGACGCTGGACAGCTGTACTCAATGTTGCCTGTGAAGGAGGTAAAATGGGGCAGGGGTAAAAATACATACTAGACTTCACTTATTTCCTCTTACATACAGATCTTGCTCAGTAGCCATATTGACACTCCGTTCTGGCTATTTGCATGTTAGTAAAGCTAAAATCTTTTATTAATAATAATAAATATAGTAATACAGGTCGCTAGCTGAGCTATTTGAGATAACTTGTACAAGGCAGAAGTAAGTAGTAACAGCAGTGCTGTAGTTACAATGTGCACATCATCTGCTGAGATGCCTTTTTTTAATTTATATATCAGCAATAAAAAAATGCACCAGGAAGCAAATCCTGTACAAAAAGAAGCCTTGTGTGAATACAGCCTGTTTAGGCTTCCAGGCATGCTCCCATTTATTTTAGCTAAACTATTCCTTCTCCTCTTTCTGGCAGGCAGGTGCGCTCACCTTGGATGGTTCTCTTGAAGAACGCCTTGCAGGCTTCGCAGGAGGCCACGCCGTAGTGGTAGCCAGAGGCCACGTCTCCACATACGAGGCAAAGCCTCTTAGGAAGAGTGCTCAGGGCGTATTTGCAGCGGCCCCCGCTGCTGCCTGTAGAGCCTTCGTCTGCGCCATCGGCTCCATCCTCCTTAAAGTGGCAGCGCAGTGCTGGGCTGTACACAGGTGAGGAGTAGCGTGCTGCTCCTTCTCCCCGTATGCCTCCTCCACCGCTCTGAGAGGAATCAGAAGAGACGCCTCCGGGACTCGTCCTCCCGCCGCCGCCTCCGCCCTCCGGACTGCTCGGCTCAGCCTTTATGTGCAGCTCTGAGCGGCGCTCTCTGGAAGACATGATACCTGTGGGGAGAAAAGCAAAAAAGACAAGAAGAAATGAGATTGATATATGTACTTAACATCCTGATATATTGTTGAGACTTCTAAAATTCCAGGGAAGGCTTGCCTGTGAACAGAAGCCAACACATTACCGGGAAACAGGATGCTGTTTTTAAGGTTATTTATCCTACAAACACTCTAAGGTAAGCGATTTGAAGCGGATTTAACACGGTGAAGCAACAACAGGAGAAAAAAGTCAATGAAAAGGAAAAGAAGATACGAATCTGTAAATCTTCGTAAAAAAAACATTTCTCGAAAGCGTCAAGCTATGGTGATGCAAAAGCCTGAATATAATCAGGAAAATCTCGGTTTTTGAGTGTGAAAACAAAAAATATCTTCAACACCGAAACCAATAAAAGGTTGAGGAACCCGAAAATTCCTCTACGAAAACATTTAACTTGTGTCCAGTAACGTAGCTTTTTTTCTACAAAGCCACAGGTTAAAATCTCAATTCAATTCAAACAGCCAAAACAACCTACACTTTATAAGGGGTCATACATGCCTGAGCAAGCTGCAGCATTCACATGTGCAGTTAGATAAATGAATCCTGCACATATGCATTCAAATATCCAGCAGTATGACAACTTGGTCGTGACCGGAATCTAGAAAGCCAGACGTGTGTGTGCAGAAGAGAAAAACGCAAAACGCCGGCTCATAATCTCCAACACAGTGGCCTCAGCCTACACCAGATTAGGGTCATTAATCTAGTGAGGAGGAGATGCAATCCTACAGAAACCAGACGAGTGAGACATGCGGTCTCCCAGCGCCTCGTCCTTCCTCAGAAAACTCTGACTCATGGCCCCCTTTCCCAGAAACTGCTGATCTTTCAAAACTGCTAGCTAAGACATTACTAAACATGATATTACACAAAACAATCCGATTGACAAATAGGGACTATTGCTTTGATAGCGGCTCCTAACGACGACAGCAGCTACGGTAAATTGGCAGACGCAGATTTGTAGGCTCCCAGGTGGCCGTGGGATTAGGCTATTAGCTGCATCATTTCCTGAGAACGATGTGGGCTCTCAGCCACTTCAAGACATTTAATAATACATATCACCATCATTGGTGTACACCACCACAGCCATTGCAGTCGTAAAACGAGATCACTTGTTTTGGTGTCAACACAACGAAAATGAAAAGCAGGCCCTTCCGAGGATAAGTGACACGTTTGTAAATTCATTTTTGCGATGCCTAAGCACGCTGGCTAATCTTAATTACGGTGAATTGATGGTACACTCAGGACAGTCTGGTTGTCAGAGTGCATCAGTGTGTCCTCTTACCCCTTGTCTCACCGGTACAGCAAATAAAGTTGGACATAATGACTGACATGACAGAGGATACGGCGAAACCATGACATTCATGGTTATAACATGGTTATAAAAAACAGACAACTGTAGAATGAAAAGACAAGGGGGGGAAAAAAAATCCACGCTGACTGCTTCAAACAGAGAAAAGTTCATTTCACAGTCATGTTAGTGAGACGGTCATTTTCACTAACCTAGCTTGAAAGACACACCTCATGACAACTGACTAAATACTCCCAAACTTAACCAAGATCAGGTTGTTAGGTCACAAAATAGGCATTAAGGCTTTGGTCCAGTGAATGTCTCTATATGCACAGATATTCATTCATTCATCTTGAGTATCCACTTTATCCTGGTCAGGGTCGTGGTGGATCTGGAGCCTCTCCAGGGAACACCGAGCTCAAGGTGGATCCACCCCGGGTAGTATGCCAGGGTACCATGCACACACGCTCCCACACTCAGTCACACCGAGGGGCAATCTGCCATAGCCAATCTGCCGACCTGAACAGTCGGAAGAAACCGGAGAACCCAAAGGGAACCCACATTGACAGGGGAAAAAAATGTGAAACACCGATTAAGGAAAGCAAGTCTTAATTGTAAACTTTGACTTGTGTCGCTGTGATTGACAGGGAGAGCGGAGCATGGCCAGTTTTGCTCCCAGGCTCCTGGTCATGGATTGCATCATCAGGATTCGAACTAGAGATCGCGAGTGTTGCGCCACTCTGGAGCCAGAGTACATCATTTTAACACTAACCTACTGCAGTGCATTTTGGGATTTCATAAGCAGATTGGACATTTTGCGGAGAGGAATGGAAAAGTACAAAACTCCTAAAATAGTCTATATATTGGAACAAGGTGCAGTTATGGCCATAACGCTGGCTCGCTAGCAGTTAACTTTGCTATTTTTGTACCTTTATGACCGACAGATATTTATTGCAGAAATTCTTTCTTTTGGATAAACGCCAGCAGTGAAAAGCCGAACCTCAACGCGTTCACCACACCACAGATATATAGAGATGATCGCAAGACATGTAGGAATCCGACGAGAAAAAGTACTGCCAACAGGTGCCTCCAATGTCATCTGCGGTCCATGCATACATGTGAGACAGTGAGAGACGGGAGTGTACTCTAGGCGGTGTACAGAGTATAACGATGACCCAGTGCTCACAATCTGTGTTCCAACACTTGCGCAACCTGGTGAACTTTGACATTATACCCTATCACCCTTCCACACATCTCAACATAAGCATGCTACACTCTCTGGCTGTAATGAAAGGACAGAAGTGCAAACACACTCACGACTTCCTTCTGTTAATCTGTACTATTTATCAACATTTTAAATATGCAACACAAGTGAAGACTTATCATATCAGAGAAGGTTTATTAACACAATGGATCTGGGAAGGGCTGGGCAGGATGAGAATACATATATCAATATTATATTCTATACTTGACAACATATATTGTCATTTTTCTTATAATAATAAAATTCTGACTTTAAGCAGCTGATAAGGTGTCATAATTAATTACGGCATTGAGAGAGGATGCCTCTGCCACGAACAAGTCTAGCGCTTCTTCTTACAAATTTGTGTGCCTCAAATATCCTTAAAATATATCATGACCATGTTTGAGTCAATGCCAGTGTGTAATCATGCAATCAATTCATCTGGTCACAGCAACTCCATGCAAATCCTACATTTACATCCCACTTATAATGACTAACAAAATAGACAGATACAAGATAGATAGTCCGACAAGGTAAACTGACTAATGGATTGATAGCAAAATTCTTTAAAAGGCACAAAATAGGCCTTGATTTCCATTTAAATTGCATCTCTGTATGAAGAACAGGAAGGAAGTTATTAAAGAAGAACTAATTCAGACTTGATTTTCCTGTGACCTTGATTCAGTTTGAATCACAAATCCCAAATCGAGTCAGTTCCTCTACTGGTTACAAAGATAATTCTATTTAAATCCTAAAAATAGATTTATTTATTTTTTGGTTAGCATCGTCACCTTACAGCAAGAAGGTTCTGGGTTCGAACCTGCCGGTCAACGCAGAGTATACATGTTCTCCCCGAACATGCATGCGTTTCCTCCAGGTGCTCTGGTTTCCTCCCACAGTCCAAAGAAATGCAGATTAGGTCACCTGGCTATTCTAAATTGCTCATAGGTGTGAATGTGAGTGTGAATGGTTGTTCATCTCTCTGTATTAGCCCTGCTTTGGATTAGCGGCCTGCCCCGGGAATACCCCGTCTCTTGCCCGAAGTCAGCTGGGATTATCTCCATCTTCCCCCTGACTCCTATTGGATAAGTGGTATAGATAATAGATGGATAGCTGGATTTGCCTGTAACTCTGATACTTAAAATAGCCTTCTCTATTTCATCATCATTCAGAAGTGAATGGTAAGCCTACCCCAGATCCTTAACAAGGTTGGTCATACATCAATCAAAGGCTACTCAAATTGTATCGATTTGCTGGTATTGTCAAATATTATATCGTTGCCTTAGTGAAAATCATACCGTACGAGATTTAGTGTCAGCGTCAAATACTGACTCGAAATCATATCATACCAGATTCATCGGTAGCGTCAAATATCGAACCTTTGTCTAAGGAAACGAAAATGTATTTTGTGGAAGCCTGAAATTTACACCTCTTGAAATTTTTGTTAAAGGGTTATTTAGATATAAATATCTCATGCAACAGCAAGATTTAGACCTATAGGTATATATATGACATGATTTCTAAATATACTAATAAAGTTAATAAAGTTGAAGAATAAAAAGCTGATAGCTCTGATAAATAAACATGATGCACGTTTAACAGACTGTCCATGATGTTACAATACAAAGGGCAACTAGCTGCAAAAGTGAAACCTCGGTATAACATGGTAAAAACGTGGCCAAGGAAAGGGAGGCGATCAAACCATACGTCTGAAGTGCTTCTGACTCATAATAAACAGATTAACCGTCGCTTGTATGACACTGTGCATGACTTGAGGAGGCGCCGGTTGATCAAATGGTGCATGACAAAAATCTCTACTGCTGCTTTAAAAAAACGACCCGATGCAAATGAACAGCGCAGAAAACCAAGTGTGTGTGTGTGTGTGTGTGTGTGTGTGTGTGTGTGTGTGT
>JAQQZX010000011.1:4376879-4402975 GCA_030068355.1 Notoglanidium maculatum | reverse complement strand
ACGACCCGATGCAAATGAACAGCGCAGAAAACCAAGTGTGTGTGTGTGTGTGTGTGTGTGTGTGTGTGTGTGTGTGTGTGTGTGTCAGTGCTCCAGGCTTCGACTGAATAACCTCCAGAGGAGCTCAAACGACCACCACAGAAGTGTCACTTCCACCAACCCAATTCACAGTTAGCATAAAGATGATAACTTGCTCAGGTCTTTCATTCACCTTTCTGAACCTATGCTAGCTAGCAAACTAGCACTGCTGTCGTCTGAGCCAGCACGCTACACGCCACAGCTTCATTTTATTGCTCCTGTGTCTAAATATTTCGCTCGGACTTATATTCAAAGCCACAAGCAAACTGCAGGCCCTGACAAACCAAGAATATAGCAACAGCACGCAAGCTATCGTTACCACGCAGACTCGCGCTAGCCAAAGTTAGCTTAGCATAGGCGGTGTGATTGCTAACTTACCTCCTGTACCTTGTCGAAAGCAGCAAAGCGGACTCTTACGCTAGCCGTCGTGTTTCCTCACAGTTTATTTCTTTCTTAGCCACTTGTGTGTAATTTTAGGAACGGAAATCCAACTTTAGGGCGCATGAATGTAGTATTTGAGTTAAGAGCATTGTAAACTTCACTTTTTCCCCTTCACATGGGCTGTACTCATTGGGTAAAATTCAGGAAGGAGAGGAGGAGCAGCTCACAAACACAGCCTAGCCGGTTTCTCCCTTTTTACATAGTATTTGTTTATTTATTTATCACATCCCCATTTATTTATTTATTTATCACATCCTGAAACTGTTGTGACAAAGTTGAAGGACACAACTGTCTCATTATAATGTCCCTGTGCACAACATAGTCCACGAGGACATGGTTTGCCAAAGATGGGCAAGATCTCTAGTGTCCTGCTCAGAGCCCTGCCCTCAGCCCCACTGACCACTTTTGAGATGAATTAGCACCCCAGACCTCCTCACCCGACATTAGTGCCCGACCTCACTAATGCTCTTGTGCATCAGTTAGCACAAATTACCGCAGTCACACTTCAAAATCAAGTAGAAAGCCTTCCCAGAAGAATGGAGGTTATAATAACCGCAAATGAGATGTTCAAAAAGCACTTATGGGTGTGATGGTCAGGTGTGCACATACTTTTGGCTATATAGTGTATATGTTTATTGTATATTCATTTATACCTCCATTCTATTATAGCTCATTTTAATCATTCATTCATCTTCAGTAACTGTTTTATCCCAGTCAGAGCAATGGTGGATCCCGGAACCTATCCCACGAATAATGTGAATGGACAGGAACACACACTGAATGGGATACCAGTCTATCACAAAACAACATTCACACTTAATATGGCCATTGTATTTTATGTAATGTAAAAAAAAATTTAATGTAGCCATGACATGATTTTAGGAGATAAAAGGAAACTAGAGAACCCCTGTGAACTCCACACAGACAGTAACCAAAGCCCAGGATTGAACCAGGGACCCTGGAGCTACGTGGTAGCAATGCTACCTGATACGCCACCATGTGGCCATTTAAACATACCTCTTCCACTAAAAAGAGGTTTTCATTCATTCACAGTCCAGAACCCTAGATCTGAATGTAGATTTCAAACATTTTGCATTATATCAAGAACACTCCTCCTATTTCTTATACTGAATTAGATTCAAGCTAACATGCTTGTTTTTATACTTGTTATTGATGGATGTTTGTTTCGAAAAAAATAAAAAATAAAAAATAGAAAAATCACACACCCCCAGGCCCCCACTTGGAGCTGTAAAAACAGTCCAGTACAGTCTGCTTAACTATTTAGTCTGTTCCATTTCAACACACCAGGAAAAATTCCTTTTGTGTGTAAATAACTCATTCTGATTTAGCTCATATATCCATGGAGATCAGAGATTCCCATTCAAAAGTCTAGTGGATTGGAATTTATCTGGAGAGATGCCCTACCTTTTTTTGCTTTTACGTTCAGCCCTCGTGAGCTATGAACAATGTCCACTCACTTCCTTTTGTCTTCAGATGTGTGACGATGGGTCAGTTTTCTCCAGCCATCAAGAACACTGTAAGATAGAAACAACCCTGTATGAGTAATTACATATGGACACACTGTATTAATTATATTTCCTAGATTTTAATCAAGCTTGTAAGCCAAATGTATTGGATTTACTAAAGCATTTAACAAGATTACACTTAAATGTCTGACTTTTTCAGGCTTGTCTAATTTAAGGTATTCTATCTGTGTCATATTACTTAAAAAGAAGACTAATTCACAGGATATATTCAGTGTGCACCCTTATACCTCATACAGGGCTGAATTTGATTTTAAGCCTTTAACAGACAGTCTGTCTATCACACTGCATCAACACCATTAGACAGAAAATGCTGACGGATGCGGAAAGTAGGTTATTTCTTCATCTTTCTCAAAGGCAAACATTTGCTGCTCTTGCTTACTGTCATTCACACACTCTTTGCTCATGTCAGGGGGACATATTCTCTCTCTCTCTCTCTCTCTCTCTCTCACACACACATACACACCCACACACACCATTTCTGTTCACAATACCCCCCCTCCCCTTCTCCAACACATTCCAAAGGTCAAAGTCACATGAGGGCTTGAAGGACAGACAAGGCAACTCACTCTATCGCACTGCATGCGCATATAGAAAAACACAGTTTCACCTGGGTGATAATTTACTAAGCTTTAAGAGATACAGAGATATATTACAGATGTTGACAACACAAAGAAAAGTGAGTCAAAAGAGGAACAATAATGTATGGACTCAATTATATGCAAATATTTCTACTAATTAAACATTTCCTTAATAGGAAAACTAGGAAATTACTGTTTGGTGCAATTTGTTGCTGACAAATGCTATAATGAATAAAAAAGACATGTTAAAATGGGATTTAATTCAAAGTAAGTATAAGTTTGTAAGGATACTCAGTGTGATCATATGGAAGTGTCTTGAAAGGCTTGTGTAAAACAGGTATAATTAAATCAAATTAATGTATTTAGCACTTGCAAACAATGCTAAGATCAAGGAGCTTAAGTACTTAAGCCAGGCCCAAACGTACTCAACTTTGTGAATTTAGAGTAACGACCCAACAAGGGATCTTAGAAGAGATATGCAGAGGTGCGAATGGCAGATTGTTCTTGCAGACTGAACTGCAACAACCATCTGTGCCTTTTTTTAGATGAATGACTTTTTCATACTTTTACTGTTATTACTATAATATATGAAGAATGACTAATGTAATGTTAATATAAAAGATTTTGTGGATACAGGGGCTAAAAAAACTGATATGATAACAAATATCAATTAATAACTTTGCCTTTGCCAGGCCCAAAACGTTATAACCGAATACCAATAAATTATTGAAAACATGATATATAAAATATCAGGCTTATAATGAAAGCAAATCCTTTGCCAGATTTGTGCTATAGATCATGCCCAGAGACCCAAAGAGATTAGATTTCAGAAGGCAGTTTTGTTCTGCATATTGCTTTCATACAGAATGAACACTGCAGAGAAATACAGCCCACTAACATTATCAAGGGAGTAAAGAGAAAAAGTGGCACGGTGCCCAAGGTGAAGGAGACGTACGAGCCATCAGACCGAGATTTTCACAGCAGCCACATAAATGTGCTGTAAAACTTCTCACATCACTCATGAAGTGAAGTCACAAATCGACTGATTGCCTTATCTGAAGGCCAGTGTGTAAAACCAAGTCATGGCAGAGATATGAAACAAGGGTTATTAGCCTTCTTGTTTTTTGGCTAAAGCACACATGCAACGAGAGCATACAGCAAAGATTGCCAAAGCAAAAGGTGACATTGCCAAAGTGAATGGCGAAAGGTTAATGTCTAAAATTGGATTACTACTTCTTAAGAGCAAGGATTCCTATGTCAATCCCAGTCCTTTGGAAAACTGAACCTCAACCCGCACGTTAAGTGAATTTCTGAGTTTTGGAAGTAATATGCAGACTCCGCACTCCTGAACTAGGTAGAGATTTGTATAACTTGACCAATCAAGTACAGATCAGATTTATAACTTAAAAAACTTATGAATTAAACTTATGAGTTAGCCAATGAATTAAAGTCTATTTCAGTAGGTCAAAGTAGACCATGTGGCACTTGAGTGTCCTGAAAGTGCCTGCTAAATACATTAGACTATCATTCATTAAGTCCGCAACACAATCATGTGATTCTATACACCAAACACACACTTTTCATTGAATGTCAGTTTGCCTCATGAGGCTCTGACGTGGGTCTGGGTTTATTTTCGGACTACAAACTGAAGGCCAATGGGAAATGACCGATGTAGTGGGAAGGAACTGTACACATTATTATGGACTAAGGATTAGGACAACATGATCAAGGTCAGCACGCATCAACACACTGCTCCAGCCTATGCGGACTTTCTTCTTTACTTTACACACCGTGCCCCTGCTACATAACTACTGGAAGGAAGAGAAAAAAACCTAAAACAAAACAAAACATCTGGCACATTGTTATGAAGGACCTTTGGAATCTTGGATCTGATGTGACAAAGAAATATATATATATATACATATATATAAAGTAAACTTAGTCATGTTCTGGACACTATCATAATAAAAGATTAGATAGGTGCAGTGGATAGATCATTAGACACACCGTGTCACACTAAGTGTGTGATAGTGTTGTAAGATTGGAGTTAGGCTCGAGCTTATGAGCTATTTCTGCATCTCTTGTAAGATACTTACCATTACCAGCATTTGTGGAAAAAATATTGCTGAAGTCGATTTGGGTGACAAGGTGCAAGTCTCAGGAGTCGCGCAACATCGTCGCTTGTCCTCCAACAACACACTCCGAACACACACACGCACGAGCGCGCGCGCGCGCGCACCAACGTTATATCTTGAACGCGGCTCCGGGTGGCGATCAACTTTAATCTCTCAGCAGCATTCAGATTGGAGATCGAGACTACAGGTTACGCACGATAAAAAAAATAATCTGTCATGACACCTCGAGATCTTCAGTGCAGAGCAGGAGAAGGTGTGTTTAATCCAGTGCTTGTCCGCTGGAAGGCTTTCTGAGGTGCTTATAAAAGCGCTTTCGGTTGCCACTGGAAGCCTGAATCCTGTCTTCCGCTGATCCTTCCTTCTGCTTACGTCCGTCCCCCCCCCCTCACACACACATACACACACATACACACACACACTCTTTCTCCTCCCCTTTCTCTCTCCGTTACGTCCTTTTCCATGCCGCTTCTTCGTCATCAACGCCGCAACGCCGGAGAGAAACCCAAACGAGTCCAATGTCAGACACCGAGTGCACTATGGAGTGTCCAGAAGCCATTATTAGACACCCTGCCTAGTGCGCGTGTATAGGGAGCGACCTGGGATTCTCCCCCTGGCCTGCACTGAAGTCTGTCTGACTCACGAGTTAACATGCTTTTGATCTTGCAGCTTTTTTCCCCCTATGTTGCTTAAGTGGCAATGTTTCTATTTTCAGACTTTTAACAAGTCAAAAAAAAAAAGAAGAAAAAAAAGAGAGGAGATTTGGTAGTTTACAGATCTTTAAGACTGTAGACTCTAAGACAGCCTATTATTTCATTTTATTTGATCATGGATTTGAAGTCACTGTCAAGATATCTGTGCACACAGATCTAGGGTGATTAGAGTTACAAAGTAGCCTTATCACAATCAAGAGGCTATTTATGTTACAAAATGCTTAAAATGATATGTAATTGTGCGGTTAAACAAAATGAATGCGTGAGTTGTTCATATTTATCATATGCAACAAAAAAAAATCTTTTCAACTATCTTACAAATGGTCCAGTTTGTGTTATGCATGCTTCTGTGGGCTAGTAGGTGAGGTAGTGGTGTAATGCGGCAGAATGCGTTTGGCCTGGTTATAAATCCCGCATGGCTTTAGATGGCATGGAAAATTCTCGGTCTCGTGACACTGACCCAGCTCTGCTCTGCGGCCTTCCCCCGGTCAGCTGGCTCGACTGAAGCACCAGCAGCAGCTCACACGCTTCACTCCCTACAGAATGAGCAGACCAGAGGAAACAAGCCTGAAAGCCTCACCGGTAACTCGAACCGGAAACAAAGGCGCGTGCTGTCTGTTAGTGGGGGGAACAATGACCTCAGTGATCATGAGGGTTTGATGTAGAGGGGGAAAAAAAACCCAAACCTGATCTACTATTGCATAAATCATAAACATAAAAACTAAAAGATGAGTCATCTCTGGTTGTGCAGGAATACAGTAATAAAAGAGCTCTATATAGCCTACAGCGGAGGAACGCTGTGTTCCCGGTGTCATTGAGAATCTGCAAGCGACCTTGAATTCAAGGTCATTCCTTCCCCGACGCCGCATAGGCTATACACTGCATTTCAGCGGAAGTGCTCTGTGCTGCTGCATTATGCCCATTATAAACCATGTCACGACAAGAGATGCCTTTGAAGCATTTTTTTAAAACCAAATCCTTTGTGCAGTTCAACAATTTAACACAAACCAACGAATTACAGTTATGCTGTTTTTGCTCCTTTTTGGTTGCGTAAATTGTTATGACTTTGCTGGGAGGAGGTCATGCATCAGTCCTGCATGCCCGAGTCCTGACTGGGGTCATGACCCCAAGACAGGTGCAACTGTATAGGATACAAATACTAACCAAATAGTCACACATGGTCTACAGAGAACTGGAAGTCGGGCTGTAGTAGGCTACACTATCTAATTTCCTGTTTGTCTCCTGTAGCCTAATATAACACCCAGACATGTGCAGTAGAAGCCTACACAACCCATGCAGGCATGCTTTAAAACAAATCACAAGGTCTTGATGCTTGACGCTCTGTGCATGCCTGAGTAACTTCAACAACTTCAGTATAGCCTTAATTATTAGTCTATATATGAATATATGAAGGTGGTCTGTACATTGCGGAACTAGTGAGCTCAGCATATTTGTAGGCTAAACTATTCATAACCCTGTTATGTAGTATTATTGTAACTCAAAGCAGAATTTTATCACACTTTATGTGATGTTTTCGTCCTTGTTATGTCTCCATAGTCCTTTTTTTATACAGTCGTCAGCAAATCTCGCTAGTCATCAATAATTCCCAGGCTATAAATAGACTGAAGGTAAAGAGTAGGATACAAAAGCGCAGTATGTAATTTAGGCGACTGTGTGGCGCCCTCTAGTGGTCGAGTGTGCACTCGGCTCTGTCGGATGGTGGTGACGTCACCCCCTAGCGTCCTTGAGCACAAGGTCACACGTTTGAGAGGCTGAGACAGCTGAGGAGATACTAATGCATGTGGGCTAGCTCTGTTTGTATGCATAACGTCTTTCTGAGCTTTTCTGATCTCAGACTGTTTTTCTTATTACAGTAAAATAAAACCCATAAATATCTTATTGTGACCTTTTTTTTTTTTTTTTAAAAAAGAACGACAAAAAAAAAAAAAAAAACTGAGCAGGGAAATGGGCAAGTATGACATTCATCACTTCCACAATAAAAAAAAAATCATATTAAAAAAAAATAAAAACAACCATTCAATCAACTTAAACTTTCATTAAACTTATTGTGTACTGAACTTTATGCTGTACATGTGGCTTTTTGTTTCAGTTCACACATTGCACAGGTCTTTTGATATATTAGCCTATTTCTCTTTTTTTTCCTTTTCATGACCATTAATTGAAGTGATGAATAATACAAAATCTTGAACATATCAGATTTATAAACTTAACAAATCCCTGCTGCCCCAGAAAGATTATTCCTGGGAAAGAAAAGATGTCTGATTGCCCAGATTTACATTGATATTAAATATTACTATTGTATTTACTCCAGCAGAATGCATTTTGCAAAGCACACACACATTTTTAGAAGTCTTGGGCAGGCTCAAATTTAGAAATTCAAGCACATGCCTACACACACCCAGGCTCACATACAGACATGTGTACATATTATTAGCGATAATATGTAACTAATACTCATCTTCCAAAGTCTTTGATATTACCTATAGCTTGACAGATCACCCCAGCAGAGAGCTTAGAGAGAGAACACGACCATGCAGGCAGAGTGGAGCAGAATGGCGGCCATGTTGCTCTGTGCAGTGATTAGTAGAGGTCAAATGTGACAACAGAGTTGCAGAAATGTCCTTTGCAAAGTATAAGTCAGCCCTCAGGAGACAAAACAAGCTCTTGTGCATAGGACTGCATAACACATCACCTTCTAAACTAGTTCAGCTGTGACTTAAAGGTGGTGTTGTTTTCTACTAGACTTCTATAATGATATAATTATGAATATAATCAAAACGGTGGCAGATACTTTTGATTTGCAATACTGCAATGTGTTTATTTGGGTAGGGTTTTTTTTTAGCTTTATGTTTATTTTTTTCCAATCCAGAAATAGCAGTCAGAACAGTGTAGCTCAGTTCTACAGCTTTTTCCTACAAATCAATTCATGAGACCTATGTAGCTTAAGAAAAAGATGGGTTGGTTAAAAGAAAAGCTTGTCAGAGACTTTTAATTGCAATTTGCCTTCTAGGCAGCAGAGAAGTCTAAAAATGACAAACTGCTTCTTTAAGCGTCGAGCCGTTTTATTTGTGGGCACTCAAGAGCAGCACGTAATTCTTTATGCTCAACAATAATTCAACTGGAGCAGTGGAACATTGCTATACAAGCAAACGTGTAACTTGTTTTGTTTTATTTAGCGGTGCACATTTATGTGAACATTTTGTGGCAGCATTTCAGTCATAGTGTTGTGAGAGGTCTGTCACAAACACAATTTTGGATGTTGTTATATAAGAGTGGGCTCTGATGCAAAGCATGGTACAATTATATCATCTGTACTCCACATTGCAGATAATGGCTGATAGTGTGATCTTGTTTGCCTACTGGTGCTCTCTCAGGCCTCATTCCAAATGAAGTTTCGTTTTAGGATCATATATCCGTCATCTAACATTAGCCTTTTCTGTGTGGTGTAAATCATGATCATTGCTGATAAACATGCTTCTCCACTGGTGAAAGAGCTTTAGGTCATGAGTTTATGAGAGAGTCTTATTTACACTGATTCACTTAAAGCTCAAAATGTTGGCTACTAGTTATACCATGGGTTACCAGTTCATTAGGTACACATCTAACTTCACACAAACATTTATTATTTTGTCAATTATTCTTCCCAGTGTTTTTGTGCAATTTGGTAACCTGCTAATTCCCACTCACCAGCCGTCTCCCCATTATCATACAACAGCCTGAACCTATGAGGAGTAGGAAAAAATGTTGCCTGGGCAGACAAATCCATGTTCTTCTTGCATCAGAATTTGGCACAAGGAAAAACAGCTTAAATCCATGGAATCATCCTGTTTGGTGTAAAGCCAGTAGTGGAAGTATGATGATGTGGGAAAAGTTCTCCTGGCACACAATAGGCTCTTGATATCCATTGAAGAATGTTTGAATGTTTCAGAAGAATATCTGAAAGTAATTCTGGACAACTCTGAACATTTGTAGCTACATTTCATCTGCATTCTGATGGATGCTTTCAGCATGATAATACACCATGTCACAGAGCTGTATTTATGTTGCAACTCAAATTACATCTACAGTATGTATCATAATATTTCGGTCTATGTCACACAAATAACAGAGGTTTTATTTTCTATTTTTATTTCAAGTCCATAAAAATTCAATATAGGAATGAAAATAAGGTCAATTGAAATGAATGAAACAATTTCCCAAATAGATTTTTTTAGATACTGAGGAACTATTATAACTGTATTTCCAGGATTAATTTACTACATGCTATACTAAAAGTGTTGAAACAGATTATAGAACATGACGCTGAGTTTGTATTGCTTCCTTCGGCCTGCATAATCCTAGTGCAAGCATCTTTGTGATGAAGCAGAAAGGACTGTTCACAAGAAGTCCAATTTCAGCACAGCATACTCATTTCTGTGTGGTACAACATGCTTGCACTAACACATCTAAACTGTTGTCGAATACTGTCTGGAGGCCAAAGGAAGTTGATTCAGTGCAGAATGCACAGTGTGAATAGGTGGGCAGGTGCAGAGGCAAACAGCAGGTATCTCTGGATGTGTCAGGCCTTGTTTATCACAAAGCTATTCAAGCTAAGCTTCTGCATGGTACGTATACACACACACACACACACACACACACACACACACACACACACACACACACACACACACACACACACACACACACAGCTACCACTATGTCTGCATCAGCTGGAACCATAGAGCAAAAGATGAACACTACAAACCAAAAGACATGTACAGAGCAAACCATTTTATTACAGGAAATACGACCGCTCAGCAGGTTTTTTTATTCTGATGAAAAATGATATTATTTTTAATTGATCAGAAATTTCCGAAAGAAGGACACCAGCAACCTGAACATCCATACCTACAGTTCTGTCATGCATTATGGACAGTTAAAATGTAAACATTTTTTTCCTTATATAAAACCATGCTGTTTAAAGATGATAAAGTGCATTCTCCTTCGAACCAGTCGCCTAGTATAAGATCCTCTGTTTAAGCTACCTTGACTAACCAGAGAAGGACACAAGCATTACAATTCCTGACTCCTCAGTGCTGATTGGATACAGACGGAGTCAAAAGTCAACATTCAGAGGATCAACAAGCTTGATCGTATAATGAATATATACTGGAAGCACAAATTGATTATTACTATGAAAAAAAAATCATACATTCTTAAAAAAAAATCACTGAATTAAACAAAACTTGTGAAATCAATTCAATTAAACAATTCTTCTGTATTTATGTGAAACAGCTAGAAAAGAGACTGAGGCACAGCAGTGTAGGCTTATTGTGTTCTAATACTGATGCAATAATCTTCCAGTTTGCTAGACTTTCATGTAAATGTCTAGTTTAATGAATAAATAATGATTTGCATGTTTTGTCCTGAGGTAAATCTTCAGGAAGCCTGTGGAATTATATGAATTTCTGCATATATGGCTCCTAATGTGATCTAATGATTATTGTCAAAACTATACATCAAGTAGAAAAAATAAAACAATAGAGCATGCTGTTATAGGAAAATAATCAATGACAAGGTGGCGTGATGCATTACCGCTGTAAAGTCAGTCATTCTCCTATAACAGCATGTGTTTTATTTCTCTTATACATCAGGCACTAACACTATTTTATTTTATTTATTTCTTTTTAAAAAAAATTTTTTTTATAAGAATTGAAAGTTTTATCCATTATAGTTGTATAATGTTGTGGAACATCTTAATAGCTTATGTTATAACAGTCACTTTAAACAGTCATTCCTTCGCAATCGCAAATCGCAAAGCCGTCCATCCTGAAGCCAACTTATACAACTTAAAGTTACAGCTTTATTTCAAATTCGCTTCCAAAGAATGCTCACAAAAAAGAAAATGCTAGAAATTCCTTCCAAAATAAAATGCTAAATAAACATCTTTTAGAAAAACTATATCAGCAATTATACCCGTTTTTATACCTTTTATGTCAAGCATCCACCATAGAAGCCCCAGTGCAAGTAGTTACTATAGAAATGATAACAGAATGAGTGGATTAATGGAAATGAATCAGGGCTTCTGACCAAACAGAATCAAGACATCAACAGTGCTGTGGTCAAAATGAATCACACTGCTTCATACATAAATGAAAGTGTGAATTCTTGCATATTTTTGGGCATCCTTGTTCAAACAGCCTTCTATAGATTGCACAGCTTTTCAGTAGGATTGAAATATTGGTCGTTTGAAAAGAAAGACAGACTTTACTCTCATTAATCATATACACAGTTACATAGTCAGCTTTTTATCTCTGTATTTCCAAGCTGCAGTCAGTGCTCAGGGTCAGCCATGGTACAGTGCCTCCGCAGTGCAGCTTTGCCATGCTGGGATGAAGGCTTTGTATTGGTATGATATTTGCAATGTGTTTTGTACAAGTAACATTATGTGTACATACTCCAAATGATCCAAAATTATCCATATACAGAAGAGGTTTTCAGTGAAGCTTAGCATTTTTCCCCATGGTGTACTCTGTGGGCTGATGGAAGCACAAGAAATCCCTTTGAAAACTTTAACCATGTTTTCTTTGGGGTCCTCTGACATCCTATTGAATTGAACTGTTTTTTTTTTGGCAAGGCTGTTCAATCACACACCTACAGTCAGTGACGCCACATGAACTGTAGTTACCCATTACGTTGGAGGTTTACATACTTCTTCATCAGTAACGTTGGCTTCTCAAAGTGCACAATAAGATGTGATGATGTAAAATTTTTAGTGTAATCTGTTCTTATGGATTATTGGGATTTTTTTAGATCACATTTTAGGAGTGTTCAAATTATAAATACAGACAATTCCAGGGGGCAAAGCTTACAATGAGCTTATAAACTGTAGCAACTAGATAATAAAAGCAGAAAGCCTGAGATAATGGGGTTAAACAAAGATGCCAATAAATCAATAACCTCTTTAACTTCCATACAAATGGACTCTCTGTCAGATATACACAGTATTTAGATTCATTTTATAACAAGTTCCAAAATGTAATCACTGATAACTGCAGTCATCTTTTCCTGGGTCCATTTTAAAAACGATCAAATGGAAAATGAAAAGCATGATATGATTAAATGAAAGGCACAAATGAAAAGGCACAAGGGCCAAAGTCCTGGGTCAGTAAGAGGCATCAGAATGCAACGTCAGAGAAAGTTCGGGTGTGCAGTACAGTTAAATCAGTTTAATTAAAGGAGACATATTGCACATACATTTGGGTGTCTGGAGTGTCTACCAGCTCACAATCTCTGAAATATGACAAGTCAGTCAGTTTCTTTTGGGCTACCTGGAACAGAAAAATGTGATTCAAAAAGCCGTTCATATTTGGCTCCCCTTCTTATGTCAAGAGCGGAGCTCATGAGAATTATACCACCCCCAATCTGAGTATTTCCACCCACGGCTTGAGAACTACCATTTTTTGCTTGCAAGCACTGGATCCGCTATCATTATGTTGAAGCAAGCTAAGCAGGGGAACGTTTGATCCCCCAGCCTCAGAAGACAGAGCAGCTGAGTGTATTGAATTGATTTTTTATGGCAACGTCCTATGTCAGTCAGAAAATCCTGTTTGTGTGAGATAATTACTTTTTGTCTGACTGCTTTACCAACCTGGACCAGTACAACACAGGACTGGCAATGAAATTGTTATCGAAAGAGGGATCAATACCAACTGTCAGTGGCAAAACTGAAGGAAAATATAATTTAAAAGTATTTAACAAATAATTGTTGTGTATTTCTTTGCTGTTTAGCACCAGCTAATGCTAACAGCTGTGATAACATACTGTATGTATGCAAATTTTCTAGAAAGTTCTTAGCGTTACTTGCTGCAGAATCCACAATAATGTTAACGATATTAATTTGTTAGTTGAATGTCTGTTTAACGTGTGAGTAAAATAAGAGAATGAATGGGTGTAGGGGTTAGAAATGTTAGCATGTTGTTGTGCTAGGGGAACATGTGCTTTATATCCATCTGTAATTTGGCAAAAAGGGCACACCCGATGTGTGGGTATGTATGTTAGTATATGTGTCGCTGCTAGAATGAGCAGAGACCTGACCTCAGAGCAAACTGAGTGTTATATAGCTGCAGCTAGAGCAATTGCTAATATAATTCGGATCCGGAGGCACATCTAACTTGCTGTGCCACCTATTGAACTGTGCATGCAGGCTTCTAGTTGCCATGGTAGCGCAAACCGTACTCGCATCGGCAGACCCTGTGGAAAAGGGGGCTGGAGTGAGCAGTGGCTCGTTATCATTTAAACGAACAGGCACTCAAACCAGCCGTTCTGAAGAGGGCTGTTTAATCAGGGACTATAATGCATTATCCTTGTGATATTTTGACCAAAGCATATCACAGACATTTCATTAAGACCTCAGGGCAGTGGGTCAACTTGTGGAAATGGGGTATAATATGTCTCCTTTAAGAATCATTGTAAAGAGCACAAAAGCAGGCTGAAGGCCACCATGACAAGAGCTGGATGTGCTCTTACATATACTTATACATATCTTACAGGCAATCCTGCTGCAGCTCCAAGAACAGCCAGCAGATGGCGCTAAGAGCTTTGTTTTGGTGTCTGTGTGGCCGATATCCCACTCGGAGTCATCAGTCTTTCTCACATGCTGACAAAAAATGTGGAAGTGTAAACCAGTGAATTCTTTCCAAATGTCCCTAAAGACACTTCTGAGGGAGCACCTTTCCCTCGCATTGGACACCTGCTAGTTAAGGCTGTGGTGAAGCGGGTGGAGTGTTATTAGGTGGTGTTATAAGAATTCCTCCATTGGGTGCTATATGCTGATGCTTGGATGGGCTAGTTTTGGGTGTTTTCTTTCTTGCTGGTCTCCTGTGACGTCTCCTTTTAGCCATCTTCTTGGAATCAGGCCTGTCCAGGAGCGGGTTACAGTGAAGCTTGCCACTAACAGCATCTGAGGACTCATCAATATAGGCTAGATTTTCTCCAAAGTAATCCAATGGTTGCGAGAATGTGGGGTCTGTTATGTCTTTCCTCCTGACCATGTCTGGCACCTGCTCCACCTGTGTTATCTCTGAGCTCGTCTCAGATTCCGAGTCTGATTCATTCGATGTATATGAGTATGAGGAGGATCCAGATTCGGATTGGCTGTCATAATATCCGTCTTCACGTCTGCCGTTTTCTCCTGGACCGACATTGCCTGGAACACTTCGACTAGTTCCATGACTGTGGCGACCATGGCGACGTTTTCGCCGCCGACGCTTAAACGGGTCATCCAGTTTGCCAGAGATGCGGAAGTCCACTGACATGTTCTGGATGTTCTGGGTCCAATCAGTGGCATGTGCTCTGAGCCCTTCCATCTGGGAAAGCGGAACAGATTTACAGATGCAGTATTTTTATTTTATGAAGACAGTAAACAATATAGCACTAGGCAAAATGACTCTTGGTTTGGAGTCAGATTGCTCTAGAAGAAGTTCAGTGTGTGTGGTTAACTCAATCTGTGGTACATACTGACATAAGATCAATGATCTACCATATGTACCAAAGTTGTAGGGTGCCAGTGAGTGAAAAGAAATTTAATTTGTTTCCATTTAATTATATATTATGTCCTGGCAAGTAAAAAATATGACTTGCGTATAGGAAACTATGCTGATATTTGACAGATTTATAGAATGCCATGCATAAATATTAACCCCCTATTGAACTTTTACGCATTTTGTAGTCATACTCCCTATAACTGAAATGAAATTAATTGGGATTATACAGCATGAATTTACAAAAATTGCCCATAATTTAGAGACTGGGAAAATATAAATAATTTGCAAATATATTTATTAATAAGTTAAAGTAAAAAGTTGAACAATGCAAAAGTATTTACCCCTGTTGACGTAAAAGCCCTGAATTTATTTTGGTGCAACCAGTTTTTATTAAACATTGAATGTCACATAATTAGTTGAATGGAGTCACTCAGTGTGCAATTAAAGTGTCATCCATCCATCATCTATACTGCTTATCCATTAAGGGTTGCAGGGTATCTGGAGCCAATCCCTGCTGACTTTGAGAAAGAGGTGGGGAACACCCTAGGCAGGTCGTCAATCTAACACAGGGCTGATACAGAGATGAACAACTAATCACAGTGACGGGTAAATTAGAGTAGTTAGTTGATCTAATCTGCACGTCTTTGGGCGGAAACCAGAGTGCCCAAAGGAAACCCAGGTAGGCACAGAGAGAACATACAAACACCAGCCATGAGGGTCAAACCCAGAACCTTCTTGCAGTGCTAACCAGTGCACCACTGTGCCACCCATTAAAGTTACAAATGTTCTCAATATGAATACACAGTATCATGAAGACTAAGGAGCTATCAAAACATGTCTAGGAAAAAGAATCAATCAGGGTTTGGTTGTAAACAATATCTCAATATTCTGGAGCACCATGAAATCAATTAATAAAAATAGAAAGAATGCAGGTATGTAATTGCAAAAAGGTGTCAATACATGGCACTAGTTTTGTCTTTAACTTACCTCAGCACGGGTTTTTCTGGACAGGACTCGTAGCCAGTTCCCAATCATGGTGAGGATGGAGGCAAAGTAAGCCAATCCAAGCAAAATCCAGAACCACACCAGAGGTTTATACCAGTGGTCTGTGCCCTCAGCCCCTCTATCACCTAAGCAAAAGGTTTAAAGTAATTAAATGACTTATTTACCATTTTTTTATTTACTTATTTAGGCTAAATATGCTAACAGCTGACCAATGTAGACAGAGCTGTGGATAATCACACATTCCTCCAGAGGGAAATAAAGCCATGGTTATATAAATCGCCAGCACGGGTTTGTTTCGATAAACTTTCATGGGGTAGGACCACAGTAAAAATGACATAGTCTCAAAAAATTCAGTTCTATCACAATTACCTCATAGTCTCGGCTACAATTTAGAGAATTTTTAAGGTAACCTTGTAGTAAGCAGTTGAGAATCGACAACAGAGAGCCATCCAGCATACAGTCTAGCAGCTCATTCTGAGCAGCCGGAGATTACAGTAAAAATAAATAATAATAAATAAACAAATAAAAAACACAAAAGATTTGAAACTAGCCCAAAATATTCAGGCACTGGAAAATTGAAAAATTCGTTCTTCTTTTTCCATAGTATTTGCTTGTTAAATAAAGGCACCTTCATGCACACACATTTCTGATCCACAGACACTCCACAATCCCTCTTTCCATTTTACAATCATTGTATTATATTGAATCTTATAATAGAAATTTGTACATAATTGACACACTGTCTTCACATATACTTTGCCTTTGTTTGTAAAAATATATTACATATGATTCCAATTATTTGTTGTAAAACTATAGGAAGGGCTTGGTAGCAGCAGTGCATTTTGAAGCTAACCCCTGGCAAAGCTATCAATAACTGTCCTGCCTGCTGCCACAATTATAGCAGTATTACTTTACAAAGCAACAATGGCTACTTCCACTCCTCACTCTTACAATAGCATTATAATAATATTAGGTGAACCATTATGCATGATTTTTGAAGATAAACTTTAGGATTGTAAAGTAAAAAGAAAAAATGAGAGAATGGTTATTTTATATTCCCTGACACACTTATCTGCTGTTTTATATATACATGTTTTCTATATATATATATAGTTTTTCATTTCACGGAAGTAATATGGATGTATTAATGAGTTAAATCAGCTTTGAAGTATACCTGCTACATAATCCCCAAAACCCACAGTGGTGAGAGTGATGACTACAAAGTAGGCAGATTCCAGCATGGACCAATCCTCCACATTCTTGAAGACCAGTGTGGGCACAAAGACAAAGAGTATGCAGCCCAGCAGGATGGACAGCACAGCGGAGATTACGCGAACAATAGTGGGACTCACTTTCCATTTCTGTCAGCATCAGTATAGGAACAAGAAATTACAGAAAGTTAGGAGGCAAATTTGAAAGGTACAAACATAAATGTTTTAAGAGTAGCCAGAAAAGTAGTTTTAGAGTAGCCAGAAAGATAGTTTGTAATGAAATACATCCCAGTGTAAAGGTGAATCTAGAAAGTGATGTTTATTATTAATATCATCATCATCTTCATCATCATCATCTCAGTCTCTCACCAAGAAGAGCATCTCTATTTTAGCAATAGCATTCCTCAGCCCAGTTCCTAAATGGTCCCCTACACCGGCTAGCAGGAATCCAAACATGGGGATCCCCACCAGGGCGTAGCAGATACAGAACAGCTGTCCCCACTCTGTCTTTGGGGAGATATTCCCATAACCTGGAGCCCACAGGAAAACGCTATGTGATTTGAGGCTTTGATATTTATAGAGAACTTGCAGGGTGAACAATCCATACAATGCATGAAGCAGGCCAATGCCTTGGAGTTGAAAGGGAGCAGGGCTCATGCAGCATTATAGAAATGCCATACCAATGGTGGTGATGATAGTGCCAGAGAAGAAGAAAGCACTCGCAAGGTCCCAGCTGCTGGTGAATGTGTCATTGTTCTTTGGGTCGATACCGGCCCCCATGGCATCTGTAACCTTCTGCAAAGACATAAAGAATAATAGTTTAGATGGCTGGTATGTTTAGACAGCAACCAAGTACACACCAGGCTGGCATTCCTTCCACTTGCTCAGATTACTGTGTATAAGGTATCATTGTGTAACCATGTGCTGAAATTGTAGCAAAGAATCTATCAAGTTTTATTTTTTCATTTTTCCAATTGGCTAAGGACAAAAGCCATGGATGTAACAATGAGAGTTGACTACCAATTTAAACTGAACATAACATAGGGCAGTGGTAGATCAGTGGTTAAGACATTGGCCTAGTTATCAGAAGGTTGTGAGTTCAAATTTCAGCACTGTCAAGCTTAAAGCACCCTTAACCCTCAACTGCTCAGTTGTATAAATGAGATATATGTAAGTCGCTCTGGATAAGGGCGTCTGCCAAATGATGTAAATGTAAAAAAAAAATAACAGCAGATTATTCTGCTCTATACACTGTTTATGTAAAGCCACCATGCATTTATGTGTATTGGCCATTTTATTAGATAGACCTGATATAAAGCACTTTTGTAATTGAAAATTAAAACCACAACACTGATACAAATATTATGTGATCAGTGGTGTTTCTTTGGTGGTCCTTTTCCACTGATGAACAGCATATATGGGGCTAACCTATATTTTAGATTTACCTGTTAAAATGAATAGTAATTACATATAGCTACAAGCTGTGGGTATCTGATAAATTGGTGGCCCATTGTATTTGAACTTATTCATACTGTTCATAAACTTTTAATTTTCCTTAAAATCATCAAAGCATGATATTATTACCTCCTCTCATGTACTGTATGAACACATGTTTGATGATGAGGTGAAAATGTTTTCACATAAAGGAGAGCTGTATTCATTTGAACTGGAATATAGCAAATGTATTTGTTGCTAAGCGTTAGACCTCATTTTATTACATTTTGAAGCGTTGGCTTTCTCAGACTGATTTTCTGGCTGGTTCCTGATTTGGACAGTTGCCGCTCAAATGATTTTTTCTCTAATGAAATTCTCCTGGATGTTTGGAAGCAAAATGAGCAAACTGGTCAGGAAAATATATTCTTATTGTGCCAATGTTCTGCCATCTTGTAGAACATATCTTTTCATTATGAATTATGGGACAAGACAAGACAATGTCTAACCATTTTGGCAGTTTTTGTGTTCAGCTGCAGGGAGGAGCAATGACACGCAGAACCGGTTCAATTCAATTCAATTATGTGAAATGTGCATTGTTAAAATGACACTAATAGCCCAACTGTTGACAAATATTATTTCACTGCATTAGCAGTAAGTTAGGGTTTCTAATATGCATAGCGTTTCATGGAAATTCATGCAGGTTAAAGTTTAGGTTGTATATACTTGTATAAAACCGTTCATTTGACAATATACCTCCTCAAACAAATTCAGAAATAACTCTCTCCTGAATAAAATGTATTTTTGACCTTTACTGTATAGGAGTATTCCATAAAGGACAGAAGGCACTCTTAGAGCAAGTACATCAACGTTCTTAATTTAATAGGAATAACTGGTTTTTCTATTTCCTGTACCTCTATCAGTGCTTGGAGGATATCAGGGCTCACACAAGTATAATTGTCCAGAAATTCCCGTCGTGTTCTCAGAAGATCGTTGTGGATTCCTTGTTCATATGGGACCTCTAGGTAGTGGAACACCAGTGCTCCCATGACCAGGTAGACCAGCACAGCTGTCAGGATGCATAGTAGTGTGGAGCAGCGCATGGCTGTTCGTCCGTTCAGGTCCAAGGCCAACTGCTTCCTACCCTTGCTGCCAGTGCTGCTCCTGTCTGTATCAAGCCTGAGCCAGAAACAACAACACATTCAAAAGCAAATCCTGTAGAGTGCAAAACCTTTTAGTTTTTTTAGTTATATCATCAGATTGGTCAGTCAATAATGACTGATAGCCCAATTAGCTTTCTAATGTGTTTTTATTTCAAACTCAATAGAAGTGATTCAATACAGGATAGCAGAGTCGACTAATAATGGCCAGAACAATTCATTTGAGTATTTCATTGACACACAAAGATGGATCATGGAACAGACAAAATCTCAGAGCTTAGGTTTCAATACCCAAACCCACGCCTGTCTGCATAAATTTTAGACTGATATTATACGGACTAAAAAAGAAAATTAAGCCTTCTATGTCTTATGTCTATTTGTAGTCTTGACACTAGATTTCTATAGTGTTTATTCATGGGCATTATTCTTATTACAGCTTTAACATACTTGATTAGTATTTTAAAGGATTATAGTATTTGTACTTTGTTACTATACTATACTATAAGTATTGTTTTGCTGCATTTATGCTTTATTTGAGTATTATTAAAATATATATAAAATGTATGCTTACTTAAATATATTCGCAATTCACAATTTGCAGTAAAAAAAAAATACCTAGATGGCATGGTGGTGTAGTGGTTAGCACTGCTGCCTCACAGCAAGAAGGTCCTGAGTTTGGTCGACCAGCGTGCCTTTCTATGTGGAGTTTGCACGTTCTCCCTGTGTGCTGTGCCTGTGTGGGTTTCCTCAAACAGTCCAGGGACATGCAGATTGGGTTAACTGGCTACTCTAAATTTCCCAAAGGTGTAAATGGTCTTCACTTTCTGATTTATACCTTTAAATTTCTTGTTACAAATCACAAAGTTCTCTTTCTTATTAAGCCAATGACTGTATGCTATATATCAGCTGGCTTCTTCTAATTTTATTTACATTTCAGTTTAAAGCTTCAGTGTTCAGTGTTCAACAGTGTCCAATGGTGTCAATTGGTCATCTGCTGTGACACAATGGAGTTATAGCTATAGCTACCCATGTACATCTGAATATGGATAAGCCACTGGACTGCAGTGTGGAGCCTGATGATGTGCTCAGCATCCCTGGTCCTACCTTGGAAAAATGTTTCAATATGCTGGAGTAAGAAAAGACTTGTTTAAAATGGGGTGTCTCATGTTCCTGTTTAAAAGGCATACATGCTGAGGAAGTTTTGCTAATTTACTAACAAGTTAACAAGGCTACATGGAAGTCAGTTGATGGGGTAGTTCCATTCATCCATCCATTCATCCATTATCAGTATCAGATAGGGTCACAGGGGAAGTTGGAGCCAATCCCAGTTGACTTCAGGTGAAAGGCAGGGTACACCCTGGGCAGGTCACCAATCTATTGCAAGGATAACAAAGAGACAAACAGCTATTTATACCAATGACAATTTTAGAGTAGTCAGCTGACCTAACCGTAATGTATTTGGACTGTCGGAGGAAACTGGGGCTCCCAGAGGAAACCCACGCAGGCACGGGAAGAACGTGCAACCTCCAGACAGAAAAGCCCCAGTAGGCTGGCAGGTTCGAACTCGGAACCTTCTTGCTGTGAGGCTACAGTGCTAATCACTGCAACACCATGATGGGGCAGTTAACAAACGTTCATGTGAAATATGCATTTTAGTATAGCACTTTCATGAATTGATTTGTTAATTAGGCAAAAATCTGACAAATCTGTATAATTCAAGCCATATAGATGAGACAAATGTTTAGTTAAAAATGTGTTACCAATGTAGAATTGCATGTGGCATAATCCCAGTGCCTTTATTCATCTGTTAATGTTGTTGATTTGGATTTGCCCTTAGACTTTTTTCACAACTAAGTTTTGAGTCCTTCAAATTTTTTTTCTTTACTCAATAGAGATTACAATGAAAAGGCTGTAATGTTGTATGTACCTGTCTCTTCCGTTTTTTATTTTCTGTGTTCTCCAGCTGTTTTTGTGGCTGAGGATGGAATCTCTGGAGCCGTAACTGACAGGGAAATCCTCACAGTCAGACCGAGCAGACACTAATGACAAAGGAATAAAGATACGCCTAAAAGTTTGCGTGTTTATGAAACACTGGCATGAAATTGTAAAACCTTTTCATGAAATACACTGGAAACAATTTGCACTATAATCCCACCTTGTACCCCACCTCATGTATGGCTGGCAATAAAGCTGTGTATTTTTGTCTTTTCATTCGTTGTCAGGTGGCTCTAAGGCAGTAGTACAGGGTGTGTTTGGCAGCTCTTTAGAGAGTCATGTTTTGGAAAGCATTGTGCAGGAACAACAGTGGATGCACCTGTGATAAGTTGTAAAGTATATGAACCATATGCCATTCACCAGAAGCCACTGGGAAAAGTGAACTATTCCGTAGAAAAAGAAAATGTTTCAGCAGCTCTGGAGTGAGACAGAAGAGGCATGCAACGGTAATCGATCGTGCAGTGACGGAAAAGTCACGTCAGCTCTGCATAACTAATCACCCACAGCGCTAAGAAATGGAATAGCATTTTAACAGCTTAACAACTCCAGGTCCATAAAGGAATACGTTCAGGGTTAATGGAATGGTCTGTCACTGGGGCACGGCATATCTTGGTTGAGTGATGATGTTGATATTACTAAGGTTGCACAAATAAATGATCTGACCACCCACAAGTTGTAATTAGATTTTATAGAGGGGCGAAGATTTAAGTGGTAAGCCTATACCCGAAGGATGATACTGAGAATGGTGTGTAGTGGTCTGTCTGTTGCTGTGTGTGCATACGTGTGTGTGGGTGCGAAGGTCTAGATGCCAGGGGTGGAGGAACACATTTGTGTGACAGTTTAATAGGCTTGAGCTAATTCAGATAGCGGGAGTTCCTGCTGACACTACAGCTGCAAGATCGACATTAAAACCTGAACTGCATTATACAAAAGCGAGTATACACATCATTTTAATGCACAGATCCCATTACCCCAAGTGGTATTTTAATATCTCTATGGAATCATGCTCGAGGGCTATATTGATGTGTTTGCTCACAAGTTCATATCTGCACACATTTGTTATTAAGTGGTGTAAAAGCAACAATGAAAACAATATAGTTTGCACATGTTCACCCATGCAGCTCCATGACCATGCATGTCCAACTCTGATGCACAGCATATAAAGTGATCTAAAGTATGACATACATGCACAGTTACAAGCAAAACAGTTGCACACTTTGCAAGCAAATTTTATCCATGATGTGACTATTCCAGCCTAGTGTACACATGAACTATTTCACTTAATACACATCCATGCATGTAAACACTCACACCAAGAAACTCACGTCTGTGTCCATCTCCTACCTCAGAGTCAATGGTCCAAGAAATTCAAAGAGGCAAGCACAAACTGTAGGACTCTATCCAGATGCGTGCGTGTTGTAGGGTGTGTGTGTCTGAGAGAGACTTTGCTGAGTGCCCAAGAAATAAAAAGATACTCAATCAAATTGCCTCTAAGTTTTAAGAGTGGTGCACCAAGTGTGTTTCCACGAAAGAAGGCGGGCCAGACAGGGAATGAGAGAGGGAAGAAATGAATAGGTGCTGCTGCTGTGAGGGCGAAAGAGAGAGACACAAAGAACGAGAGAGCAAGAGAGAGAGATAAAGGGAGGGGTCGATGCAGATATTCTCAGCCTGAGTGAGCTAACTGCTTATCGTACTTTATGTCTTGCTTTCTTTCTCCTTTCACCATTTCACATTTCACTGCTTCTCCAGCCGACATAGTCAGTGTGGTTTTGGAGATGAAATATTTACTAAGAAGGAAACAGGGACCAGCCATCCCTTTTACAATCTGTTAAACCTGCACTCCGTCAAGGCACACACAATTAACTTGGGACTCATGACTCATGAATCTCACTAAACTGATAAATAGAGGATATTTGTCATTACTGTATATGGATAAGGATCATCCTATATAACAACAGTATTTCATATGAAGATAAAATTATATACTTATATATAATATTATATACTTAACTCTTATTATAACATTTACTGGTTGAAGTTTTAAAGACTTAAAATGTATGAATGGAAAACAAACGTAAATATTTAAAACACATGAATAGTGTGGAAAACATAATGAGGAAATAAATGCAATGTAAAATAAATACGTTTTATAGACGGTTTAGACGGAATTTCAAAATGTGACATCTATGTATGAGCAAGTATAGAAAAACATTCTGTATGCTTTTTAAAATAACATTATTTTCCAATATAAGTAATGAAAACATACAAGTAATATCATAATGTCTGGTTTAAAATAATGTAACATTATTTTATTAGTATTATGATTATTTATTTATCCCATCTTAAAAAGGATTAATAGGGATAGTTAAAACTGTTTCCTAAAATATGAAAATAAGTAAATAAAAACAAAATAAGTAAATAGATAGATAGATAGATAGATATATAGAAAGAGAAAGAAAGAAAGAAAGAAAGAAAGAAAGAAAGGCTTAAAAATTAGAATTTAAACACTTAGAGGGACATAAGAGGGACAAATATACTGTTTAAAGTTCTAGATTTTACTTTTTCTTTCCTGTTTGAGCATATAGTCTCCATTTAAAAAAATCATTCATAAACACACTGGTAATTTTAGTAATAAACCATGCTTGATCAATAATACCTACTCTAAAGTTTAAAGCACCTTTACCTCACCTTATAGATTCTCTATCCCCCCTCTGTCACTATGTTTGTCTCTTTATATAACATATGGGTTTACAGTTTATGAGTATGTAGCAGTGTTACATTCAACTCAACACACCCATGGGAGCTTTGCACCAGAGATGTTGCAGTAATGACAGGCGTAAATCCATAAATTAAGAGTCATATTGCAATCAGCTCCATACTGATCTAAGCATATCAGTATTAGCTCTCTGATTTGAAAGCCATCTGGTACATTGACATGGCCATGGGCCACAACACCCGGGTCTGTGGTAGCTCAGTGGTTAAGATGTTGGACTAGTGATTGGAAGGTTGTGAGTTCAAATCCCAGCACTACCAAGCTGCCATTGCTGGGCCCTTGAGCAAGGCCCTTAACCTTCACTGCTCACTTGTATAAAAATAAGATGTATGTAAGTCGCTCTGGATAAGGGCGTCTGCAAAATGATATAAATGTAAATGTAAACACCTTCCCTGCAGACTGTCTAAATGCTGTCATTCTTAGGTTGACAGACAGCTGTTGCAAGCAAGCCTTAAATTTATACAAAAAATTTTTTAAAAATAAAGTTATTATTCATAAAGCGTCCTAAAATAAATATAAACCAAAAAGGCGAATGTGACGTCTTCATGTACATACTAGAACAACATTCATTTCAGCCATTTCCTGCCTTCTGATGTCATCATTGTGCACCTTTCAGCTGCCATAATCTTGAGCTAAATAAGTTTAATCATTTACCTTGGAAAATTTCATCACAAAAAAAAAAAAACTCCAGATGAACCAGTTGGTTTCCAGACAGGAAATCTAATGTGTAGTTCCATATTTTGTTTGTTGTTTTTGGGTTAGATAGATTTTTTAAAAAGATGTAAAGCATTGTGTAGCTTCACATTCAGTTCATAAAAATGACCAAAAACTTTTGCATTTCTTTTGTCATTTTTTAAACAAGTTCTCTCTATACTTTTTATTTGTAGCTATCAAATCAGCTAAGCTAGGAATTTCAGTGCTAATGTTAGCCATCTATACACAGCAAACTGGCCAAATAAGAGTTCTAGTTTGGGCTTAAATTAGTTACATTACATTCAGCTATATATGGTCAATGTTTCAACATTTTCAACAAAAGTCCTGGTTTGAGTATTTCAGAAACAAACTGATTTCCTGGGCAACAGGCACTAGAGTTTACACAGAGTGTTGTAAAAAAAACAAAAAACACTGTACCCACTGTGTGCACTGTAACCTCAGATTCCTCTTCTTGGCTGACAGGTGCCAGATGTGTCTTTTGTTGTTGTAGCCCCAAGGTATGATTTGAGGGATGCTTTTCTGTTCTCCACAGTTGTAAAAAGCTGTTTATTTGAGTTACAGTAGCCTTTCTGTCAGAACTGTTGTTAACTGGATCTTTTTTGTTCACACCATTCTGTGTAAACTCCATAGACTGTTTTGCTTGAAAAGCCCTAAAATAGTTTCTTAAATAATCAAACCAGCCCGCCTGGCACCAATTCCATTCATCCATCCATCCATTATCTATACCGCTTTATCCATCTGGGTCGCGGGGAAGCTGGAGCCAATCCCAGCAT